>JAECWN010000432.1:23142500-23620000 GCA_018150725.1 Drosophila quadrilineata | reverse complement strand
AGAGAGAAAGAGAGAGAGAGAGAGAGAGAGAGAAAGAGAGAGAGAGAGAGAGAGAAAGAGAAAGAGAGAGAAAGAGAGGGGCCAAAAGCGTAAAGCCTTTAAGGACATGTACTCATACAAAACAAAAATAGAGCCCAATTTTACTTGCTTTTTGTTTGGAATTTTGGGTGAGGAGTTTGTCCTTGTAATAGTGGTTGTGTTCTTGTGTGTGTGTGAGCGCGAGTTTGTGTGTGTGTGTGTGTGTGTGTGTGTGGGTCAAAATGTGGTGTAGCTTTAATAACAGCACAAATTGCGTAAGCCACCGACAACCATTAATAACTTTTGTACACCTGTACACGCATCCAAAAACAGATGCTGGACACAAACACACAAGGACTATGTACGCCTGTAGTCCTTGTTGGGTGCGAATGAGATGCAGCATTCTGGGAACGTATGCTCCATTTCATTGTGCCAACAACGGCCTTTAATATATGTGTATATGAAACAGAGAGAGAGAGTGAGAGCGAGAGAAATGAAAGAGAGAGGGAGAGAGCGGGTGTATGTGGTATTTGTTTGCCTTTTGCTGTCTGCTGCCATTTCATTCAAGAGTTCAGCTCCGATTTGAAGCGACTACTGATGGACTAGCTAAATACTCTGCAAACTCAATAAATTATATGTGATAAAAGAAGCAAATTTTAGCTTACTAAATGTACTTTCACATATTTTAATTTATTTTATTTTATTTTATTTTAATTTTTTTTTAATTTTATTTTATTTTATTTTATTTTATTTTATTTTATTTTATTTTATTTTATTTTATTTTATTTTATTTTATTTTATTTATTATTTTATATACTTATTTAATTTTATATAATTATAATTTACTTTTTTTCTCTTATTTGTTAATTAATTTTCTATTACATTTTATAATATTTACTTACTTATCAAATATTAATAGTCGATTAAAAAATATAATTTAATATGTGTAAGATTAAGTTAATTAAATTGAATTTAAAAATTATAAAAAAATATAAAAAAATTAAATTAATAATATTAAATTAATTTCAGTAATAAATTTAAAAAAACTAGGCGAAAAGATGATCATCATGATATTAATATAAAATTAAAAAAAAACATATAATTTATTTCTTTGCATTTTAAGGAAATTCTTGAAAACCTTACAAATATATGATATTCAGCCATGATATTGTAGGCAATGTGGAGTAACTAAGCACGTAACTAAGCAATACTTGGAGAACACAGCAGGCAGCTGCAAGTTGAAGTAACTGAACAATATTCAGTATATATGTACATACCTATATATATTCTAAGTATATTATATACGTTGTTATATAAGTTGTAAGCTTTGCTGCTTTTCTTCACACTGTAAGTAGCTTATGAAACTCCTTAACTACAGGGTATACACACTCTCCGCAGGACTCTGCACTGCGTGTCATACATTATATATGGCTGTATGTGTGTGGCAGTGAGTGTGTGTGTGTGTGTGTGTGTGTGTGTGTGTGTGTGTGTGTGTGGCTGCTGTTACCTTTTAATTATTGATTTCAACATTAAGGTGATTAATATTTTCGCAAGCAGAGCGAATGTGAAACGAAAATGGCCAAAAGCGACAACCGTTGATTGTTTTTATTTAGCGCCATAATTGCATTTGCTTGTACCCCATATATTATGTCACAATACATACATATGTACATGTGTGTCTGTGTGTGTTTGTGGCAAGTCAGTCAGCAATTAACGCCGCCACATTCAACTTCTTGTCGCAGTTGAGTTACAATTCGGTTTGTTTCATAATTATAATATGGCCAAAAACATACTAAAAAAATTAGAACATTGCTTAACAACAGCGCCATCTAGTGTTCAGTTTACTAAACAATGACAACTTTAGCTCTAATTGTTGCAACACAGGCAACACCAATTGATTAAAGTTGCCACATCATGAACTGAAAGTAAAAGTTCTGGGAGAGATTGAATAAAGAGAGACAGAGAGAGAGAGAGAGAGAGACAGAGAGAGAGAGAGAAAGAGAGCTTAACCACATACTAGATAAATGTTGTGCCCTCACAGCCTGTTCTCTAAACTTTGTTTCTAACTTCGCGCTTCACTTTCTGCAACTGTCACAGCTGCGATGCCTGCATTTCTAATTACAATTTAAATTGCAGTCGAGTTGAGGGTGCAGGTGCCATTTTCCCACAAACAGAGAGAGGGAGACGGGGCGGGGGGGGTAGTGGTGTTGGAGGGTTGACATTTAATTACAGACTTGGCTGCTGGGGCACAGCTGCTGTGTTGCCCGCTGCCAATTCATATTCGTCAAAATTCACATGCCCAAAAAAGTATGCTACGGTTTTCCGTGACACTTTTGCTATGACTACATGTGTTTGAGTGTGTGTGTGTGTGCGTGTGTGTGTGTGTTTGAGTAGGCAGCTAGCAAGGAGATAAAAAACATGCCTTAATAAATAAGCACAACAGGCGTAAATTATTTTCACACACACTCATTTAAATAAGTATGCGTGTGCGTATAGAAAAAGTTTATTGTTTTTTTTTTTGTGGAGTTTTTTCTTTTTATTTTTTGGCATCAATCTTCCTCCATCATTGTCAGCCGCAGCAATGACGATGCCAATGATGACACAGCAGCCACAGTTACACCAAACTCCCACATACACACACACGCACACTCGCACACACGCACATACTCGGCGAACACAAAATGAAATATCATTGAGGCCATTTAATAAATTTCTGCCGAAAAAAAAAAACCCTATAATAATATTTTGCTTTTTTTTTCTGCTCAAATAATAAATTAATTATTTTATTTTGCGCAGCCATTAATAATAATTTAATGCCAATATACCCTGTGAACGACTTCAGCTGTGTGGGACATGTTTAATTTATTTTAATTTTAATTAGAACATAAATTAAATATTTATTTTTTTTTATACTTAAAAAATTATTATATAAAATTTAAAAATTTTTTTTTTGTATTTCCACAGCTGTTCAATTTTTATAATTCTTTGAATTTATATTTTGTATTAGATATATTTAATAAAAAAAGAGCTAAACAAAATATTTATACAGCTTAATTTTGAGTCGTCTATGCTCTATTTTTTATGCTCTTTTTTAGTTTGTTTTTGCTGCCAAAGCAATTAACATGAAATTATTATGCATTTTAGGCGATAATTGATTGATTCCATTACAACAGCTGCAACAACAGCAACAATAACCATTAAAACTTGTTGTCTACAAATAAAAATAGAAAATGGCGAAAAATAAACTGAATGTGAAGCAAAAAAGAAAATAGAAAGTAAAAATAATGTGCGGCAAAAAAAAAAAAACGTTGTTAATTATAAGGGAAAATGGAAACTAATTAATCCACAGTCTAAACACAAAAAAAACAGACACAGATTAAATTACAATTAAAGTCTTTGGCAGCTGCAATTAAATTAAGTGAAGTATAAACCAAAAAGTCAATATTTCAAATTCATAGTCGACTAGAAAATACCCTATTTGAGACTAGAAATGTTGGTCCACAAAATATATACATATATTTCAAATTATATACTTATGATCTTCACATTTCGTAAGCTTCGAAAGTGGACGCGAAAATATATGATATGATATATGGTTAATATATTTTTGTATATTTTTTATATTTACTATATTTATCTTTTATATATTTTTTTAGTATTATATTATGTATATTATAATATTAAATATATATATTAATATTTTATTAAAGTTATTAATTATTTATTTTTACAAATTGGTATCACATACAATGGAATCACTTTTTAAAAAAAGCCAGCTAACCTATACAGGAATCCATATCCTATATCCCTTTAGTTGATTAAAACTTTGTCCAGCAAAACTTACAAAAAAAGAAAATATTCTAATAATATACCAGCTTGTTGAACTACAACAACAAAATCTGCAAACATTTTGGCCAAAAAGTTAACTTTGAACAACTGTAAAATAAGTAAGCAAATGTATGCACATGCTACCAAATCGCATGTGCTTTCTCTTTCTCTCATACACACACTCTCTCTCTGTCTGTCTCTGAGTGTGTGTGTCTGTCTGTCCCTCCCAGTTTTAGTACAGTTACTGCTGCTGCTTCTCTTCTTTTTTTTAGGACAGAAAGTTGCGTCCTGCGTATAGAGAAAAACTCATAATTTTAATGCAATAATTCACTTAGCCTGGCGTTGCCTGCATAAACAAATTGAAAAACTTTTTCCAGCAGCTTTCACTTTACACTTCTGCTTCTTCTTCTGCTTTTGCTAAACATGTGTATGTGTGTGTGCGTGTGTGTGTGTAAGTGTGCTTTGGAAGGAACAAGATTTAAGTACAGAGGGAAAACCCGTCAACGATTTCCGCACTACTGATGTGTTTTGGGGCGACCACAGACAGACGAACGAACAGATGAACGAACAGACGGACGAACAGACAGACAAACGAACGAACAGACAGACGAACAGACAGACAGACGAACAGACGGACAGACGAACAGACGGACAGACGAACAGACAGACAGACGAACAGACAGACAGACGAACAGACGGACAGACGAACAGACAGACAGACGAACAGACAGACAGACGAACAGACAGACAGACGAAGAAACAGACGGACGAACAGACGAACGAACAGACGAACGAACAGACGGACGAACAGACAGACAGACGAACGGACAGACGTACAGACAGACAGACGAACAGACGAACGAACAGACGGACGAACAGACAGTCTGCACGCACAGATGCATAGAAAGACATCACATTTAACTCTCATATCCATATGCAAAGGCACACACACACACTTACGCACACACATACATACGCATGTCTGCCCCCATACAAAAAAAAAAGCCAAAACTTTTATTTGCTCGGTTTGAAGTACATACATATATTTAGTTATGAGAAAAGCCACAGAAAATAATAAAAAATAAAATCTGAAAACGGAAAACTTTCAACTTGACCGACCAACAGTTACGGCTTATGAATTGAGGCTCTATAAACAAAATAATTTATATAGATGACTAAAATATTTGCTAGCCGAAATTTCACAACTAAAACTCTATTAAATTCAGAGAACTGCAATGAAAATAAAAATCGCTTGCTTAAAAAACATTTGGGATGAATCTAAAAAAAAAATTAAAAAAATTTTCTATATGAAAAAAAAACGAGAACTGTTACAACAAACCGCAATGATAACGACCACAGGCAACAAGTTCCAAACTCTCAACTCTCCCAGAGAATCCAGTGTTCCCAGAGTTTCCCCAGTTCTCAGAGTTTCCAGTTTCCGTTCCCCACTGAAACTTGGCAAACCGCAAATAAGCAGACTATTTGATGTTTAAGTGTGGCATTCAACATGATAATGATGATGATGATAATGATGATGATGATGATGATGAATTTCATTTCAAAAGTTTTAAGCTCACCAAAGAGACAACACACCTTTGTCAAAGTACCGAAAAAAAAATCATATAAATTATATTCTATATACTGCATATGAAAAATATGGCGGGAAAAAGTTTGAAGTAAAAAGCATTAAAAACTAGTCAAGAACATGAAATTGATGTCCTAAAATAAAGTTTGAAGACATCAACTTGACAAACTCCCTAAAATAAACACAAGACAGAGATAAAGAGAGGGAAGGAGAGATGTAGTAGGGAAATCACTTTACAAACATTTTACAGACATATTGAAGTTCTGTTGAAAATGTTTTGCAAAAATTTTTGAAAGAAAAGGCTCTAAAACAGTTTGAAGTATATAAGCAAACGCAACCGTTGCCCAGTTAATTGAATTCACAGTTAAGGGGCACTAAACACACACATACATATATATATATATATATATATATATATATATATATATATATATATATATATATATAATATCTTGGTAGGTTTTCCACCTGTATATAATTTAAAATGTTGTTTGCACTTGAGCTTAGGCGCAGTCCCAACCTAAAACTGAAAAATCCCCTCTCCGTCCACACACTCTAAACAGCATAACGGTATAACAAACTACCCCAACAACAACAACCCCAACCCCAACTCCAACCCCAACTGCATGCCCCACCTTGCTGGCGTCCAGGGAAAATCTGCGTCGGCACCACCAGCTAAATATTTCTATCAAATTTCAATTTGTTGAAATTTGTTGCTTACAATTTACGTGTTTTCTTTTTTTTATTCGAAACTAAGGGAAGAAAACCCTCAGTTCGTGTGAGGGTTGCAAGCTGAGATGAGTGTGGAGCGTTGGAAGCTGTGTAGCCCTGGCCACATAATTGAGCTGTGTATGAAACAAGAAAAAAATTTAAATTTTCCAAAATGAAAATAAAGTGAAATAAGTCGAAGAAAATGAAGCAGAGGCGAAAGCCCACAAAAGCCGCGGCCGTAATTAGAAATCCAATGGAATATGCCACAAAATGCGGCAGCAAGAAAAATTCCACATAAATATGTACATATCTGAAAACACATATAGATAGATATATGTATATGTACATACATATTTAGTAGATACATAATTAATTACCAGAAGCGAAGCGAGAGATTGAGATACAAGTGCGGATTTGCGGTTAAAGCTGCTCCAAAAAAAATTGCAGCGACAGTTCAAGTTACTAGAAAGGGACATACAAAGAGAGGGAAAGAGTGAGAGAGAGAGAGAGAGAGAGATAGAGAGAGAGAGAGAGATAGGGTGTTGTAGAGAGAGGGGATGCAGAGTTGGAGCTTCGCTTTTGAAGTGAAGGGAGTTGGGGCAGAGGATTTAATGCTTCGCTGCCGTTTTCGGCCCAAAACTTTTTTAACTATGTCCAACAGTTACACACACCAACACACACACACACACACCCACACACACTCTCATACACATTATATTGGTTGCACAAGTGTGGGTTATGGCCTTACTAATTACCGCAAACAGACAGGCAATTTAGAGAGAGTGAGAGAAGACGAGAGAACCTCCGTTGGTGCCTCTTAAGCTACATTAAATGCGGATTTTGTTTACATTTATACTCATTACAAGAATGGGAAGAGCCAGAGAAGAAGCAGAAGAAGAAGTCGAAGAAAACGGAAGAGGAAGCAGCAAATCCAACTAATTTGTTTGTGTCCACGTTGTGTCGCCATAGAGTCTACCTAAAAGTAAAGCCTAGGCCTACATACAGCGCTGTGCATGCAAATAAGTCACCCCCATCACAATATGAAATTTAAGAAAAAAAGCGGCTGCTTCAAAATTTATATATATTTTTTTTTTATTTATTTATTAAAGATAGGTTAAAAACTAAATTTATAAAGAAACGAGAAGAACTGGACCTTTGGCTACATATATTTATTTTTATGTTTATCAATTAACTAAAAACTCAATTTTGTTATTAAATTCTACAAAAAATAAACACAAAAAAATTATTCGTATACCCTTTTTAGGTTTTTTTCATTTCGTTATTTCAAAGAGACTCAAATTGAAGTTTAACACAAGTTAAACAAATTATTCAATCAGCGAAATATATTTGGCGGTTTCTATTTGAGTGTCCTGCATAGTACTAGGCTTGTCTCGAAATATTTTCAAATACATACTGAAGCATACACACACACACACACACACACACACACACATTGTCAGGCATCAGGCTCAAGTTGTTTTTGAAGGGAATTCTCACGAAAATCCTTGAATTTCCGCTTGTGCGTGTCTCTACATACCCTGTAAATTGGCGAAAGGCGAAGGCCATGCTATATTTGTTAATATTATTAATTAATATAATTTGTTATATTTAAATGAATTCTTTTTAGTTGCAATATTTTTTATTCCTTTTTATTTAATTTATGATATATTCAAAGAATAGATTGAATTATTTATTTTTTTTTATAATTTTTTATTTATTTATTTTTTGCTAAATTATCCATATTTATGTATATTGTGATTTTGCATATTTTATTTAATTTATGATATATTCAAAGAATAGTTTGAATTATTCATTTTTATAATTTTTTTATTAATCTATTTTATACTATATCATCCACAATCATATTCTGATTTTTGGCATATTTCAAACATTTTAAGAGGTAATTTAAATATTATTGAAAAATTAAATTTTTTGGGTAACATTTGATGAGCATAAAGTGATGCAAATATTATGGAAAATTAAAAATCAATATTACAGGGTAACTGCTAGTCCAGCTGTATGCCTAGCATATGGTTAGCTTAACCTGAAATGGAAACTTGATGGCGGCTCTGAAGCTGGACACCTGCCGCCTAAAGAGAGATATAGATATAGAGAGAAAAAGAGAGAGAGAGAGACAGATAATAATAGAAAGAGATAGAGAAACTGTGAGAAAGGGACAACAGCGAGTCACTAATTGCATCGTTAACGTATTTCGAATTGAGCTTCTTGCTGTCTTCTCGGTTTCTGGTATCTGCCCACCACCTGCCTCCGCATTCCCCCCGCATTCCACCCACCCTCTCACGTATCCGCACCAACCCCCATATGCACTTCTTTATTTATTTACTTATTTATGAAGTTTATGGGAGACCCACTTTGTTATTGATTGCCTTTCTTGTGCCCCCATGACGACGTCGAAGTCCACGAAGAGACGACGCTGATGTTTGCTTTGCCAGAAGCTGCCGTACTCTCTTCTTCTTCATCATCTGTGCACACCCTCACACACGCACACACACACACACACACACATAGACATATGTTACGCATATGTATTGTCAAATTATTGCCGTAATTTTGGACTTGTCAAGTCTTTAATAATGCTTTCAATTTTCATAAATTGTGCCAATCAAAACTTAATCGATTTTCGCATCTAATCTAAATTTATGCCCCGCATTGTACGTGTGGCTTATAATATTTATTAAGAAATTTTTGGAAAATTATTAACTTTGCGATTTCTGAGTTAAAGCAATTATTATATATTTTATTAATTTAATTTAATTTCGGTTATTATTATTAAATTTAGCTGTCGGGAGCAGCATAAGGTTCAGTAGCTGTTAAACTGTAATGGTCAGGCTGCCGGCAGCGACTGCGCTGCTCTCTCTCTGTAACTGTTCTGCAGCCTCGCAGATCGGCAGCGGCTTTCTTCACATTGTCTGCATTTCTAATTATTACTGTCACTCTCGGTTTACATCTGTTACATATTGGTCGCTTGTCAACCCGCGTCAAGACACCGACGTTCTTCGCAGTTGTACAGTGCACAAATAAACTACACACAAACACAACCTTCATACCGTGCATTTCTTCATTCGTGATTTATATCATTAACGCCGCTAAAAAACCTTAGTGGTTCAACATTTGGAGGCCCCGGCGAGATCTAAATAAAGTGAAAAAAAACAATATTCGCGGTAGACAAGCATTAAACATTTCACAAAGTTTACGAGTGCCGCGAACCAGTGTGCTGCGACAGTTAAACGTTGTTGGTGCAAATAGTGTTAAACGCTTGATCTTGTGCGCACACACAAGCACTTCCGTATACCGAGCTTGACCGTTATCGCGCGCTCTCTTTGTGCTGTACTCTTTGCTTGAACCGTTTAAGCAATTGCCTTTGAACTTACTTGCAATATGCAAAACGAGCTGCCAAGCACAATCGCGTCCGGAGACATTGGTACACCTTTAAACAGGGTTCCATATTTAAGGCGAAAGGCGTCGTCAATTTTTGACAGTGCAATGCGGTTGGACCAAACTTTGCATGATGAGTGTGTCCAGGCGTATAGTGCAGCAGAGATCATGGTTCGACTTGAACTCATCGAACAAATGCAAGCCACCTTTAATTTAACTCACAACAGTCTAGAGGAGCTAGACTATGATGAGATCGGCAGTGAATTGCGGGACAAATTTGATGAGCTGATTTTGTCACTTAAAAGTAGGCTTCGTGTCCAGCTTGAGCGTCGTCATTTGCGTGCCCCACCTTCATCCACCATGAGACCTGATGACAGTTTTGGGCAGTCAAGTAGTGCCTCCGAAAGGATTCGTCAAATTCGACTGCCTGAGCTTAAGCTTCCAACGTTTTCTGGTGGGTACACTGAATATGCAGATTTTGTGTCGGTTTTCAGAACATTGGTGGATGAAGATTCACGCCTGGAGCCCATAGAGAAATTCCAGCATCTCCGCTCTTGCCTATCGGGATGTGCTTTGGAAGCGATTCGTTCTCTGGAGGTCTCGAGCTCGAATTACCCCGTAGCCTTGGAAATTCTTCGCAGGCGGTTCAGCAACAAGAAGCTCGTGTTCCAGGCCCACGTGATGGAGATCTTAGCGCTCCGGCTCGTAGATCCTGCTTCAGCGACAACCTTGAGAGCATTTGCTGACAAAGTAAATGCACACATGCGAGCATTGCAGTCGTTAGGGAGTTTGGAGCAGATAGCAGGCTGCATGGTCGTTCAAATACTTCTGCAAAGGTTGGACAGGGCAACACAATCTGACTGGGAGGAAAGATCTGCCATCGACCAAGTGCCCACCACCGACGGGTTCCTTAATTTTTTGGACACTCGATGCCAGCGCCTTGAAAGTGTGCAGCATGCCATGGCCGCGTTATCGGCTGGCAGTCCAAGTAAGTCAAGTAGGAAGGCGCTAGTCGTTACTCAAGGTAACCCTCACGTCTGCACATGCTGCGAAGCTGATGGGCATGGAATTTATTCGTGTCCTCGGTTTTTTGGACATGACGGCATCACAGCGTTATAATGAGGCTTGTCGACTCGGAAGGTGCATCAATTGTCTCAAATTCGGGCATACTGCTCGGAGGTGTAATGCCGGCCATTGTCGGAAATGTAAGGAAAGGCATCACACATTGCTTCACAATGATGGTTCGCAGGATCAAGTTTCCATATCTTCTCAGCCCGATGCTGCGCCTTCCGTACCACAGCAATACAGAGCACTTGCTGCTCAGAGCATTCAGCCAACAACCGTTCTCCTAGCGACGGCTGTCGTTCTTGTGCGCGATCGACATGGATCACTAGTGCCTTGCCGCGTCTTGTTAGATTCGGGCTCCCAGTTGCACATGGTTACGTCCCGATTTGCTCATGCTCTGCGGCTAAAAAGGTCGCATTCTGGGACAACTGTGGCTGGCCTTGGTGACTCACCCGTCACCACTGACGGATCCACAGTACGCATCTGTCTGCAATCTCGGGTCTCGCAGTACTCTACAACCTTCACGGCACTCGTGGCTCCTGCAATTACTGATTGCCAGCCCAGCTATAAGCTGAACACCTCTGCTTGGAATATACCTGACAACATAACTCTCGCTGATCCAGATTTCTACATTCCGCATCGAATAGACATTCTAATTGGTGCCAGTTTATTTTATGAGCTCCTATGTATCGGGCAGATCCACCTGGCTTCAGGATTGCCCTTATTGCAGAAAACTCTGCTTGGTTGGGTGGTCTCCGGTGGAGGCGAAAAGACTGCTGGTTCCACGCTACTGGCCACTCGGGATCAGGAGGAAAACACCAGCGCTGCATTAGGGGGACGTCTTGATGAATTAGTTCGTCGTTTTTGGGAGATTGACAGTTGTGAAGCAACGTCCTCAAGGCTCAGCAAGGAAGAGATGGAATGCGAAGAACATTTTTGTAAAACACACACTCGCCTTTCTTCTGGAGCGTATGTTGTAAGTTTGCCAATGGATCTTACTGCATATCCCTTGGGAGAATCATACACGCAAGCATGTCGACGTTTTCTGACTCTTGAGCGAAAGCTGCAGCGCAAGCCTCTGCTAAATGAGCAATACTCCTCATTTATGTCTGAGTACTTGCAATTGAATCATATGACGCTTGTTAGCCCAGAAGATCTTAGTCGTTGCAAGTATTTTCTGCCACACCACTGTGTTCTGAAGGAGGACAGCTCAACCACTAAGCTCCGTGTTGTGTTCGACGGATCGGCTGCTACATCATCTGGCCACTCTTTGAATGATGCTATGCTGTCAGGTCCTATTATACAGCCACGATTACTTCACATTTTACTTCGGTTCCGAAGTTATCAGGTTGCACTAACTGGAGACATATGTAAAATGTACCGTTGCGTTCAAGTGTCTAATTCTGACAGCTATTACCAGTGCATCTTATGGCGTAATTCACCAGAGCAAGACTTGCAAGTGTTCAAACTTGATACAGTTACTTATGGAACCAAGGCAGCCTCATTCTTATCTGTACGAGCAATGCATCAGCTATCTGTTGACGAGAGGGAATCGTTTCCTATCGGATCTACGTCTTTGCGAGAGGACTTCTATGTCGATGACTTCATATCTGGAGCTGAGTCTGTGGAGAAGGCAGTCGAGAAGATGCAGCAGACAACTAGCATCTTAGCACAAGGCTGCTTCAAGTTACGGAAATGGTCATCCAGTCACCCAGAGGTTCTCGAAGGTATCTTGGATGAGGACAAAGAAAGCTTCTTAAAGTTCAAGGATGGCAGCGATATAACCAAAACTCTTGGTTTGGCTTGGGACCCGACATCTGATGTTTTGCTGTTCTCATTGACTGCATTGGAAGCTGGATCTAAACCCTGTAGACGTTCAGTGTTGGCCACGATCGCCAGATTTTATGATCCACTAGGACTTCTCGGACCAACTATTACGAAGGCCAAGATCTTTCTTCAGCATCTCTGTAAGGACAAGTTGCACTGGGATGAAAGCCTATCGCTAGCTCATAGCACTACTTGGCGTGAGCTGTGCGATGGATTCCAGTCGATACAAAGCATTGCTTTTCCAAGAGTCGTTCTTCGACAGAATGAAGAGTTAGAGCTCCATGGATTCTGTGATGCCAGCGAAAGTGCTTATGGAGCTTGTATTTATGTGGTTTCTAAAGGAACTGCACCAATGAGTAATTTGTTGTGCTCGAAATCTAGAGTGGCACCATTGAAAACGCAGTCGATACCAAGGTTGGAATTATGCGGAGCGCTGCTTTTATCAAAGCTTATGGCTGAAATCCGAGAACTTGGAATATTCGCAGCTAAGTACTATTGCTGGTGTGATTCCTCCGTAGCGTTATCTTGGATTCGGGATGAACCGTACAAACTTAACGTGTTTGTTGCTAATAGGGTCACATCTATACAGGAGTTAACTGATGGCATGGAGTGGCATCACGTTCCCACATCGCTCAATCCTGCGGACATATTATCAAGAGGCTCATTGCCTCAGGATCTTGCTCAATCTGGCTTATGGTTTCATGGACCAACCTACCTTGTGGAGGGTCAAAGCGTATGGCCTCCACGTCTGTATCCGGAGGAGTCAACCCAAGAGTTGCGCAAAAGGATCTGCTTACTTATATCGCCCCACGCTGATTTGACTTTGGGTTGTAAGCACTTGCATAATTTCGCTTCAATGCAGCGCACATTCGCTTACGTTTACCGTTTCCGGTATCGTATCTTTCGGCCGTCTCTTAACGTGTCAGACATTCATCATGGCACTCTGCTTTTATGCCGCATCGTTCAACTGTCTAACTTATGGGATGACATAAATGCCTTGCGTTCAGATGGAGTTGTCAGGAAATCCAGCAGCCTTTCTTCATTGCTGCCGTTCATTGATGACAATGGAGTTCTTCGAGTTGGAGGACGACTAGCTAACTCCTCATTGCCCTTTGAATCACGGCACCCAATCATTTTACCTCGCAAGCATCCTATCACTACTGCAATTATAGAGCACATACACAGGACTAATTTGCACATTGGTCCACGAGCACTTTTAGCTAAGGTACGACTTCAATATTGGCCAATAGGAGGACTCCGAACAGTTTCCCGCATAGTCCGTACTTGCATAATGTGCTTTCGTGCCAAACCGAGAACTCTCGAGCCGATAATGGCAAATCTTCCGAAAGAACGGTTGGAAGCAGTTCGCGCCTTTTCAGTTTGTGGTGTGGATTACTGCGGACCATTCCTGTACAAATCCGAGGTTCGAACACGGGCGCCCCTGAAGAGTTACGTAAGCGTGTTCATCTGCTTCACAAGCAAAGCAGTGCACCTGGAGCTAGTCAAGGATCTTACTACGGGCGCCTTCTTGAGTGCACTCAAGAGATTCGTTGCCTTACGTGGCACTCCAAGCCAGATTTGGTCTGACAACGCCACCAACTTCGTTGGTGCAAGGAACGAATTAATGGATTTGAGAAAGCTGTTATTGAGCAACGCTCACATGAAAGATCTGCATCAGTCTTGCTTAGACCAGGGCATCGATTGGAAGTTCATCCCTCCTCGCTCTCCTCACTTCGGTGGATTATGGGAGGCTGCTGTGAAGTCGGCGAAGTACCATTTAGTTCGATCGATTGGATCCGCAGTTCTGACTTTCGATGAACTGCGCACCTTAATATGCCAGATAGCTGGTGTGATCAACTCCAGGCCTTTGCTCTCCATTTCAGAAAGCCCAGATGATCTCGACGTTCTGACACCTGCTCACCTGCTAATGGGCGGTCCCGCTACGTTGCTAATCGAGCCCGATCTGACCAGACTCAACTTTAATCGTCTAGATGGCTGGCAGCGCGTGACTCAGTTGCAGCAGCAGTTTTGGTCTCGATGGACTGAAGAATATCTCACCCAACTTCAACAACGTACCAAATGGCGCGTCCCAGACAGACGTCTTAAGGTCAATGACGTGGTGCTAATCAAGGACGAAGGCCTACCACCCCTACGCTGGCCATTAGCTAGAGTGGTATCCTTAATACCTGGCAAGGATGGAGATTGTCGAGTAGCTGAATTGAAGACGTCCACTGGCACTACCAAACGAGCTATTGCCAAACTGTGTCTGCTGCCCTCTAACGACTTAGTTGAAAGAGAAGCTTCCAACGGGGGAGTATGTCGGGAGCAGCATAAGGTTCAGTAGCTGTTAAACTGTAATGGTCAGGCTGCCGGCAGCGACTGCGCTGCTCTCTCTCTGTAACTGTTCTGCAGCCTCGCAGATCGGCAGCGGCTTTCTTCACATTGTCTGCATTTCTAATTATTACTGTCACTCTCGGTTTACATCTGTTACATATTGGTCGCTTGTCAACCCGCGTCAAGACACCGACGTTCTTCGCAGTTGTACAGTGCACAAATAAACTACACACAAACACAACCTTCATACCGTGCATTTCTTCATTCGTGATTTATATCATTAACGCCGCTAAAAAACCTTAGTGGTTCAACATTAGCTTTAAAACTTTTTCGTATTTGTATTGAATTGTTTTTATTTTGATTTATTAATTTAATTTTTTCTTGCAAATTTATTTATATGTCTTATACTGAAGTTATATTATGCCATTTTTCCGCTTATACTTAACTTGTAAAAATCAGCACAAAACTGTAAATTTCGCTCTCGTATTTCTACTTCTTTTGCGTCTCTCTTCTACCATATGGTGTCTGCCTTAAATTTTTGGCACAATTTTCACGACGATGCATAAATATTCAAGATGCTGGCATCGCCATCTATCTGTCTGCTAAGTCAACTTCTCTTCCTCCCTCTCTCCCGCCCTCTCTCTGTTTCTTTCTCTCTCTGTCCCTCTCTCTCTCTCTCTCTCTCTCTCTCTCTCTCTCTCTCTCTCTGTCTCTCTCTCTGTCTCTGTCTCTGTCTATTGTATCTGTGCCTTTCGTTTGTTTTACTGAAAATGGCTACAGCTGCTGTAACAACTCTTCCTCTTCAACGTGTACCTCATTATCATCATCATCATCATCATCATCATCATCATCATCATCATCATCTTTATGATCATCATCACCGTCATCTGTTGCTGTAGCAGTTGTTGTTGCATTAACCACATTGCTTTGCGGCATTGTCGCCTATCGGTTGCCTTGTCCACGCCACGCCTGACAGCCTCTAACTTTATTAGCTCATTTTGCTGTCGGCAACTGAGTGCTGCTTGCCACTTGCCACATTGCCACTTGCCGCACAGCAGCAGCAACAGGCTGAGAGGCACAGAACGCGTTCTTGCGGCAAAATGTTCAATTTGCAGACGCCCCAAAACAAAACAAAATAATAATAATATAAAACAAGGTGAAATTTTGTGCAGAAATTAAAAGGAAGATAAGTTTAGTTTCAGTAAGTTTACAAAAAATAAAAATATAATAAAAATAAAATAAGAAAAACCAAAAAATAGTAATAAAGATAAATAACAATAAAACACACTAAAGGAAAAACGCCAAAGTGACATATAAAAATAGCTATAAACTTATGAAGTGCGAATATGTGTATAAAAATAATAAACCCAGAAGACTTTTTTTTATCATTTTTATATTTAAACACATATTACCTTTTTTAAATTTTTTATATAATTATATTTTTTATTTATATTTTATATTATATTTATATTTTATATTTTTAGATTTTATATAATTTTTAAATATTTATTTAAAATCAGAATAAATTATTTATTTAATTCTTTAAATTATTTATTTATTTATTAAAGATAGGTTATAAACTAAATTTTTAATTCTTTTATTTATCTATATATTTATTTAAAATTTAATTACCTTATTTTTATAGTTTTTAATTATTTTATTTTTAATATTTCTTAAGCAGAAGTTACGTATTTTTTCAAATAGATTTTTTCTTAAACTAACAACTTTTTTATGTATTTGTTTTTCATAGAATTTTTAATTTTATTTTTAAAACTAATAGAACTAATTTTGATTTCATATTAAATAATTATTTGACAAAAATAAAATTATAAATACAATCAAGTGATTTTAGCGAGATAATTGCCAGACAATCTTGATTTAAGCTCAACTAGTGAGTTACCTTGAATCTACTAAAAAAAAAACCATGCTGGGAGCGCAAATTTCCCCATTTTCCATCTTGACCTTGGATCAGACACATAAAAAAAGGGCAACAAGTGGTGAAAGTTAATAAGCTGGAAAATGTGCGCGATGCGCGTGAAACAACAGAAAAGTCCAACAAGAAAAGCAAATTAGGAGGGGTGGGTGGGGGATGGAGAATGGGGGTGAAGTAACAAATATAAGTAATAATGTCAATGGTATCAAGTTGGCGGCAACAAAAGGTGAAACCGACACAATTAAACTCCCAATTTAAATTAAAATTAAAATGAAAATAAAATTTAAAATGTATCCACAATTTTGCGTATCTGTCCCTAAAAAGTTTTTATGCCTTTCGGTGCGAAAGGGTGCATAAAAGCAAAACGATAAACTTGAGAGCAAAACAACAAAGGTATTGGTGAAGAAAAAACGCGTAGACACGTAAATATACCACGTAGCAAATTTTGTAAATTTTCTTAAGAAAATACTAAACTAAACACAACTTCTCTGTTCATTTTTGTCCATCAGAGAAATTTATTTATTTTTTTGATTTTTAATTTCTTGTTTTCAATTTATTTATTAAGTTAAGAATTATTTCGTTTTAATAGATTTTTTTTAATATTTTCTACATACACTGCTAGTTGAGCATACCCCATTCATGTGTTGACCATAACATTGCTCATTAAACGTGTATTAATTGAAAGAAAACGTTGCCAGCGGCCCTCAGTTCAAATGGGGTATGATTCTTCACCATAATACTGTCTAAATCAGCTAACCACCCTACCTCCCCCCCCCACCCACCCATGAGCCACCCTCCCCAACAATTACATTTGAAGGACGTAAACATCGAAACGTCGAGCAAATAACAAAATAACAAATCAACATTCGAGCGCTTGTAAAATGATAATTAAATGCCAGGAAATTCTTTTGGGGCTGCACAATTTGAAACCCTCATAAATTGGAAAATTCCGTTGCGAATAGCATTTTCAAATAATTAGCAGTCATCAACAATTACAATTACAATTACATAAAATTTTAAACACACATTTGCGTAATTATGCAATTCACTTCCTCGGATTTATGCACAAAGTCAAAAAATTTAAACACAAATTCATTTGACTAAAAGTCAATATAATTTTATATATATATCAAAAATTTTACTTAAAAAAAAACTAAAAAATATTTTTAAAGAATTTATAAGAATTTGTTGCGGTAACAATTTAAATTTTCTTTTGATTTGAATATTGTGTATGTATTTAATGCCAAACAAATTGATATTCTGTTCAAGTTATGGTGGCAACTTTATTAGCTTTCATCATATGGCGGCATATCTCAGATACCAAATTTACAACAAAGTCTAGTTAACAGTTACGATAAACAGTTATGTATAAGTATGTGGAAAAGTATCAAAAGGCATTTGAGAAATGAAAGAAATATGTGTTAGAAATGGAAATGGAAGCGCCACTTGAACAACTTTTACTTGTGAAATTTCACAACATTTTTTCTTGTTGCATACTTTTGTGCGTGCCACTTAAAACTTTCCTTTGGCAAATCTCTCTCTCGTCCTCGTTCTCGTCCTCTTCCTCTGACTTATTCTCTCTTTAACTTTATCGCCCCCTCCCTCTGTCATGCCATACCGTTTCTCTCTATCTATCTATCTGTCTGTTAACTGTCTGCGTTTTCATTTATCTAGCTGCTTTATGTGGCAACTATAAAAAAAGTGAAAGCGTTATAACGAAATGTTGGCACATAAAAGCGTGCCCCATGCTCGTTGCAAGTAGCTCTCGTTTATTAATTGCTGCCGTGTTGAGCACATTAAACACACACACACACAATCACACACTCTCACACACACTCACGCACACTCACACACGCTCCCACGTACAATGGCTGTGTGTGAGCAGCATTTGAGTGCGGCCATAAAATTTGATGCTGCAACGGAGACACCAGCATCGAGTTGCCGCGTTATTAAAAACTGCCCAGAAATAATGACAACAGCAACACCAACAATAACACACAGCCCTGGAAAGTGAACGGCAAATATTGCCCCAAACAGTAAACAGTTTGTCCTGCTGTTGTTGTCATCATCAGGGGCCAATGGATTCGAATTCTGATATATATATATATATATAAATGATATCATATTTCAAGTGATTATGATGAAGATTTCCTGAATAATCCAAAAATCGCCATTTCTTGACAAATCCCATTTTTCCTAAATCTTTAAATTGTCATAACTTGGCCAAAAATTATCCGATTTTGATGAAATTAGATGATTTGTAAATGGTTTTTATATCAGTTTAAATCTGCATCAAAACTTTTGCAAAATACACCCTTTTTAATTTTTCGACTTTTTTGACCCATTTTTTATACTAACCCCTTGACAAAATCATCAAAAATCGAAAAATTTGTTAACCCGAATTTCTTGACTCCGATCGATTCTAGGACTCATAACTAGCATTTAGCTTTTTATTTGAGGTGTTTCTGATGAGTACTTTTTGAGATATGGCCAAAAATGTGTTAAAAAGTGTCCCAAAATGGCAAATTTCGTATAATGGACCTCCTCATATGTTTAAATTGCCATAATTCGGCCAAAAATCATCCGATTTTGATGAAATTTGAAGTTTTGGAAATGGTTTTTAAATCAGTTTAAATCTGCATCAAAACTTTTGCACAATTCACCCTTTTTAAATTTTCGACTTTTTTGACCCATTTTTCATACTAACCCCTTGACAAAATCATCAAAAATCGAAAAATTTGTTAACCTGAATTTTTTGACTCCGATCGATTCTAGGACTCATAACTAGCATTTTGCTTTTTATTTGAGGTGTTTTTGATGAGTATTTTAGGAGATATGACCAAAAATGTGTTAAAAAGTGTCCCAAAATGGCAAATTTCGTATAATGGACCTCCTCATATCTTTGAATTGCCATAACTCGGCCAAAAATCATCCGATTTTGATGAAATTAGATGTTTTGGAAATGGTTTTTATATCAGTTTAAATCTGCATCAAAACTTTTGCAAAATTCACCCTTTTTAAATTTTCGACTTTTTTGACCCATTTTTCATACTAACCCCTTGACAAAATCATCAAAAATCGAAAAATTTGTTAACCCGAATTTTTTGACTCCGATCGATTATAGGACTCATATCTAGCATTTTGCTTTTTATTTGAGGTGTTTCTGATGAGTATTTCAAAAGATATCGCCAAAAATGTGTTAAAAAGTGTCTCAAAATGGAAAATTTCGCATAATGGGCCTCCTCATATATTTAAATTGCCATAACTCGGCCAAAAATCATCCGATTTTGATGAAATTTGAAGTTTTGGAAATGGTTTTTAGATCAGTTTAAATATGCATCAAAACTTTTGCAAAATTCACCCTTTTTAAATTTTCGACTTTTTTGACCCATTTTTCATACCCCTTGACAAAATCATCAAAAATCGAAAAATTTGTTAACCTGAATTTTTTGACTCCGATCGATTCTAGGACTCATAACTAGCATTTTGCTTTTTATTTGGGGGGTTTCTGATGAGTATTTCAAGAGATATGGCCAAAAATGTTTTAAAAAGTGTCTCAAAATGGCAAATTTCGTATAATGGACCTCCTCATATCTTTGAATTGCCATAACTCGGCCAAAAATCATCCGATTTTGATGAAATTTGAAGTTTTGGAAATGGTTTTTATATCAGTTTAAATCTGCATCAAAACTTTTGTAAAATTCACCCTTTTTAAATTTTCGACTTTTTTGACCCATTTTTCATACTAACCCCTTGACAAAATCATCAAAAATCGAAAAATTTGTTAACCTGAATTTTTTGACTCCGATCGATTCTAGGACTCATAACTAGCATTTTGCTTTTTATTTGAGGTGTTTCTGATCAGTATTTCAAGAGAAATGGCCAAAAATGTGTTAAAAAGTGTCCCAAAATGGCAAATTTCGTATAATGGACCTCCTCATATCTTTGAATTGCCATAACTTGGCCAAAAATCATCCGATGATGATGAAATTTGGATTTTTGATTATGTTTTTGATACCAAAATAAAACTGCATTCAAATTTTTGTAAAATGAGCATTTTTCAGATTTTCGACTTTTTTGACTCATTTTTCATACTAACCCCTTGACAAAATCATCAAAAATCGAAAAATTTTTTATCCCGAATTTTTTGACTCCGACCGATTTTAGGACTCATAACTAGCATTTTGCTTTTTATTTGCGGTGTTTCTGATGAGTATTTCAAGAGATATGGCCAAAAAAGTGTCTCAGAAATCCACAAAATTGGAATTTTAAAAGTATAGGCCTCTCTTTAACTTTAAATTGCCAGAACTTGGCCAAAAATCACCCGACTTTGATTTGATGAGCAAATTGATAAGCAAATATATAAAAGTTTGATAATATATTTTATGGTATCTAAAAATTGCTTTCAAAGTGTTTTGGCTTGACAACTACAACGAGGGCAAACGCACATTAACCGTGGCTATTATAACAATAACAATAATAAAAGCAACGCAAACGGCGTCGAGCAATAATAAGTGAGGAAAATGTGGAGCATATGCCGACAGGATTTTCATATCATTTAAGCATTTCCTTCCGTTTCGACAGATTCGGTTTATGCGCAATTTCCTGCTCGCTTCCATTTTCTATATCTGTTTACCTCTCGCTTACACCGCTCTCTTCCTCTTATTTGCGTCTGACTTTTTATGTGGCAGAATTTTTTTGCTTTTTGTTGCTATGTTTGTTGATATTGCATTTGCATACATATTTTTCTTATATATATATTGTAAATTTTTTTTCAAAACTGTGTTTTGCTCAGTTTTGTTGCCTTGTGAAATAATAATAATTAAGGCATCAGAAAAGGATTTTTGGCTGGCACTGAAAAGTAGGCAACGTTTTATTTGCATTCGTCTTTTGCGACAGGTTCAAAGTGATTCATTATCATAATCTGTGTGCAGCTTGCCACATGTTGCACGCAACACCTGGTCGCTGCAAGTTGTGGCTGCTGTTGTTGCACATGCATTAAATATTTAAAGCAATTAATTATGTAATTTACAACTCCTCAAAAGGCACAATTTAGCCTGGACACGAAGAGAAGCTATAAACATATACATATATACATATACTCGAGTATATAGGTATGTGTGTGTGTGACTGTGTGTGTGCGTGTTGCAAGAACAATTAATAAATATGCAAATGGGGCTATTAAGAAAACTGTCGTCTGGCTTAAATACAATGAAAAGCGCTGAAAGCAGAATATCCGAGTTAAAGAAGTGAAGACAATGTTAAGCAAATGGGGCTTAAATACTGATTCACAAATAATTTAAATTATTTACAGATGGCTTCAGTATAAGTTAAAATCAGGTAATAATTCATAATACTACTGTTTTCAATAGGAGATTCTTCCAATCCAAACAAAAACAAAAAATACTCAAAAAATATAACTTTTTAAAGTTTCTTCTGTTGTTAAAATCAAGTTCAGAGTTGGCTCAAAAGGAAGGCAGCATGAAAGAATTTGGCCAAAAACATTTTGTTGCTTAGTAGTTGGCCAACTCAGACAGCTGCCAAATGGCCATAAAGACTGTTTGTTAGCCTAGTTTGTTAACATAGTTTGCACGAATGAATTTCCAAGTGAATTTTCCTGACTTTGACAGCCTCAACTCAAAACTGAAGCGGACGAATAGAATTCTGAATCTTAAGAACTTTCTCTCTCTCTCTCTCTCTCTCTCTCTCTCTCTCTCTCTCTCTCTCTCTCTCTCTCTCTCTCTCTCTCTACATCTTTCATCAGAGATAGAGAGACATGCAGAGAAAATTGCTTACATAGTTGTGATGGCCAAAAAAAAAAAAGCCAAAAAAAGAAGAAGCTGTGCAACTGTCGCACTTGTCACTTGTTCCGTAAATTTCCGTTTTGAATATTAAACGACTTTTCATTACAGAGAGAAAGAGAGTCACAGAGAGAGAGAGAGAGATAGAGAGAGAGATAGAGAGAGAGATAGAGAGAGAGGGAGAGAGTGAATGAGACAGGGGGGAAGTATATTAAGGGAACAAGAGAGAATGCTTCTTGTGCTTGATGACCAGCCAAGTGGTGCGTAGTGAGCAGTGACTCCCCCAGTGCTGCACATTTAGCCTTTTTTCAGCTAGAATTTCCGAGACTGCAATAACTGCTGATAAATTCGCATAAATTCGCCATTTTTTATTATAACATGGTAAAAATTATACTAATTTTTACTTAATTTTTATATGTATATGTTTTTAGTTTTATAAATTTTGTAAATACTGCTGAGATCTTCAGGGTTTTTACATAACTTTTTATGATATGTTAAAATAAAAATTCTAAATTTTACTTACTTTATAAATACTATCAAGAACTTGGCAAATTTAATATATATTTTAGAAATATTTTTAAGTTCTCTATTTATATTTATTCAATTATTTATAATTCTGTTTTTAATTTCATCGAAAAGTGTTTTCCAACACTGCCGTTAAGCCACAGAGTGATGGAGGGTAATGGGGAAATGGAAATAAACAGAGCATAAGGATGTGATTCGGTCTGAAGTGGCATTCGAGTGTGCGTTGGCCCGTTAGCGGAGCCCAAGCATCCTTCAAGTGGACCAAAAAGTCTGCCTGTATGTGTGTGTGTGTGTGTGTGTGAAAGTCTTTAGCAGTACTTGACAGCTAAAGCGAGACAGAGAGACAAAACCAGAGTGAGATAGCATGAACCCGATGGACACAAATGTCAGTCTGGGAAACAATGCAAACGCATGTGAATGTATTTTAAATGGATGGGGAGACGACGACTCTGGCAACTTCCGCTATGACAGCGAGTCCAGTTACGGCATGGAGGGGGTGGAGCGGTGCTGGCAAGGATATGGCCAACAGGCAACAGCAATTACAAAGCGCGCGAAATTGCACAACTTTCAGTTTTCACGCAACGCGCAAAAAGGATATGCACGCTGGACAGCTGCTGATAAGTGATACAACCACCCACCACCCCTCCCTCACCCGCTACCCGCCTCCACCCCGTAACAACTGAAGCCTAAAAGAAGAGATGTTGCCCTTAGCGAAGGACAGTTAAATGATGTGTCCTTTTGCTGCTGCTTTTTTTTACGACCTCTTAAATTGCACGCATTCTAAATGCCAACGCACGTACTCATATACCATATACACATATATATGTATATATTATATATATATATGTATATATATATATAGCCAGTCCAATATGTAGATTTGCCTCGGCAGTAAAAACTCATAAAATTCATGCTAAACACAGCAAAGAGAAGCTCGAATACTTGCTACAATGTTGTAAGCTACTTAAATGCAGATTTCTGTGCACTTTCCAACACTGTCTGATGGACATCGATGCGATTACGGTATACAAGCTGTTGCATAACTCCATCTCTCTCTACACATTGTATTCGCAGCTCAGCATAAATCATATTTATGACTCTCTACTTTTCTCATTGTATTGGACTCGACAAAATGCGATAAAGTCATAGGTTTTCTTTTCTTTTTTTTTTTTTTTTTGCATAAAAAACTAATGTGTTGGGCAACCAACTGCATGCATAGAAAATTTTTTCATCACCATAATTCCAGTTCCCCAATGGTGGAAGACATTTTGTATTTGAATTCGAAAAGTATTTTCTTAAATGCATACAAAATTTCAAAAGCTCTTACTCTAATGTTTTCTGAAGGATAGTTTCCTATTATCTTACTATAAAATGTGATAGTTTCACAACACTAAAACTTTCAAAAGTGTAACTCTACTGGTTGCTGAGTTCAATGGGATAGTTGAGTTGGAATTTAAGATTTCTGACGTTTTCTATAAACAAAAAGTATAGATTTCTTCTCTATAAAAAAAAAATACAAGCATAGAATAATCTAATGGAAGAAATACCATAATATAGATGTACATGATAATATCATGAAGTTAACTCCAAGTATATTAGCTTAATATGAATCTACTTTATAATGATAATTTCCTATATACATGTATATATATATATAAACAAAAATCGTCTTTTATCTTCATCATCTACGCACCTTTTCGTCTTCGCTGTTGCCAAAAACTTAACAAAGTTAAGACACCAAATTTATGTACAAAGATAAAACAGAGAGAGAGAGAGAGAGAGAGAGAGAGAGAGAGAGAGAGAGAGAGAGAGAGAGAGAGAGAGAGGGCGAAATTTTCTTCATTAAGGTAGTAATATACACACATACATATACTTATTGGGACTACTCAGATCTGAGCCAACTAAAGTAGTTATTAATCATGTTGAAGGTAGGCGAACTAGAGAGAAAGAGAGAGTGAGTGGTGGGAGGGGGAGGGAGAGATAGAGAGATAGAGAGAAAGAGACTTATGCTGAAATCTGTTTAAGCTCATTTTCCCCGCATTTCATATGAAAATATGTCAAATGAAATGGCCAGCCAAAAAGGTTTCCATCTCATCATTTGGCATGATGTCCTGGCAGCAAACAGCTGCTCCTCTGCCACGTCCTGCTCCTCCTCATCTCCCCCATACTCCTCATCCTGTTAACTCTCATTACAGTTAAGCAGACTCTCATACATTTTAATTATCATAATGATAATTGCCTTTACTCTAAGGAGACAGCAACCGAAGGATACTTAGCAAATGGTTTAGTTTCTGTGCTAATTGTTCAAATGTGTTAGATGGAGATAGACATAGAGAGCTGGACAGAGACAGCGATAGATAGAGGAGTCACACTTGAGGCAATGTCTATTTAATATTTGATCGCCTTTCATGCTACAGAATTGGCATTGACATTGGCATTGGGATTGGCATTGGGATTGGGATTGGGGACTGAGTCCTCGGTTTGGGGTTCCTGTTTTTGGGGCCAGGCGCCATTTGAAGTCCTTTGATGTACATTGCTCGGGCCATGGGGCAGAAGGAGACAGCATAATTGGATTGCATCCATATTAATTAGACTGCGTCGTAATGTTGCCACAAAGATTCTTATGGGCTCTCTCAAGCACAAAGAGAGAGAGAAATCATAAGAAGAGACACACAGAAAGAGACAGAGACACAGATGGAGAAAGAGAGAGAGAGAGAGGGTCTATTTATGCGCTGCCAACAATTTCAGCATGTTTTTGTTGTTGTTGGCTATGCAAATCAAGTTTAAATAACTTAGGGCAATGGCTCTGCGAAATAATTAAAATATGCTGGCAAAGGCAAACAACAACAATAACAGCAAAAACAACAAAAAAAACACGCTAAACAAATTGATAAATATGCAAATTTAATAGACTCGCCCGTATTTGCATAAATCTTAACAGCACCGAGAAAACAGAAACATAACGCAAACAAAAATACACACAAAAGAATATAACAAAATAACAGAAAATTGAAAAAAAAAAATTCAGGCAACAAAAAAAATCCATATGAACCACAAAATAAAGAAAATTAAATAAACTACATGAACTAACAGAAAATTAAATCAAAAAGTTAAATGCATTAAAAATAAACACAAAATTATTTAACACAAAAAATAAAATAAAAAAAAAAATTAAAATAATTTAAAATTAAATATGAAACTAAAATTCAAAACAAAATAAATTAATAAACTAAAAAAATCAGCAGAAAATAAAGCCTATTACAAATTAACAAACAATAAACGACTGCGATATTAAAAAAAGCTTAAATATAAATTTCAAATTTAAACTAAATAAAATGAAAATCAACAAAAAAAAATATATGTGAAAAAAAATATAATATAAATCACAATTAAGCTGCGAAAACAAATAAATAAATAGATAAAAAATTTTTAAAAATACTAGTCCACAAAAAAATAAATAATATAAATTATAAATAAATAATTAAAAAAACTAGTTAAAACACACAAAAAATATAGGAAAACTAATTAAACAGAAAATAAAAAAAAAGCATAATTTGAATGATAAATATATTTAAGAATCACAAAAATTTTTAAATATCTCATAATAAAATTTTTATAACTCAAAAAAAAAAAAATTCTACAACGGAAGTTGTCGTTAATAATAAGTCAAAAAAAATATTAAATAATGATAATAAATATTACAAAAAAAAATATAAAATACTAACTGAATGAATTCAACTTATAGCACATTAATCTGGCTTATCATGGAATAGCTGCGATTACCTGTTGAATACCCGAAAAAAATCAGTGCAATGAAGTGCGGTCTGTTGCCAAATGTCCAAGAAACATCTAAAGGAAACAAAGAAAAAAAAACAGATAAAGAGACAAACAGGGCGAGAGGGAAAGAGGAGGGAGATACAGACAAAGTTTTGTTTAGAAATGTACAAATATTTCGTATACGACACGTTGAACAGCCTTACAAACGATTTGTTACACTTCACTTGCAGACGCGTTCTAAATTCATTCATCGACATTATATATGCATATATACATATATATATAATATATACATACATATATATATACATACATATATATTATATATAATATAATATATACATACATATATATATACATACATATATATTATATATACATATATATTTCGGCAAAGATTTCGAAGGCATTTTGTTTTGTTCGTTTTGCATATTTGGTGAATGAGAAGTTCACTCGCCCCGCTCTCTCTCTCTTTCTTACTCTCTCTCTCTCTCTCTCTTTCTCTCTCTTTCTCTCTCTCTCTCTCTCTCTCTCTCTCTCTCTCCCACTCCCTTTTCTCTCTCCATCTCTCTGTGTGTTTAGTCAGTTGTGTAACCCGCCACAAGCCATAAATTTGGCAGTTTTTGGCCCTGTTAATAAACCCATCAGCGAGAGAAACGGCGAGATATTAAAAGAGAGTGAGACAGAGAGAGAGAGAGTGAGAGAGATAGAGTGAGAGAGAGAGAGAGAGAGGAGTGTTATGTGAGGTTCTTGAAATGTAATAACATAGCTATAAGGTCCATTTGGATTGGTATTCATGCATCTGACATGATTCACCCGTGGGTAGCACGTATAAAGTCAATCAAACAGAAATTTCAAGTTTCAAATTATACCCTGTAAATGAGCTACACAGCGGGTATATATAAAATATACCCAAAAAAAAATACATATATATATATATAAAATTCATTTATAAATTGAAATAAAAATATTTGCATAATTCTGCTTAAGATTTAACCGACTTAAAGTTAGAGCGAAAATAACATCACAAATCGAACAGTAGTAGATGGAAAAGAACAAATTCATAGTTGTAGAGAGAGACAGGGAGAGCGAGAGAAAGAGAGAAGGAGAGAGAGATTGCTGCAAATGGCCGAAACATGGGAAAACACTTAAAATGGCCATTCACGCCTCAACGAGCAAAATCATGCAATGTGCCTTGAAATGCCTACAAAATGCGTATCCACGCACAATGGAAACTCTCTCAATACTCTCTGGGGCATTGGAGAGTGGAGAGTGAAGAGTGGAGAGTGAAGAGTGGACAGTGGACGGCGTTGCATGTTGGCTGTTGATGCCGTTGATGTGGCCACCAACTACACCACATGCTGTCGCTTCACAAAATGTGTCCTTCAATAGTTGTTGCCAAAGGGAAGAGCGAAGAAATTGAGATGATTTACAAGTTGTTCAAATTTCAGCACACGCCACAAGTATATTTATGGCTATAGTTAATCTCTTGATATACTTAATAAAATAACAAAAAAAAAAAAACGAGTTAAATAAACAAATTAGTATATTTATATTTATTTATTATTTTATATTTTATTTCTTTTTATATAATTTTAATTTGTATTTTTTAGTATATAATTATTTAATTTAATAAGTTTCTGACGATTGTTAATAGTTGTATTTTAAATAAAATAAATATTAAAAAAAAAAAATTATTTAAAAAAAATGAAATAAATAAAATATTCTTTCTTAAATTTTATAGTATATGTGCATACTTTAGTTAACTCCACAATATATAAATATATATATTATTCTAAAATTATCAATTTATAATACTTTAATTTATTAAACGCAACTGAAGATTATTGATATTTTCAAAAATATTTTAAATAATTATTTGCTCCATTTATTAAAATAATTTTAACTTTAAATATATTATTAAACTATTTATTAATTTTTTATTTTTCTTTATTTTTTGATAATTATTTCACTTTTCAAACATATTGAATACTAAATGAATTTATGCAACTTTCAGCATATATTTTAAAATTTTTGTAATGTTTAAATTTATATTTTAGTTCCTTTAAAATTTAAGATAAATAATGTTATGTTTATGCTGTTGGCATGCTTGTGATTATGGCCTCAAAACAGAATCAAAGCAACTGATTCTGATTAAATCAAACTGAAACTTTGCCATGAAACATTCGCTGGTAATTGGCAATCACTTTCGGGCAGCTGTTGCTCATTAAACTTGCTGTTGAAACGGTTAAAAATATATATATTCAACTTTTCACGCACACACACACACACACACACACACACACACATAGAATGAAAGAGTGAGAGAGTGGGAGAGTGGGAGAGTCAGAGAGGGGGGAATGACGAGGCAAGTGGCAATTTCTGCGTAAAGTTTCCTTCATATTAGATGACATTTAATGGTCGCCAGCAACAACAACAACAAACAGCAACAACAAGAACAAACAGCAACAACAAACAGCAAACAACAACAACAACAAAACAGCCGCACGCAGCGACAAAACATTTTAGCCATATAAAACCGTTATAGGCCAATTCTCAACTGGCTTTCATACAGTTCATTTTAGCGGGCGAGACGCGGCGCGTTCAATTACAAAAGTTTCTTTTGGCCAAGTTAATAACATTTATCGCTGTTCATAAACACACACATACATCTATATATATACATATACATAAACATATATATATGTATATATAAATGTGTGTCCTTTTGGGTCTACTCTAAAAGTTATTGCAACAAGTTTAACCTATTTTCTGCAGCTGCTCTCTCTCTCTCTCCCTCTCTCTCTCTCTCTCTCTCTCTCTCTCTCTCCCTCGTACTCTCTGTCGCTTTCTCTCAACATTTTTTGGGCACTCCATAGTCTGTTCGGCATATCCGGTTTCCGCTTGGGATCTATTGCTACATGGTAGTCCCATGTCACACATATACTGATAGAAAGGGAGAGAGAGACAGAGAAAGGGAGAGAGAGAAGGAGAGAGAGAGAAAGTTGGTTAATAGTTGAGCAATTCTCTCAAGTTCTCCTGCGCTTTGTGGCAACCATCATCGACTCACAACATTTGTATTGCTTTCTCTATGGGGAATTCTTGGGGCTGCTAATCGCTAATATACCCTGTAAATCAATTGTTTTGCAGTGTGCAAGGGGGAGTTTGGGGCATTTGGGGTGGTCTGACAAATAAATGCCGACAGTTTTCAGCTTAAACAAATTTCCGCTTTGTATTTCCTGTCAGAGCGCATCAAACCAACATCAATGTCCACTTTTCGACGGCAGCTAAGCCATTCATTCAGAGCAGCTCTCATCACATTCGACTTGGCATAAATTATGTACCCCTCCGCCCACTCTCCTATACAGCCACGCCCTATTCTCTTGCCCTATCCACCAATTGTTTGAACTGACAATGTAGTTGCCACAAAAATGCAAAGAAAAAATCGAAAGAAAAAATTGCGTAAAAAATGTGAGAAGTGGGTGAAAGTCCATTGGGCAGAAGGGGAAGGGGGCTCATACATAAATACAACTGCGGTCAAAATAATAGTGATCAGTTACAAAAAGTTAAATTAACTTAAATTTTTCTATGCATATTTTTATTAATAATTTTATCTTATTTTTTTTAAATTATTTTAAAATGTTGTTTGGAAATAAACGTATTTAAAAAAAATACTTATTTTTTATTTGTCTTAAGAGCTAAGAAATGAGCTGGTAAAGATAAAAGCGGTAGTAAATAATAGTAGCTGTTAATATTTAACTAATTTAATATATATACATATAAATAATTTATAAATAAACAAAAAAATCTAGAAATAATAGTACTACTTTCTTTTATTCATTTCATTCATTTGAGTTTCCATTTCCGTATTTTTTTTTATATTTTATATACATTTTCATATATCATATAATGTATATATTTAATATATTTTGTATATTTAAGATACACGAAAATAAATTAAATTTTTTTAATATATTATATATATTTTTACATAATACATATTTTAATATATTTTGAATATTTAAGAGACTTGAAAATTAAGAAAATTTTCAAAATAATAAACCCACATACATCGTAAAAAGTTTTTTAGCTTAGACAAATAAAAATTCGTTAGCCGCAGTGCTATTATTTTGCCCGATACTATATATAGTATATGTAAATATTGCAGGAATATATATATATATATATATATATATACGCTATATGCATAACGATATCAACAGCTGCCAGTTTGCAGTTGAGTTGAATGGAAAAATGTCAGCGAGAAAAGCAATGGCAGCAAAAAGGGGAGGAAGGGCAGCACTTAGGGGAGCAAGAAGAGTGTGTTAGAGAGGGGAAGTTAGGGGACGGGGGTGGCAGCGTGTCAACATTTGTAGGAGCGGCAGGTAGCGTTGGGAGCTGGCAAATGAACCTTAAACCTTCCCAACATCAAAGTGCCATTTTGCACTTTTGACTTGTTGTTGTAGTTGCCACTCCCCCCTCCATTTACGGACTCCACCGGTGGCATATCGAAACCGCCCACGTCATGGCACGCCCACTGCCGTTAGGTAAACTAACAGTAAAAACGCCCAGTTGTATTCAGCCAAAGTTCAACCACACACAATATGGCCAAAAGTCCATTTTCCCGCCAACATGAAAAAAGCCCAAAAATCAATCGATAAATATCGATAACTATACGAAAAAAATATAGATAAATCCATACGATTCTTTAAATATTTCTATAAAGATATTAAATTTGTAATTATATATATTTTATTATCTAAACTTTTGCGCGAATTTTTAATTATATACTGTAAATCATTCTTTTTATAAAAATTTAAACAAAAATTGACCAATTTTTTCACATTTTTTTAAATATTTACTATATAAATAGCAAAGAAATCATATATTATCTAATTATTTAATAATATTTATAATTATTATTAAATGTAAAAATATATACAAAATTTTATAAATATGTAGAATTAACACACATATTTTTCTTTGCATTTTGTGAATCATAATTAAAGCAAAATTGAAAAAATGAAGAAATTTTCCATTGAGAAACTTTTCTCCTACATTATGAAGGTATCTCCTGGAGAATTCTCTCACTGACATTCTCACTTAGAGTCGCCTGCAGTGAGGCGATAAATCTGGCTAATTGAGATGACAAACAACGCAGCCGTTGGCTGTCGTCTTAGCCCGGCTAATGGCCAAGACTTTCTGGCTCTCAAAACGAACTCAAACCGAAACCGACTCTGAAACGATGTTTTAATATTCCACTGAAAAAATTACAAATTGTAGATTGTAAAATTCCAAGGGATTCTTTGATCGAAATTATTTGAATATAATTTTGATTTGAGAACTAAAGCAACGATTTGTGCCACATCAGGATACAAACAAAAAAAAGAGAAAGACAGAGAAAGGATGCCTATTTCACTTCAGGCACAAAAAAAAAATGAAAGTTTTCCGAAGTGGGAAAGTAAAATAAAATAGATGAAAAGGGTGAAAAAAGGGCACATGCAACGCATAATGATGAGAAGCCAAACCGCAAAACTGGTCAACAAAAATCTCAGTGTGCGGATATCCTCTCTCTCCTTCCCTCTCTCTTTTCCCTCTTCAACTCTCTTTCACTCTCACTCCCTACTATCTCTTCGTATATATAGCATTCTGTTTACATTAAGCCCACACCCCACATACTGCATGCTTAGGGGCACAGAGAAAGAGGGAGCATGCGAGTTAGAAAGAGAGAAATAACGGCTCTCCATCTCTCCATCTACAACTGCTACCCTTAGTCAAGACTCATCTTACGCCACTTCAACACAACCCAACCCAACACAACACAAACCCAAATCATCGCATCGCATCACAACTCAAACTCAAACTCAAACTCAAACTGGAATCTCATCTCATCTCATCTGAGAATCCAGTCCACTTCACCCAAAACTTGAAGGCATCGAGGCATGGGCTCAGCTTTCATCATCATCTTTGACATTGGCATTGGCATTGGCTTGAGGCTGGCAAAGCTCCAAAAAAACCAAAAACAAAAACAACATGAAAACTTTGCCACAAAAAAATCGGAAAAAAAAATAACAAAAAAAATATATTTTTTTGACAGCTGCCTTGGCAGTGATTGACTAATCAGATACCCTATAAAAGTAGTTTTTACAAATTTGTTTAAAAAAAAGATGAGAAAAAGTTGTGAAAAAACCACAAGTGACTTCTCTCAACAAACCTTATATCTGCTCTCTAAAAATATCAAATAAATATATATTTATTACAAATATATTTAAGTTTTATTTATTTTATATTTAAATATATAATTAATTGTTGTTCATTATTATTTTATTATCATATAAAATATAAATATTTAATAGAAATTTTTTCTATTTTTTTTTAGCTATTTTTATGGGATTTTTTAATTTGCGTAACTTTTAGTATTTTTTTTTATTTTTTTTTTTTGTAATTCGAATTTTATTTTAGCCAAGTTAAGACAGATTTTTTTGTTTGTGGGTCGTGAACTGTCATCATATGCCAAATGGCATGAAAATTATTTTTCTTTTCTTTTTCTCTCCCTCTTTCTCTCTGTCTGTCTCTTTTTCTCTCTCGCTCTGTCTCTCTGTCTGTCTCACATTTTAAGTAAGTTTGTAAGTTGTGACTATAAATAAAAGGGGCATAAAACTGAGTTGATGCCTGAAATTGATGTGCCCCAAAAGCGATTGCAATGACAGATGCGCGCCATTAACGTTCCACCTTCAAATACAAGGTGAAATCAACTGATAGAGAGTGAGAGAGTGAGAGAGAGACAAGTAACGAGAGAATGGGAAATGAGAGGTAAGAGCTCCATAAATTCTCAGCAATTGCCAGGACAACTGCGGACCCTGAGGCTGCCTTACCAAAAATCCAAAGCGGGCAATGCAAAACATTTCAATAATGAAAGTACAAAAAAAAAAACAAATAAAAAAAAAAAATTCAGAAACGCAAAAATAAAAGCAAAAAATCAGAGCAAAACCTGCTAAACATACATATATGTATGTACATACATGGGTGTGTGCGTGTGTGTATGTGTGTGTGTGTGTTCAGTGAGCCATTTTATGTTAACAACTTTGTTGGCCCAAAGCGTTTTTCATCAAGACGTCGACGTCTTGGCATCTTTATCATCATTTTGTTTATCATTAACAACTCGTCAGGCATCATCAACACAATGATTATGCTAATGCTCATCATCATCAAACACAAAGACAGTCAATGAGAGGGGAAGAGAGAGACAGAGAGAGAGAGAGAGAGAGAGAGAGAGAGAGAGAGAGAGAGAGAGAGAGAGAGAGAGAGAGAGAGAGTTTAACAAATAGAGCGAATCAGACAAAAATTCGCGACATACGAAATAATAATCATCAACATAATAATAATAATAATAAAAAATAAAGTAAAATAAAATATAAAATAAAATGAAAACAAAAAAAAAACAAATCACCCAATAATGTGAACAACAGATGGCGCTCTTGTACGCACTGAAAGAGACAGACCCACAAGCAGAGAGAGAGAGACAGAGAGAGAGAGATCAAAAAACGGGCAGAAAAACTTTATGAACCATAAAACAGGTGGAAAAACGACGCATAGGCACGCGACGACGACTTTTCCTTTTGTCTGTCTGTGTATATGTATCTGTGTGTGTGTGTGCGTGTTTCGGTATTCCCAAGACTATTGGCATACCCGTCAGACAATCTCAGTCTCATTCTCTCTTCTCTCAGTCTCAGTCTCAGTCTCCGACGGAGTTGATATCCTTTTGCATATCATTCATCTCCGCTGATGCTTCAAGTCTCTTAAAACGCCATTAGATTGCAAATATGTAAGATGCTTTTTATGGTTATATGACCTTTTCCGTTTACCTTATCCCAACCTCAAAAACCCACCCCCACCCAACCCCACCAACCCCCACAATCCACCATCACCACCCCACCAAACAATCACCTTTCACAAAACTCGACTAAGATTTATTCATGCGGGCCAAGTGGGCGTGGCAGTTAAGGTGGGCAATTGGCAACAGCTGCTACTCGAATATCTTCATTAAGCAAAGCAAAAAAAAAAAAAACTAAAAAATTAATTTCAATGATTATGAATATTAAACAAATAATAACACATAATTACTTTTAAAGAAAAAGTATTTGAAATGAAATGGAAAATAATGTTTAAAATTATTTTCAATAAATATACAATTGAATAAATATAAATATAATAATAATATTAAATTATTTATTAAAAAATAAAATAAAATGCAAATAATAGAATTTATTTCATTATTTTTAACCATTTTTAAATAAATTGTATTCAAATTTATATTATTTTATATTAATTAATGGCATTTTTTTTTCAATTTATTTTTTTTATATAACATATATAGATATATATTTTATATAATTTTTCTGTTTGTATACATATTTTTGTATATTAATAAAAAATTTATTTACTTTCAATATTTAAGTGTCAATTTAAATAACTTTTAATTTATTCGGTTTTCTTCAATTATAATAAAAATACACAAAATAAATTGAATTTATTTATAAAATAATTGACAACAATTAAGTACAAATTCAATCTTATTATAAAATGTGAAATTGAAGGAATTAGTTGAAATGAAATTAATCATATTTTGGTTCATTTCAATTGTTAAGCAAATGACACTTTGAAGCTTTCAAAACTTTCATGGCCATTTATCAAAATTTTAGCATTCGCTTTGAATTGATTAATTGCTTTATAAACAATATTATATATTATATTAATGATTTTTATAATTATTTATTTATTATTTATTATTAATATTTTTATAATTTAAATATTTCATTATAATTATGATGATGCAATATTCAATTACACTTTAATTAAAAAAATATTTTAATAATTCGACTTTGATAGAAAGAAATCTAAACAAAAAAATTAATAAAAATGAAATTGAAATTTACACTTCTTATAAGAAACCCTTCTGAATTAAAGAGATGAACCGATGGACCCCCTTCTACTCTATAATTTGCTTAGGACAGCACTGTAATCGCTTCGATGGAAGGTGATAATTGCGAGTCCCAATAATTGTCATTAGAACCGAACAATTTATTTATGTATCCTTCTTTTTTAATGGTATTAATTTTTTTTTTTTTTTTTTTGGGATTTTTCAGACCCGAAACTCGTTTTTTAGGTTCCGACTGAAAGATAGCCTCAAAGAATATGCTATCAATTTTATTTTTATTTATTTTGCAGGCTCCCAAAGCTCCCTCTATCTCTCTCTCTCTCTCTATCTCTCTCTTCCCCATCTCACTCTCTCTCTGTTTCTCTGTCTCTCTACACACATACATATTTGTTTGTTTGTTCAGCCTCAGCATATTTTGTAGCTCGTAAAAGTTTTTGATATAAAAAGTAAACAAGCTCAGTTACGTTGAGAGGGTGTCGGACGAAGGGTGGTGAGGGGAGAGGCTGACTACTGGCAACACGAGACTTAAAATGTTGCATGCAGCACGTTGCCAGCCATTTTGGGCACTTACCCGTCAGCCATATTTTTTTTTTATTATGATTTTCTTTTTTTCTCTTTTCTTTTTGTTGAACATTTTGCAGCCCTTCTTCAGACGAAGCAACATTCGCTGCTCACGCACTTACATGCATTAATTAAAAGTTCAGGGCCAGATACACATACACATCCACACACACACACACACACACACATCCACATACACAGATACATAGTGAGAAAGAGAAAGTGTGTGTGAGAGAGAGAGAGATAGATAATATTGCTATGCCCATGATTTCACAAAATATGATAGCGTCTTAGGCACAGTTATTTTTTAGCGGTCACATCAGTTACTGTATACAGTAGTCGACTACAGAATACCCTGTAGTGACAAAAAGCAAAAAATGTATATAGAATTTTAAACCAACAAAAAATATAACTAATGCTAATCTCCAAAATGAACAGTAAACTTTATAAAATTCTTATTACGTGTCAAATGACCTACTACAAAATACCCTGTGGCGATGAATGAATTGTATGCTAGACAAGTTGAAAAGCAAAGTTTCACAATATATGAAAAGTAGCCCCAAAAAATATGTTGCAAAAATCCCATTTTTTTTTTAATTTAATTTTTTTTTAATTTTTTTTTAATTTTAAGTTTAATTATTATTATTTTTAATTTATTTTTAATTTATTTTTTTCCTTTTAATTTCTTAATTTTTTTCTTAATGATTTGTATTACTCACTTTACCCGCATACCCTGTAGTCTGAGCATATTTTATATATTTTTTTTAAAACTCTATAAAAACATTACTCAAAACTTTTGCATAACATTACAAACTTTCGAGACAATCATAAATAATGACGCAGCTGTGGTTGACACAGACCTACAAATACTCTTTAAAATCTGTGAAAAAAAAAATGTTTCAATATATACATATACATATAAGCTTTTACACTACGCGGCGGAGTTGACGCAACTTAGCAGATACCCTGTAAAATTTACTGAATAAAATAATAGTTATGTGCATATAAAGATGAATCAATATTTAAATATACTTCTGCATATATTTGTTTATAAAGTGTACTTTACATATAAAGGTATGCACTACTATATACCCTGTAAACTACTGTAGCCGTTGCCAAAGGATAGAAAAACTTGCATTTATTGTTATAGCCGCAAAACAAACAACTTGGGAGTGTTACAAAGAGAGAGAGAGAGAGAGACAGTCTGAGAAAGAGATAAAGAGAGAGCGAGAGAGATGGAGAGAGAGCGAGAGAGAGAGAGAGAGAATGTAGGCAATAGTTGACTGCCATTTATCAGCAGCGGTGGCCAAAACGGAAGCCAACGAAGCCAGCCAAAGTGTGCGGGCTGCCAAAAGCACAAAAACAAAGTAACCACCCACCCACCCCCCCTCCACACACCCACCCACATCAGTATATAGTAGACACGGCATCCTTCGTCCCTTGGCAACTGTGCGCAACTATAATTAATTTCATTTTAGACTTGTTAGCAAATAAACGAGCAAACGATGCGGTCCATTGTTTGGCTTTCTGAGCAGCCAAAAGCGAAAGTCACCAAGAGGCACAACAAAAAAACAGGCAAAAGCCAACAACAACCGGAAGGCATAGCAGGCAGTGTAGAGGGATGGCTTCGATGGGGGGTGGAGGGTTTGCCCACGTGGGGCGTGACAAACTATTTAAGTAGTGCGCACTGCGAGTTTTGACTCTTGACTTGAACTTGGACAAGTTATTGCCAAAAGAGTTGAGCGACTTAAGGCAAGTAAATGATACAATCGATAACCGATATATGCGATAGTGATATCGATAACGATAACGATAACATGTGTGCGATTTGGCAACTATCAGATTCAATATGCCTTCGCACTGATGGAGATTCTTCTTCTGGTAAATAAACGTTGCTTTTGGTTGTATGTGTGTGGCATCATCACCTGGGCAACAACAATGTCTGATGGCCCCTAGGCGCCATCTGCACTTGAATAACACACACACACACACACACATATACGCACACCCACATCTATAAATCCAGTCTTATGTATGTGTGTGCGTAGAGGAGTATTTGTTGCCAAGGCGTCTGACAGCGCATGCCAAGGAAATTAGATTTTAGTCCCCCGTCTACTCCTTCTTTTCCCCTCTCTGCCTGCCTCACCCCTACCCACCCCGCCCACAATCATCAAACAACAAAACACTCACACACACACACACACACACAACAAAAGCGGAAAGCAAAGTAGCGACTGTTGTGGGGCGGGGGAGTTGAGTTCGTGCTGTTGGCATGCTTCCAGTTCTGCGACTAGCAACGAGAAGTGAAGTGAAGTGGAGTCGAGTGGAGAAGCGTAAGAGATGCAGCCGTAGTGATGGAACATGGCGGTGGTGGTGTGTTGGTGGGGGCGTGGTTGCTTGGTTTGTGTGCTAAAACGGCTTAAATGTTTTGGCATCGCCTTTTCGCTTGATTTGCATAATGGCTTTGGGGGTTTTCTGTCACTCCCCGCCCCCTTCCCCCCTCACTATATACCTCTCTCACTCTCTCTCTCTCGCACTCTGTCTCTCTTTCCTTTCCAAACTCTATCTGTCTCCCTCTCTCTGTTTCGCTCGATGAGTCGTTCTTTTTTGCATGTCGCTCTGAAGTATGCTACACATTTTGCACACTTGCCATTGACCAGCAGCAAACAACAACAACAACAACAGCAGCAACAGGAGCAGCTCGCACAGGAGCGGCATCATTGCATTGCGGGCAACTTCAGCGAAAAGTTTTGCATACATACATTGTTTACTAGTAAAAACAGTGGAAATTTAGCAGCAAAAATTACAATTTCTACTTTTTAAATGACATTATAAACTATTTGGGAAAGTAAAATTTATATGTTTATTTTAATTCATAGAAATAAGATTTTTCTAGTTTCTGAAATTTTTAAAACTCAATTTCTAATTTTTGTAAGCCCTATTTAATAGCAGAAAAGAAAGAAAATTAAATAGAAAGGTGTTAAAATTTGTTTTTCATATTTATTGAAGTGAACTCCATTTCAGGATTTTCTATTGTCCGTTAACTTTGGCGTATTGTCAGCGGAAATTATTTTCGCTGTCAGCTGTTAAGGGCCAAGTTGGTGGCCATCAATGCGCCTTCTGCATTTCAAGCAGCTCTGTTGGCGAAAACCGCTGACAGCACATGCCGCACTTTTCCTACTTCGCCATCTGTCTGCTTCCTCTTGCATCAGCAGAAAATTTGACGCATGAGAACAAATTCAACGAAATCGCATGTATGTATGTATTTTACATGCATAGTCTATATCTCTCTCTCTCTCTCTCTCTTGCTCTATCTACACCTCAGAGCTGTATTGTCTTCGTCATCATCTTCTTCTTCATCACATACGAGCCAAATCCCATTTCGTTGTTCCACTTTGCGCATATTAAATGCGTGCCGTGTGCATATCAAAATTTAGAAGAAGAAAATGCAGAATTTGAAGAAGCAGAAGAAGAAGAAGAAGGAAGCCGAGGAAAAACTTTAATTATTTATTTATTCAAATGGTCACGGGGCTAAGCTGATGATGCCCATGAAAAAAGGTACTTCAACAGCATTTTAAGTTGCTTTTAAGGTCCATTTAAAAAAACAAAAATCATTCCAGTTTATAAATCATGTCGATTTCGAAATATATTTAAACTACTTGCACTAAAATTAAATTTAGAAAAGAGATGCTAAAAATGGTGGTCCATCCAATTCAAATATGTACTCCCTGCTAATAAAGTTTTACTGACTCCCAATAGAAAAATAGAATATTAGATATTATTCTAATGAAAAAATACAAAATTGGGCCCAAGCATATTATATTAATCAACAAATTTTCAGAAACTTCATTAATCATTCAATTTAGTAATAATTTTAGACACTGAGAAAAATAATAAGTATCTTTCAAATGTTTCACAGCCCACGATAAAGTGTAATAAAATATTCCTTTAATTTTATAAACTCTGTAGTCCCTAAAAAAAAACATAAAAATTGCCGCTGACTTATAAAATAAAAGTTTAGCTAATTTATTTACTTATTGATCTATTATTTTTATCATTTACTTTTATATTTTCAATAATATTTCGCAAATATTTGGTATAATACTTAAAGTGCAGTAAAATTTAAAGGTCGAAGAGTCGCTTTCAATATAAGTGAGGGAAACTTGCTAATATCTCATCTACGTCAAGTCAAAAAGAAGCTGCACAAAAAGTAACTGAAACAATTTAGTTAAATGGTGAATACTTACTGGCAGTATCCGTTATGTGGACTCCACAGAATGTCTCCTGCTCCGCTCGCCTGTTCCCACCCCCGCCCAGCCCTGTACACCCCGCCGCTTAACTAACTGTGCTCGTTTTGGCAATAAAATGCAATTTCTTCAAAATGAAAAGCAACCATTTTTTTTTTCAAGTACACTATATATAGTATATTTTTTTAAGTAGTATTTTCAACGAGCTGTTGGCGGCATTCAACAAGCAATTGCTGTGGTGTTGTTATGCGGTGGTCTGCGCTCCAAGCAAGAGAAAATGTGAAAAATCAAAAGATAGTGGGAGAGGGAGAGAATGCGCTGCTATTTAGTTAATTTTGGAAGCGTCGTCGTAGCCATTGAAAAATTACTTGAGCTCTCCCATCTAAACAGTTTCCTTTTGATGTAATTGCCGCAGTGCAAGTTAAGCACACACCGAGAGAGAGAGAGAGAGAATAAGAAAGAGAGGAGGAGGAGATCAAAATGATGAAGAGAATTGGTTGGTGTGCGGGAGCGGGACGGCAACGTTGACAACGTCCAGCGTTTATTCATTGATTAACTGCCAAGGCGCAACGATGAACGATGGACAAGGAACGAAGTAGGGCAAACTAGACTCACAGTCCCCCTCTCCACCTGCCGCACCCTTACGCACACTGTTTCCCTCGGGCACCTTTTTCATTTGACATTTTCATTTTCGGCTTTTTGCGTTTTTTTTTTCATTTCTTCTACGCATACTTTTTTTTTCGCTTCTCTTATTTTTTTTCTCAGTGTTGTTTTTTTTTTTGGCAGAATTGTTGTTGTCTTGGGTTGCGAGTTGGCATTCAAAGTTGAAAATACCTGAAAATGTTTGGTAATTTAGATCAAAGGCGGACAAGAAGTACGTGCAGGCATTTACGCGCCATATTCTTTTTACTTTCATTCGCCGCCCACCCCCTCTTCATCCATGGTACACGCTGCCCTTTTTCATACACACCACATCTAAGGTCTTACTTCACCGCCCCTCCCCAGACATAGCTCAGCAGAAACTGCCTACAAACTCTTCACTAAGACTCTCTTTATCTCACTCTGGCTGGCTGCTTGGCTGTTTAGGCTGGAGCGAGACAACAGGTGCAGAGCGTCAGCTTTGTGTGACACACGAAAATACTTCTTAAGTCGGATTAAGTAATTTGCGCGTGCCACTTTCAATTTCTTGTTGTTGTTGTTGCTGTTGCTTTTAGCATTTCACTCACTTTCACTTTTTAAAGAGCATACAAAATGTGCGCGCGCGAATAAAATTTTCTTCCCATTTTGCATTGGGGCAACCCGACACAGGCATAACGGAGCAATTTGCGGGCGTTTGGCACTTCACATTTTTTGTTCATCGATAACGAGTCTGTGCCATCGATAACAATCGCTGCCCACTCAGAGATAACATCAGGGATACAAGCATCAAATTAATTTACAATAAGCATAATATATTATGATTAAAACTATAATTATTTTATTGCATTACATTTTCTAAATATTAGAAATAAATTGTTTAATAGTTCTACAAGTGATCAGCAGCAGTTACTTTTATGTTTCTATTTAGTAAGCTATCTTCTGGGTTAGAGTATCCCTGGTTGCTAGCAGCGCACAATACAGGGTCAGCTTGAACTCCAGCTGAGCTGTGTCCAATTTGGCAACGAACGTCATGTCGTTTGGAAATTGTCAAATATCCTAAGGGGCATGAGCTTTGAGCGTCAGCAAATAATGTCCCTCAACTGATGAAGCTACTCTCATTAGAGAACACCTTAGCAATACCAAAAATATTTCACATCCATTCTGGGCAACTTGATGATTGGCCAAAATGGGCTGGTAACAGGTAGCAGTTGCAGCAGTTAGTCTATTCAAATTTCAGATAAGTGCCGAAGGCATAACTACTGTATGAACATGCAGAGTCATCATTAACACAGATTCGAGCTCATTTCTTTTGCTATGGAATAAACAGACATCCGAATTGGAGCAGAGCTGAGCAGAAAACGTAAACAAAAAATTGATTAGACAATAATAAAAGGTCGGTAATTTAACATAACAGCGACTGCTGCAATTAACATAAGACTTCAGCATCGATTGCTGCTCAATTTGGTCTGCTGCTATCGATATAAAATGTAGTGGAAGGAGAAAGCGGCGATCGCAGCTTAGTGCAATTAAATTTCCTTTTAAGTGTTTTTAAATTATACAAGTGAGTGTGTTTAACTGCAGCAATAGTCTAAGGTGCATACTGTTTTCGCATATACAACAATGACAACTTTGTTGCAAATTTAAGTACTTGGACAGCGCGCTGTGCAGTGTTAATTAATTGCAACCGTTGACACTACAAGTGCAACTGCTGTGGAACAGTTGTGAGTATCGCTTACTTTGTTTTACATTGTGCGCTCCTTAACTCCGGTTAGCATAACATCGATCACACAATACCCTACATTATGAAAATATGTAGATTTACATATGTACATATATGAGTGTTGATGAAATTAGGGTTTAACTTAATCTATGATTTTTGAATGTATCGCAGCTGATGCGATTATCTTCTGCTACCTGCGAGATTTGCATAATTGAATCTCATATAACCCCACCAAAGTAGCACGTCTTTGGGCAGGGTATATGTGAGTCAACATTTTGGGTTTTGGGGTTTGAAATTCGTTGCCCGTTGGGCATACGCTTGACTGGTGAAATGCAAATTGACAGCTGTCAATCAAAGTGGGGTCGCCTCACACACAGACACAAAAGCACAACCAATATATACATACATGTATGTATGTATGTTTGTTTGTTGTTTATGGCGTAGCAGCTGCAGTTACTGGCGGTTGCACATCAAATTGATAAAATGTTCGTCATTCCGTTTGGCAATCGGTGCGACCAGGTTAACTGCTGGCAGCTTCGTTCGAACAGCAGCCAAAGAGAGAAAGCGAAATGAGTAAGAAGAAGATATAGTGTGAGAAATGCAAGTAACTGCAGTGACAGAGTAAGAATAACGTAGAGAGATGAAAAGAATAAACTAGCAGACAATGTAAGCGTAAGTGTGTGTGTGTGTGTGTTTGACAAATAACTTGAGCACACTTGCCATGAAATGACGCTGAGCAGCTGGCAAACTTTTCTTGAAGCTCTCTCGCACACACACCCACACACACACACACACAAACTCACGCACAGTTACCAACACACTTGACAACTTCCGTCTCGTGTTTACGGCTTGCTTCGCAATCAATCTATCTCGCTCGCACTGTGTTTGATTCGGATTTTGAGCATCAGCCTCCGTCAGTTATTAAGTTTGCGGCCACAAACTTGCGGCCCAATAAAGTTTATACTTCATTTTGATTGGCTTTGTAGGGCGACTCTACGCACTCTGTCTCCCTTTCTCACTCTGTATGTTTGCCTTTTCTCTCTTTTGAAGCTCACTTCTCATCAATTCACCTTGCGACTATTTCCAATGGAAACGTCAAAAGTCCATTAAATTTAGTTATTTTCTTCTTTTTTTTTTGCTTCTCTTCTTTTGCACTTTCTTTTTGTATTTTGGTTGCTTTCGCTTTGTTTTTGTTTTGAGGCTTTAATGCTGCTTTGAACATCTTATGGCAAGAGAAAAACAGACAGAGAACGCTCGGAAAAATACATTAAAATTTTATAATGCTGATAGAAGGTTGGGGATGTTATGGGGGTATGTGGTTGGATTTTTCATTTGGTATATTTTTTATTTGTTGTTGTTGTTTTTTTTTTTTTTTTTTTTTTTTTTGCCAAAATGAAAACCAAAAATGAACAATAAATAATCCCCGTTGGCTTAAAACACAAGACTGCATATGTGTGTGCTTGTTTTCTTTGGTTTACAAATTTTGAACTACGAAATGTATTCTGTAATTATTTTGATGAAAGTGAAACATCATAAGAAAAAAATTTAAAGATTGAATATAGAATGTGAGCAAATAAATATTTGAATGATTTAGAAATCAGACCTGTTCTCAATTCCGAATCCGAACGAAACGTGCGGTTTCGAAAATGGCATATTTTGCAAAACCGAACGTTTTCTTCGCTTTCGGAATCGAAAACAGGCCTGAATATATTTCCTATAAAACTGAAGAGAGTTTTGAAAAATAGTTATTAAGTTTCTAAGCATATTTTGTTTGTTTAATGGAAGAGACTTTTTATCTGCTACTCATTTTTGTAATATATTTTTGTTTTTGGTTGATTTTGATAAGTGCCCTTCTCCCACACTCTTCACATTGACAAGTTACCCCCAGGCATTTGTTATCCTTACCTCCCGACCTGCGTATGTTTTCTTTTTCCACTTAGTAAGCAGACTTATCAAAATGTTATTATATGCAAGTGCCCCAACCAACAAAGTCAAATCCTCCCTCACCCCACCTCGGGATACCAAACAACTTTCGACAGAAATATGGCAAAAAAAAAAAAAGAAGAAGAATAAATGTAACGAATTTTGATATGATTGAAACAGATGAGGGAAATGGGAGCAGAAGGGGAAGGAAATTGCAAAGCTTTACAACAATGGGCAAATAATAATAATAATGACGAAATTAACAACAATTTTATGTGTATACAATTATATTTGCAAATGAATTGAATAATGTGGAGTTGGGTGAATGAAATGCAAATGAATGTTTATTTTATATAACAATTAAATTCACGAATACTTAAAATGTAAAAGTAAGTTTAGCTTTACTTTTGGTACATTTCCTGATATTTTTCTGAAAATATTTCAGTGACAATACAATAATAACTTCTGCAAACGCATATTAAAAAGTTAAATTATTTTGATTTCCATAATAATTTATATTTTTTTATGTTAAGCATGCCTAATTTGTAGTCAATTGATAAAACTTCTCAATTGTAGATCGAACTATTTTGTTTTCTTTAATTTCAATATGTAGTTTCTGTATACCCCTGTTTAAATAATATTGATATTATAATGATATTTGAATATGAAATTTGTTTTAATCTAGAAAATCCCCGTTTAATGTTTTTTAAAACCAAACAAATTTGTTCTTTTCTTCAATTTTTTTCAGTGTATCTCTGTGTCTCTGTGTGTGTAGCAAAATTTCCAAAAAAAAAACCAAAAAATATTAAAATAAATATCCCCAGCCCCCAAAACAAACAATAAATAATAATATCAATATGACTTAAGTTCATAATCTTTCAAATTTGTTAAATACATGTCGAGATTATTATTGGCTTTCAACTGCGGCATTAGACTAAGTTTGATTTCGAAAAACCAAAACAAATATTAAGAAAACCCTCACAGAGATATTATTGTTGAAAAGCCAATATAAATTTTGTGAAAGAAGATGAGATGCAATAATTAATGATATGTTGAAAAAGATAACCGAACCCTGATGAAGGAAGAAGCTGCCAAACAGAGGGACAACCTAAACACAATAAACTGAGGATAATAAGGATATCTAGCTCTAGATTGAAACTTGTTGTGCAGTGTCTGCAGATACAGAACGCCATGCGCCATGTCAAAACTTCGGCATTACAGGTCCATGGATCAGCCCAATACCAGCGCCGTCATACGAAAAAAGTTAGATCATAATCTCAATCCAAAAACTCTACATACACTCTGTATATACTCACATACTCAAATACATACATACGTACATATTTCAAATTCTTGAGCCACAAATTCATGAAGCGTCTCTCAACATCTTTTCACACCACCTGCATGCCTGCTCTACTCTTCGATTCTTTCGAACACAAAGCTTTTGCTATAAAATCAATATTTCAAGTTCAGCATTGAGCTTAAACACAACACAAACAAAAAGCACCAGAAGTACCAGCTTAGCAAACGCACTCTCCCAACAAAAGCTTTTGCATGAGCTTTCAGTATATGTGATGTATTCGTTTGAAAGCTTTACGCATGCTTTTAGGATAAGCACTTTGATTAAGTTTAAGTGTGGCGTAAAGCTCTGCGCGGAGTGGAGCTTTAAGCTTCCTAATTTTGAAAATGGAAAACCAAAAGCAAAAACAAAAATGAAAACTAAGCCAAGCACATTCTTCTGCATGTTTCAACAACACTCTACGTCTATCTCTCTCCATTTCTCTGCCTTCTCTTTTCTCGCACTCTATCTCACTCACTTGCGCTATCTCTTTCGAACGTAGCTTTCTTCGTCTTAATTTTATGATCCTTATGATTGCAGGACTATGACAGCCGTTTGCTTTGTCTGCAACCTGCCCATCATGTCACATCAGGTCGGCCTGGTGTGGCAGGGCGGCAACGGTTGGGACGACTTGGTCCGCGAACAGGTAACCTCATATCATACCTCTTTACTTCCATCCCAATAATAATACAATATACATATGTATGTTTATCAATTCTCGTTCAAGTTGGAGGAATCGACAATACGTCAACGGCTTGGCGGACGTCGAGATTCGGCCGCTCAAATCACAACACCGCCGAATACCTCGCCACCGCCTGGCCTGCAACGGCGTCGCCGCAGCTCCTTGGCCCAGTTAACTGACATACTGCGGGAGTGGAGCGGTGGTGCCAAGCAGCAGCAGCAACAGCAGCAGCAAGCGGCCCGCAACAAGGCCCAATTGAATCGGCGCGAAACTCTGGCCGATTTGGCCAGAAGTCTGCCATGGCGCACATCGACCACGGATGCGGGCACCTCCGCTGGCGGCAATACCAGCGGTGGCGGTGGCAACACCACCTATGTTACGCCGCGGAAACGTCGCGAGTCCAGCGCCGATTCCGGCATACGAAGTATGCGTTCGCGTCGCGATTCAAATACTGCCGAATTTGTCAAGCACTGGAATCGTCGGGAGAGCACCACAGTTGAGGAGCAACAGCAGCAGCAATCCAGCAGCGTCGTTGTGCCCGTTGTCGTCGAGTGCAGCAAGAGCGTAAGTAGTCAGAGCTACAGCAACAGCTTTTGCTAACCACTTAATCAAAAGCTCTGTTTGCTGAGAGAAACCTTTACGATATTCTGTTAACTTTTTCTGCGGTTGCAGAGATAAACCTAATATATGATCCTCATACATTTTTAGGAGCATAAGCTGTTTTTTTTTTTGCTGAAAGCTAAAAAGATGGAAAAATTCTCAAAGATTTTCTTTAAGTGATCTAAATTTATAGCTTTTTTTTAAAAAAAAAGCTTCCAGTTTTCAATGCAAAAGTCTCAAAGATCTACTTTAACTTTAACTAATCTAAATTTACAGCTTTTCAAAAGATCTTTGTTCTATACTAAAGTTTCTCTTCGTTGAGTAGCAAAGCTAATCCATTTTTCTAGCTATACTCTGTCGACAGAAAAAATTCTTAAGCTTTCTGTTTTGAAGCTTAAGCTACACACACAAAAGCTTCTGATTTGATTCCAAAATTGTCTATTTTTAGTATTTTAATTAAGTATTTTCAGTATTTTTTGAGTTGGAATTTTGTTAGTTTCCAACTAATACTAATAATGTATAATTTTAAGATCGACCTTTCTTTCTCCACTACTAAATCCGCTACAAATGAACCTAACCTGACCTTAACCAAAGACATTAGAACACTCGGATGCGTAACGACCATACATTGAGAAGTAGAGCGCTCTCTCTTTTTCTCTCTCTCTTTTCCTGTAGCGAGCTCTAGAGCCAGCCCGAAAAAGTTGTGTGTAAAAATTTTGTATGGCGTTACGCATCTAAACATAATCTTAGTGTTCTAATGTCTTTGCCTTAACCCGCCGCTATCTTCTTCTTTTTGGTTGTGTGCCTTTTCCCCGCTTGAACGCAGACCTCGCGTCGCGGCTCCGGCGAGAGTTATCTGTCGAGCAGCCGCCGTGACAGCAATGTTGCCGGACGCGTCACAACACCGCCTCCACCACCCAAATACCAAGTGACGAAGAAGCGTGATTCGCTTGCGGCACCGGAATTCCCCAATTTCCGGCAGGAGCAACGTCCCTCGACTAGCTCGGCCGGCTCCTGTTCTGATTCTGTGCCATTAATCTCAACCAGCACTTACCACCATCAGCAGGTGGATACCGCATGCCAGGCCTTACCGCCACCAACCATCATCACCAGCTCGGTGACGCCGCCAGCGACAAGTCCGACGGCGCCCAAGGGTCGACGTGACTCCACCACACAGTGTGGACGCGTCAATCGACGCGATTCCAAGGCAGGTATCAGTCCGGAGCGTGCACCGCGTCTGCAGCGCCTGCAGCGACAGGCGACGGCCTTCGATGAGAGCTGTCTGCCTGGTGGCAGTCGCCGCGGTTCGCAGCCGGCGCTGAGTCCAGATCCGCCCGAGGACTGTGAGCGGCGCACCTCCAGGCGTGACTCCCTGTCGCCAGACAGCGCTTCGCGTGGTGGTCGCCGTGATTCGCGTACGCATCTCTCTCCGGATCGTTCGCATGAACGTGATGGGAGTCCACGTCGTCATACCTTGCGACGGCAGAGCAGTTCGGCAGCCCGTTCACCACGCTCGCCGGACTCCAATAGCTGCTCGTCGTCTAGGGATCCCAGTCCTGGTTCGCGGCCACCGCCATTGACAACCGTCGAACAGAATCAGCGTCCTGCCATAAGGCGTCAATCCACCACCGAGGAGATACTCATCGCGCGCGGATTTCGTCGGCAATCGACCACCGAGGAGATGATCAGATGTCGCAATTTTCGTCGGCAGAGTTCACAGAGCGACGATGTCTGTCGGTAAGCATGCGATATTTCCATATATACCGTATACTAGGTACGATAACGATGCGATATTTGTTGCAGCTATCGTGGTAGACGCGATTCATCGGCGCAAATCATTGATGGTACCATTGGCACCATGACGGTGGAGACGACCAGCACCTTTTTCGATTCAAGCACCCAGACAGGTTAGTGAAATTCATTAAAATACGATTTTATCGATTGGTCATTTGTATCGATAAATTTAAATTAATAAGAAGTGGCATAGAGAAATAGGAATCATGATCACTAAAGCTTAAACTTGTGATATTCCTAGATAATATTTCCATAAATTTCAAAAGTCTATTGTAGATGCTTCCTCTATCGTTTATCGATTATTATTGATAATTCGCAAAATCACCGAAATCGATTGTTATCGATAAGTCAAAAATCATTATTACTCGTCTAGCGAAATAGGCGAAACACAAAATCGAGATTTCTACCTTCTGCCATCTTTATTTTTGAAATGTTCGTAGCAAAAACTTCCCATATCACTTATCGATTGTTATCGATAAGCCAACAATCATAATTGTTCGTCTAGGGAAATAGGCGAAACACAAAATCGAGATTTCTACCTTCTGCCATCTTAATTTTTGAAATGTTGGTTGCAAAAACTTCCCATATCGCTTATCGATTGTTATCGATAAGTCAACAATCATAGTTGCTTGTCTAGGGAAAGAAGAGAAACATAAGTTTAAGATTTCCGCTTGCTGTCATTTTAAATTTTCAAAAGTTCGTTGCAAAAGCTCTGCATATCCTGTTGAAGCTTTCCATAGAGCTGACAACCTGTGTGAAAAAGCACAGAGAAAAGCCATCACGCCATACAAATTGTAAAGTTTTGGCAAAAGCTTCGCTTGCAGCTGTTGCACAGCTGTTTATTTGTGGCTGCCAACTTGGAGAAGAGCCGCAGGGATGCCAATCCCTGTCAGGAGATGGCTGATAGCGCTGCTCTCTGCCCGTTTCGTTAGCCATCAGTTGGTGTTGAATACGTTAACGTGCCACAACGCAGCCCAAAAAGAAAGCGAAAAAAGCCCAAAAGAAAAGGAAACAATTAGAAAAGAAAATCGAGTCAAAATCGCAACGCGTTGAATCGAGTCGAGTTGAGTTGTGTTGAGTTGAGGCAAGGCAAGGCAAGACAAGGCGCTTCAACACATGAATAAAAGTCACAAATACATATATATATACACACACACAGACACATACACACAGTGGCACACACGGGCAACGTGACTCGTCAATTGAGAGATTTGAGATAAATACGCGAGAACTTAAAGCCAGCAACGAAATTCTCGTTATATCAAGAGAATTATTTGTTTTTTTTGTTGTTATTGTTGTCGTACATATTGTTGTTGTTTTGTTTTATTTTTATTTTTTTTTTTGCGGTGGCATAACTGTAATTGTAACTGTAAAAATATATATGAAATGAAATGAAAAGTGCCCCAAAGCGTTGCGTACCGTTCCGTTTCGCCTGCCCCTCCACCGCCCCGCCGCCCAACGCCGCGTACTCTTCCGCTGTCGTCTCCAAAACGAGCACATTGAAGTAGTTCTCTAGCCAAGTGTTGCCCCTCGCGTCCCTTGACGGGTCGGCATTTTGCCACCGTGTTTGTTGCGCATACATTTTCCCGGTTTCTGTCGCTATTTGCTTTACTTTATTTCCATTTTTTCGTTCTTTTTGTTGTTGTATTCCCACCCACAACAACAACAACAGCAACAACAACGATGATACGATAACGACAAACGTGCGCAAAAGTTTAAGTTTCCAAAACAAAAAAAATATATATATTTTTTTTTATAAATTTTTTTTGCTCGGTTGCAAGTTTGTAAAGTGTGTTTCGTGTTGCATACAGCTTTGTAACTCAGTTGCTGGTTGTCTGCATTTTTTTTTTGTGATTTTTACGGGTAGCGTGTGCTGCAAACAGCAACAAACGGCAGCGCAGTGGCCGAATATATTGACGCTGTCAGCGACGTGACGGCGACGCTGCGCAGCAACAGCCGCCGTCACCAGCAACAACAACAACAACAGCAACAACAACAGCAACAACATCAGCAACAAAAACATCAGTCCACCAGCAGCAGTGCCAGCGCCGGCAGCAGCAGCAGCAATCGCAGCCGCAGCGGTCAGTATAAAACAAAGTTTATAAACTGCATAGATCCATTTCCTGGACGAAAATACTGCTGAATAATTTCGTAAATTTTGGAAAAAATTTTTAAATTCCAATCTAGTCACTCTATTAACATTTTGAACCAAATACGTATGTCGCATCTTTAGAAATTACCTTGTGCCCTTATAAGTAGGCAAGGGATTTTAGCAGCTCTCTGTCTCCTAGAAGAATTTGTGACAAAGTGAGAGATAACTAATTTTTTATTATTTATTTTATCAAAATTTAAATTCAAATAATATGCATATATTTTAGACTTTTTTTTAATCTAATTTCGATATGTTTGATTCTTTTATAAATGCTGTATAGAATATATCTACATTTGCATAAAATGGTTTGGGGCTCTTAAAAGTAGGCAATGATTTTTATCAATAAATAATATATCTACAAACACAGTTTTAAAGTATATAACTTTCATATAAAGAAACTTTTAGTAGAAAGATCAACTCCAATTTTTTCTATAAATAATTCTTTTTTTTTAAATTAATACGTTAGAGTTACGCTAATTCTTTCAGCTGTTGCATTCGCATTATTTTATTCGAAAAGTAGAAGATAAAACTAAAGTATGCCTGAGAATAAAAATCTAGGCAAACGCTAATGACACACATTTGGCTCGGTGCTCGACATTCTGTTTACATGCAGCACTTTCACTCGCTCGAAATGAGAGAGAGAGAGAGCACAGATATATGCATGAAAGAGAGAGAAAGAGTGAGTCACATATGATAGCAAAGAGTTGCCAAACGTTTGGCGCCTCGCAGAGTCCGTCACATTAACTTTAATGAATGAAAGTTTTCATTGAGTGGGACTATGTGAGTGTGTGAGAGTGTGTGTGTGTGTGCATGTGTGTTGAATGAGTGCTCACTTGTCTGGCAATGCCATCTGCATGCTCTCTTTACCTCCCCATTTCTCTGTCTCTAACCGCTTTTCAACTCTCATGAATGAAATGTGTAGCGAGTTCTAGAATTGCCTCCTTTAACTCTTTCTCCTCCCAACTACCTCCATAAAAACCACATGCAGTCTCTGCAGTCCAGTCAAGAGGTGGCCACAACTGCAGCCACGACAAAAACTCCAACAGGTTCAGCTATCTTATTCTCGCACACGCTTTATCTATCTCTCTTTCTTTTTCTCTCGCTCTCCATCTCTGTATCTAGTATCTATGGTAATTGAAAATCTTTGCTTCCTTTAATAGTATGCAATTTGCATATATCTTAAATCTGTAGCATATCTTGTTGGGTTCAATAAATCTTTCTTTGCCTGTGCTCTGGCAAAATCAATTGACCAAAACTTTTCCAAGAAATGCTGAGATTTAGGCTACAGCTTAAAAGCAAATAAAGGACGATGGCCACACAGCAACCATTAATAAAACATTATATCATTCCTTACAAATGACTCTCAAAAAAAAAACTCACACAACGAAATTTTAATTTGGGGTCACTTTTAGTCACATTTTTGGCAATATCTCATAAAATACTCATCAGACAGACCTCAAATAAAAAGCAAAATGCTAGTTATGAGTCCTAGAATCAATAACAGTAAAAAAATCGTCAAGGGTTAGTATGGAAAATCGGTCGAAAAATTCGGAAAATTGGAAAATGCGAATCTTGATCAAATTTGAATGCAATTTTATTTCGGTATCAAAAACATAACCAAAAAACCAAATTTCATCAAAATCGGATGATTTTTGGCCGAGTTATGGCATTTCCAAGTAGGAACAAAGCCTCAACTACGAAAATTCCAATTTTGGTGCTCTTTTTGGCACATTTTTGGACATATCTCCTAGAATACTCATCAGAAACACCTCAAATAAAAAGCAAAATGCTAGTTATGAGTCCTAGAATCGATCGGAGTGAAAAAATGCAGGTTAAAAAATTTTTCGATTTTTGATGATTTTGTCAAGAGGTTAGTATGAAAAAAGGGTCAAAAAAGTCGAAAAATTAAAAAGGGCGAATTTTGCTAAAATTTTGATGCAGATTTGAACTCATATAAAAACCATTTCCAAAACTTTAAATTTCATCAAAATCGGATGATTTTTGACCGAGTTATGGCAATTCAAAGATATGAGGAGATCCACTATACGAAATTTGCCATTTTGGGACACTTTTTAACACATTTTTGGCCATATCTCTTGAAATACTCATCAGAAACACCTCAAATAAAAAGCAAAATGCTAGTTATGAGTCCTAGAATCGATCGGAGTGAAAAAATTCAGGTTAAAAAATTTTTCGATTTTTGATGATTTTGTCAAGGGGTTAGTATGGAAAATGGGTAAAAAAAATCGAAAAATTAAAACGGGTGAATTTTGCAAAAATTTTGATGCAGATTTAAGCTGATATAAAACCCATTTTCAAAACATATAATTTCATCAAAATCGAATGATTTTTGGCCGAGTTATGGCAATTCAAAGTTACGAAGAGATCCCTAATGCTAAATTTGCCATTTTGGGACACTTTTTAACATATTTTTGGACATATCTCCTAAAATACTCATCAGAAACACCTCAAATAAAAAGCAAAATGCTAGTTATGAGTCCTAGAATCAATCGGAGTGAAAAAATTCAGGTTGATAAATTTTTCGATTTTTGATGATTTTGTCAAGGGGTTAGTATGGAAAATGGGTAAAAAAAATCGAAAAATTAAAACGGGTGAATTTTGCAAAAATTTTGATGCAGATTTAAGCTGATATAAAAACCATATCCAAAACATATAATTTCATCAAAATCGAATGATTTTTGGCCGAGTTATGGCAATTCAAAGTTACGAAGAGATCCCTAATGCTAAATTTGCCATTTTGGGACACTTTTTAACATATTTTTGGCCATATCTCCTAAAATACTCATCAGAAACACCTCAAATAAAAAGCAAAATGCTTGTTATGAGTCCTAGAATCGATCGGAGTGAAAAAATTCAGGTTAAAAAATTTTTCGATTTTTGATGATTTTGTCAAGGGGTTAGTATGGAAAATGGGTAAAAAAATCGAAAAATTAAAACGGGTGAATTTTGCAAAAATTTTGATGCAGATTTAAGCTGATATAAAAACCATTTTCAAAACATATAATTTCATCAAAATCGTATGATTTTTGGCCGAGTTATGGCAATTCAAAAATACGAAGAGATCCCTAATGCTAAGTTTGCCATTTTGGGACACTTTTTAACATATTTTTGGCCATATCTCCTAAAATACTCATCAGAAACACCTCAAATAAAAAGCAAAATGCTTATTATGAGTCCTAGAATCGATCGCAGTGAAAAAATTCAGCTTAAAAAATTTATCGATTTTTGATGATTTTGTCAAGGGGTTAGTATGGAAAATGGGTAAAAAAAATCGAAAAATTAAAACGGGTGAATTTAGCAAAAATTTTGATGCAGATTTAAGCTGATATAAAAACCATATCCAAAACATATAATTTCATCAAAATCGGATGATTTTTGGCGGAGTTATGGCAATTCAAAGTTACGAAGAGATCCCTAATGCTAAATTTGCCATTTTGGGACACTTTTTAACATATTTTTGGCCATATCTCCTAAAATACTCATCAGAAACACCTCAAATAAAAGGCAAAATGCTAGTTATGAGTCCTAGAATCGATCGGAGTGAAAAAATTCAGGTTAAAAAATTTTTCGATTTTTGATGATTTTGTCAAGGGGTTAGTATGGAAAATGGGTAAAAAAATCGAAAAATTAAAACGGGTGAATTTTGCAAAAATTTTGATGCAGATTTAAGCTGATATAAAAACCATTTTCAAAACATATAATTTCATCAAAATCGTATGATTTTTGGCCGAGTTATGGCAATTCAAAAATACGAAGAGATCCCTAATGCTAAGTTTGCCATTTTGGGACACTTTTTAACATATTTTTGGCCATATCTCCTAAAATACTCATCAGAAACACCTCAAATAAAAAGCAAAGTGCTAGTTATGAGTCCTAGAATCGATCGGAGTGAAAAAATTCAGGTTAAAAAATTTTTCGATTTTTGATGATTTTGTCAAGGGGTTAGTATGGAAAATGGGTAAAAAAAATCGAAAAATTAAAACGGGTGAATTTTGCAAAAATTTTGATGCAGATTTAAGCTGATATAAAAACCATATCCAAAACATATAATTTCATCAAAATCGGATGATTTTTGGCCGAGTTATGGCAATTCAAAGTTACGAAGAGATCCCTAATGCTAAATTTGCCATTTTGGGACACTTTTTAACATATTTTTGGCCATATCTCCTAAAATACTCATCAGAAACACCTCAAATAAAAAGCAAAATGCTTGTTATGAGTCCTAGAATCGATCGGAGTGAAAAAATTCAGCTTAAAAAATTTTTCGATTTTTGATGATTTTGTCAAGGGGTTAGTATGGAAAATGGGTAAAAAAAATCGAAAAATTAAAACGGGTGAATTTAGCAAAAATTTTGATGCAGATTTAAGCTGATATAAAAACCATATCCAAAACATATAATTTCATCAAAATCGGATGATTTTTGGCCGAGTTATGGCAATTCAAAGTTACGAAGAGATCCCTAATGCTAAGTTTGCCATTTTGGGACACTTTTTAACATATTTTTGGCCATATCTCCTAAAATACTCATCAGAAACACCTCAAATAAAAAGCAAAATGGTAGTTATGAGTCCTAGAATCGATCGGAGTGAAAAAATTCAGGTTAAAAAATTTTTCGATTTTTGATAATTTTGTCAAGGGGTTAGTATGGAAAATGGGTAAAAAAAATCGAAAAATTAAAACGGGTGAATTTTGCAAAAATTTTGATGCAGATTTAAGCTGATATAAAAACCATATCCAAAACATATAATTTCATCAAAATCGGATGATTTTTGGCGGAGTTATGGCAATTCAAAGTTACGAAGAGATCCCTAATGCTAAATTTGCCATTTTGGGACACTTTTAACATATTTTTGGCCATATCTCCTAAAATACTCATCAGAAACACCTCAAATAAAAAAGCAAAATGCTAGTTATGAGTCCTAGAATCGATCGGAGTGAAAAAATTCAGGTTAAAAAATTTTTCGATTTTTGATGATTTTGTCAAGGGGTTAGTATGGAAAATGGGTAAAAAAAATCGAAAAATTAAAACGGGTGAATTTTGCAAAAATTTTGATGCAGATTTAAGCTGATATAAAAACCATTTTCAAAACATATAATTTCATCAAAATCGGATGATTTTTGGCCGAGTTATGGCAATTCAAAGTTACGAAGAGATCCCTAATGCTAAATTTGCCATTTTGGGACACTTTGTAACATATTTTTGGCCATATCTCTTGAAATACTCATCAGAAACACCTCAAATGAAAAGCAAAATGCTAGTTATGAGTCCTAGAATCGATCGGAGTCAAAAAATCCAAGTTAAAAAATTGATCGATTTTTGATGATTTTCTAAAGTTAGTATGAAAAATGGGTAAAAAAGTCGAAAAATTAAAAAATGCGAAACTTTGTCAAATTTGAATGCAGTTTTATTTTGAGAAGAAAAACATAATCAAAGATCCAAATTTCATCAAAATCGGACGAGAATTGACTAAGTTATGGCACTGCAAAGTTTGTTTTACAGCTGATTAATATTTACTCGATTTAATTAAACAGTTGAGAAACTGCATTTATTGTTACTTTGTATGGTGAACAGAGAATTTGTTTAAACAAATATTCTTTGATTTATTGTTGTGGTAATTGAGCTTCTGGTGATTCTGGTTGATTGGCAAAGGGCTAATACACAATTTGCATGTGGCAAAGTGGCATTTGCCAAGTGGCAGCAACAACGAATGGATCGAAGTTGGAGTACGGAATGGTAGATGGTGGAAGGGGTGGGGTTGGGGGAGGGGGAGGGAACGAGCTGATGGCTTTGTTTGTTTATGGGCCAATAACTTTATTGCATTTTACGAGCACGACCAACATTAATTAATGGCCGCCGAAAGGCAATTTCCAAAGCGGACGACAGTCCAAAATAAGATAATAATAATAAAAATAAAAATAATAAAATGTGTAAAAATCGGTAAAAGTTTCGTGTTTACAATCGACTCACAGATATCCTACGTAAATATACACATATACGGTGGGGTGACATTTTTATACTACGCCCCCCGCCTTCTAAATTTTAGTTTTATTCTGAGAGCGAAATTGTTGTTGCAGCTACAGTCGCGTCCTGCAACATTCAAGTCACTACATTAAATAATTAATGTGTCTTTTTGCTTCAGCTGATATACATATATATATATATATATATATATATATACATATATATTATATATATTGAGTTGCAAAGCACAAAGGTCAATGTGATAAGAGATGAGACAGTGACAGGGAGATAAAGTAATATAGATGGGGGAAGAGGCTGGCTGTCAACTGTCTGGCAACGCTGGCAACGAACATAATGTTATATCTGTCTGGCAACTCTGTTTTATTATGCAGATGCGATTTTAAAGTCGCCTTAAGTATTGGGACATAAAAACGACAAAGACTTTAGTTGGGCATAAAAGCTTTTGCCATGAATTCTTAGAAATTGTTCCACATTTTATTGCAGCTCTCTTAAAAACCGAGATGCGACGGCTTATGACCGAGCGAAGCTGTGCGTCGAGTATACCCTGCAGCGCTCGTTAAACGTGCGGAGGGAAAACAGCTCTCGTACAATTTATGCGAAAAATGTATATGCGATCTGTGTTGCTCTTGATATATCAATAGATGTGCATAGATATACATATAAACCTGATTAAATTCGTGCATATTATAGGGTTTCCAAAGCCTGAGTTTATAAGAAGCTAAAATACTTTAGTAATTCCAAATTTTTCTCAAAAAAAAAAAAAAAAAAAAAATAGTTTGCAGTATCTTATGTTTATAAGATTTTAACAGATCTCCATCAACCCCAACAACAATTTTTCTCTAATATTGTAGAAATTATAAAAGTCAATTGGATAGTCATAAACCCTATAATTCTTGATGGCTTATTAAAAATAAGTTAATTGAAAGTAACAAATTAATTATAATATATAGAAATTCTATAATAAATTCTATATTTTGGGTTTATGAGAAACAAATAGACAATAACAATTCAAATTTTCTCTGAACCTCCCTAAAATAGTTGTCTGTATATTTTAGAGATTCTATAACTTTAATTTCAATATTTTTTTAAAAACAAAGTCATTTCGTTTAGAGAGTATCTCTTAGTGCATCAGTCGACGACAGTGCTTAGTTACTGCTTCCTCATACCAATTAGTTGTTCACCTGGTCACGCCTCTGTTAATTTTTATAATTGCACTTTGACGATGTAACAGCAACAAATACAGACAAATACGACAGACCGACAGACCGACGAACCGACGAACAGAGGGACGGACACATAAACAGATAGACGACCCTCAACACAGCCTACAGGCATAGACAGTGATGTTTTATGCTGGGGTCGGGCAAGCATAGAGTTATAATTTTCATTCTTCTTCTTTTTTTCTACATTTTTTTTTTTTTTTTTTTTTTTTTTTTTTGTAGGGGGTAAATGGAGTTGGAATTGAGAAGGGTTGCTGGGGGGCAGAGGGTGCTAAATGGCAAACGCCGTTGAGCTTAATTTATGAGACGCCGCTGGCTTGGAATTTTTTTCCCTTTTTCTGGATGCGTTGGGGACTGTTTTTGTGGCAATCGTGCGGGGGCAAGTGAATCCAAGGGGGGAGTGGGGGGGGACTGAGTCCATTGTATTTCTATTATAGAGTGGAGGCCTTAGTTACAGTTATGAGCAAGCTGTTGACTTTGCGGCTGCAAATGGGTTGACTCTCCATACGGTTGCCATTTCAATTCAATGTTGTTGGTCCTTTTCGTCCTGGCATGTTTCATTAGCCATTGATAGGTTTATGAATGCATTAATAATGTAGATACTACGAGCAGCACTACGACTATGGACGACTATGGATTGCCCTCCAGCCTCGTCTCCTTTAATTGATGGATTATGCTTGATTGATTTATGAAGCTCAAACAGCTACACCAAAGTTGGCATAGATGAAGAAATCCACCAAGAGATGATTATATAAATATATAGTATATATATAGTATGTATGTATATTTGCCATGTTTTTGGCGATTTCAATTAAACTTGTGCTCAGCATAGTTGATTGATCTGTTAATAAGTTAACGGTGACTAACTGATTGATTGCCGCCAAATTGTTCAACTATGTTAGTTGCCTTCAAATTTGATTTTCAATTTCAACTTTCTAGCGTATCTATGCGTCGAGTTCGTTAAAAAGTCAAACAAACACATAGACAGCGACTTTAAACTGATTTGAATTTGATGGATTGTCTCAAACAATCCAAAATAACACTGCGAAATTAATTCATAGTGTAACATAACCATATATCATAACAGTTTCAAGAAGTAATGAAAACTTTAACGGGAGCGTGAAAAAAGTGAGAGAAATTTACAAATATACTTTTATTGTATATTATAATAATTATTTCAAATTTAATTTGAATTTCTTGACCTGAAGCTCAGATATAGTTTATTAATCAAAATTTTATAATAATTAATTAATAAAAATTATTTATTTTTTTTTTTACTTTTATTTTAATCCAAAATTAATTTGAATTATATATATCAAATATTAATACAAAGCAATATTCATGAATTTATTAATAAAACAAATAATATTATTTTTTTAGTAATATAATTAAAAAAAACACAGTAAAAATAATTAATTGAAATCTAAAAAATTATTTAAAAAAAAACATTAACAATTAACAATTCAAATTAAAAAATATCAAATTCGTTAAAAATGAAAAAAATGGAAAATTATAAAGAATATTCCTTCATAAAAAATAAAGAAATTTTAATTATAAATAAATAAATAATGTTAAATAAACAGGCCTGTTCTCAGCTCCGAATCCGAATGAGCTTTAACCGTTATTGCAAATCCGCACGATTTGTTCGGATTTGGAATTTGAAACAGGCCTGATAATAAGAAAATATAGAAAACTATTAAGAAAGGGAATGTGATAGGGATATAATATTTGAGATGTTTATTGTAAAACAATAATTTCTTTTTCGACTCAATTTTTTCTTTGATTATCGAACAAAATTTTTGAAATATTTCAAAGCATTCAACTTTAACGCTATGTTGAAACAAACGAGTTTGTTATATAATTATGCTTAACGTGATTTACTTTCATGAAAAACATTTAGCTAAAGCTCTGTTTTATTATGCCACGCCCTCCCACTCCCCTCCTCTCTACTCCCTTGTAGATGTCTCTTAATGTCATCTGTATGGTGTTTTAATTGATTTATAAATGAGTTTCTGTTGACGAACTGATTGATTGTTTGCCAGCAAGGCATAAGTAAATATGTATATTCGTCGGCATTGAGGGATTGTTTGGGATTTCAAAAATATTTGTGGCATGGCCATCGTCATTCGTCCATCCATAACGCAGATCGTTTCAACCAAATGTTGCATGCTTAGCAAACGCACACACAGACACACAGTTGATGAGGATGTGGTTGTGGATGGGGATGGGGATGAGGATGGGGGTGTGGGGGCGTGAGCTCAAAATCTGCAACAGTTTTTGCTTTTCTACGTTTTCTTGGCACATAAAACGCAAATTGTTATGACAGCAATTCTCTGGGCCAAAACACTCAAGTTCTTGGCCATAAACAAGCCAACGGCGCCAGCACCAAACAGCCATCGATGCCATCAATCTAAAGGTACCGACTGTACAACGTTACTTCCAACTGGCGGCAGTTATACTTGCCACCTCCCATCATCCCCCATCCCCATTTCAGACTCTCTCTCTCGCTCTCCTCGTTGCTTTCTTTCTTTCTTTCTTTTTTTAATACCCTATACTCATTGGCAATGGTCAACAGAAAAGAGGATTAAAAATAAAGTGAAAGTGTGGCAGGAATTACCTTTAAGTTGCTCCTAGGATACCCTAGAAATTGTTATATAGTGTAGTAAATTTACTTGGCCAGGGCAACTGCTAGTCGAGCATATACCCTGTGTCATCCACCCGTCAAGCGTCAAGTCACCTGGAACAGGCCGAACTCGGACTCGGGAACTTCAGGATGTTATAATGCCATTAACAGCTGTCATTTCTTGAAATATATATTTCGACAGACGAAATGAGACAATTCTGAGCGCGGGAGAGATAGAGACACACAGAGAGATAGAGAGAGATAGAGAGAGAGAGAGAGAGAGTTGGATATTGTGGGTGGTTGGTTAAGGGTTGGGGGAAATGAAGGCATAAAGAGAAGAGAGCCGACAATGCTCGTAAGAATAACAATCATCATAATGATAATGGTAATGATAATAATAATAATTTTATTATTATTATTTTTATTGGGACTGTATTTTAGTTTTTTTTTTTTTTTTGCTTTCTCTCTCTCTCTCTTTCTATCTCTTATTCTTCTCTTCTTTTTTTATTTTTTGGGAGTTCTCGCCAAGGCCAAATTGTACTGTATTCCCAACTTCCCCACACTATTCATTCCCACAACAAATTCGAACATTGTTATTTATCTATATATGCCAGATGGTGTGTGTGTGTGTGTGTGCGTGTGTGTGTGTTTCAGTGTGTATTTGTTGACCCGAATTTGCCGGATTTTCTTTATTGCCGAATATCGTATTAGTATTTCCATCCTTAGTGGGTCCCATTTTCACTCTCTCTCTCTTTGCACAATGTCAAGTTCAATATTTCTCAATGCATTCCATACAGTTTATTAAATTCAATGGTATTATAAATTAGTGTTTGTCTTTCATTTATTTCCCACTTTTTTTTTATTTTTGGCGTAGATATTGAGTTGCATTTTTGAGGACAGGCATCATTTGTTATAGGGACTCAATCGTTGACCGCTAGGTGGCGTCACAGAACCCCCTCAATTTGTTCATATTGGGTTGAAATTTTAACAAATTACATAATTTATGTAAATTGTGAACAATGAAAATCAAAGATGCGAAAAGAACCCCTAAATTAAAACTACGATAACTGGAAGCATGATTAAATTAATTGAAGAATGAAGTGATGCCGTTAGTTGATCGACAAAGGAAACTAAAATTTCAAAACAGTGTGACCAAATGTTCGTAACCGATAAAAAGACCCCATCCAATTATCGAAAGCTCTTAAAATATCGAAATTAAAAAAAATAATAAATCGATAAATGATAAAATGTTAATTCTAGTAAAATCAAATACATACATCAATAAAATAAAATTCAAAAATAAAATTGCATTCGTTGACTTATGTAATTATCGATAACGTCACAAAATCGTATTAATCGATTGCAACATCGCATCATAACAATCGAGTGCAGCGCTTAACGTCAAATTCCATTACTGTCTACAATTTGTTGTAGTATTGTGGAAAATACCAAAGGCAAAGTTTTAACAACAATGTTTACAAATAGTGAATTAGCTGCAGAAAAGTAAGTTTTATGCAAAATAAAGTGGTTGTGGTAAATAGTTGAACATTTAATTGACTTGCAGAGAGAAGATGGATGTTGATATAGTCCACGAAATAGACAAATTTGTGGACAATGAAAACACGGTACTAAAGCCAAGAGACCCATTCAAAGAGGATGAGATGCCAAAAGCATTAAATGCATCTAAATCGAAATTGAGTAACATTCACTTGGCCACAATTCGAGGTCGATTGGATTCAAATTTATATCCCATTCAAGAAGAGAACTTCCCATACAACGATCAACGGCAAATGAAAAATGTTTCGGGCATAATAAGGACTCTTACAATTGAGGATAAGCCACAAACTTCGCATGCAATTCCCATCTATCGCAAATCGGAGAAACAAAAGCGCACTCCGAATTTAGCTACAATTCACGAAGACGAGATGTCGGAGTCTTCCACATGTGTCGACGCCTTCAATTACATCCATATGTCAGAGGTCATGGAGAAGCCTCTACCATGTGAAGAGGCCGATGCAGATGGGCCTGAGAAACAAGCTCCAGACGTCAAAAGCGACGAATTCAGTCATGTGTAAGGACCACGAAGAACAAGATGAAAAGTTGTAAAGAATGCAAATTGAGAAATTTACGAATTCTTCACTACAAGTTTAAAAATCAAAACGAAAAGAAATGAAAGTAAATGTGAATGTAATAATAAACATCATGATATCACTTTGCATAAATTTAACTCTATTTTATTTACAAAATGAAATAAATCAATAAATAAACAAATATAATCAAGAAATTACATATATATATACATATATATATATACAAATTTTAAAATATGCATTAAATAAATATATAACTAGTTCTTGTATGAAATAATTTATAAAAGACATTTAATGAATGAAATAATCAGCATCATAATATCAATTTGCCCAAATTGAATAATAATTTATTTATAAAAAAAAACTAAACAAATATATTCAGGAAATGACATATATGTATATAAATTTCAAAATATGCTTTAAATAAATATATAATTAATTATTATATGAAATCATTAAAATATAAATAAATAAATAGATAAATAAACAAATTTAATTAAGAAATGACATATATATATGTGCATATATACATTTTAAAATATGCTTTAAATAAATATAAATTCATTTTTAAATGATATAATTTTTAATAAATATTAAATGGATGAAATAATCCATATCATTATATCAATTTGCATTAATTAAATTATATTTCATTAAAAAAAAAATTATTAAAAAATATATAAATAAATTCAAGAAACGACATATATGGACATATAAATTTTAAGATATTCCATAAATATTTATATTTCATTTTTATATGAAATAATTAATAAATTATATTGAATATGTATTAATTACATTATATTGCATTCTATAAATTTGAAATATACATTTAATATTTCTATATAGTATATATTTTCTATTTCCATTTTATTTAACGTTTTTTTTTTTAATTACTTTGTAAATTCCAAAATTCACTTCCTATTATTATGTACAGTGATATAAAGTGAATTTTTTGTTTTGAAAATCTATAAGCTAATTAACCCCACCCCATTTGCTAAATACAGGGTATGTTGTAAGCTGGCGACAGCAAACTGAGAAACTTGCCAACGTTCACACTAATTGAAGGAGAATGTCAGCCTAAGACTACTACATACATATGTACATACGTATATCTAAGACCCAAGACCATACATGTCCTTTCAATGGGGCATTTGTGGGCGTGGCATGGAAGGGGTGGTGGATTGGGGAGTGGGGGTGGGGCTATGGCAGTCTCAAGACATAGCGTTTAGCTTTAGCTCAATTAACAGCATTTACAAATAGAATGGCGACGTACTATCGGCCCTATTTGCCCACAACCCCCTGCCTTGGCCACCCCCCTGGTCCGATACAGATTCATTAAAACACGAAAAACGCAAACACACATACTAGCGCACACACTGCATGTGTGTGGGGCACACCCACAACTATAACTAAGTAGAAAAAGAGAGCAGCAGAGTTAGAGAAACACACTAAGGAAGGGAGAAAGAGAGAGAGAGAGAGAGAGAGAGAGAGAGAGAGAGAGAGAGAGAGAGAGAGAGAGAGAGAGGGAGAGAGAAGTAGACATACATTGAGCGATAAAAGAAAATACAAACAACAAAGCACAAAACATACATATATATTCAATAACTAGACGACTTGGAGATACCCTATAGAAACAGCAACTTTTATGTGATAGATATGATAGCTGTTGAAATGAGCTTTTTATTTATATATTTCATTTAATCTAATTATAGTTGATTTTATTTTAATTATTTATTGTTTATTTTATTTATTAATAAATTTATTATTATTATTTATTTATTAAACTTATTAAATTTGTTTGTACCTATTTTTTTCTTTAATTTTGAACGGTTTTTTAAATTAATTGTCATATTTCTAATTTCATTATCTTTATTTGACTCTTAATTTATTTTATATAAGGTAATTATTATTTATTTTTTCCCCTTTTTTGCTTATTTCATTTTTTGTTTGTTTTAAATTTGAAAAATTGTACAAAATTATTGGTCATATTATTTATATCACTCACTTTACTTGAATTTAAATTGTATTTATTTAAATTTTAATTTTATTTCTTCATTACTAATTTTATCTTATTTTTTTTTTATTTTATTTTTATTTTTTTTTTATTTTTTTTTTATTTAAAAATAGTTATTTTGTTGTATTTCACACTTTTTAGTTCAATTACTTTATTCTTTTTGCTGTTGTATTATTTTGATATATATTATTTTTTATTTTTATACTGGTCAGTCACTTAGACACGCCCACGCCGGCCAAAAATATACGACGCATAAAGAGTATTAAAAAAAATAGAAAAAATAGAAATAGAAAAAAGTAAAGTAAAAGAAAAACACAAAAATTGTGCGCAAACAAAGTCGGCAAAGAGGAGGCGTTCATTAGATGTGACTGTGCGTGTATATGACGCATGTGTGTGTGTGTGTGTGTGTGTCTGCTTTGTATATGACTAGGTGTAAGACTGCGTGTGTGTATTTTAGTAATTTGGATTAAACATGCAGAGAGTCCAGCTAGAAGTGGGGTTGTCCTGTGGAGTCGGAGGCAAGCCGACGACGACAATAGAAAATCACCTGGAACCATTAGACGGCAATGTGTATAAAACTTAAATGGCATGTGTGTGTGTGATATATATATAATATATTTATGTGTGTGTGTGTGTGTGTTTGTTGATAATATTGGTGTTGAAGTTTGAAGTTATTGCTTTCATTTGGCCAGGACTTGTATGCATGTTGGTGGAACTTGGCGAGCGCCAAGAATTTAATTAAGTCTTCAACACACAGACATATACATATATATATATATACATATGTATATACTCAAACACACACAGACAGACGTACATTAGTATTTAACACACGCATATAAAATTTTATTTATAGTAATAGAAACAGATGCCAAAAATATTGCCGACAATCATTAAGCAACAACTGCCAACGTCATGTCGCGTTCCCTTTCAGCTCCCAACTAATTCAGTTGCACTAACTAAATATCAAATAAAAAAAAAAAAAAAATAGTAATGATTAATTAAATTAGCTTGATTTCAAAATAATTTACCATCTTTTATTCAATTTAATTGTCATTTAAAAAATATAACCAAAAAAAAAAAAATATATCAGATTGATATAAACAGATATAAAGTAAAGTTAATGTGGTATATAAATATATTATATAAAATATATTATAAAAAATAAATAATATATTAGAAAAATAATTAACTAAAAGCTAAAAAAGAAATAAAAAATATTTATGCAAAATAATAAAACGGAAATATATAAACAACTAACAATTAAACAACAAAAAAAAAACAAAATAAATAAAAATAATGAATAATTTTGCAATAAAAGAAAAGAAACTAAATTTAGAAAAATAAAATAAAAATAAAAAAAAAACATTTTTAAATAATATTAAAGTAAAAATAATACATTTAAAGCTAAAATAAATACTAAAAGACTATAATTTTAGTTGACTAAAGACTATATAATATCTAAAAAAATATATCAATATTTATAATGAAAACAATAAGTTTAATTAAATTTAATGCATTCAAATATATAAATCAACATTTATAAAATATGTATTTTAAAAAATACACAAAAACTGATGCCGTATATATCGTTGCACATTTGATTTTGTTTAATTGAATTGGCACGGGCAATGCCGGATACGCTTAACGCACAGTTTGCGGTGATTTTGTGAATGCGAAACGGATACGGATATGGATACGGCCACGTACACAGGATACATAATGCGTATGTATGTATGTGTGTATTGTGGAAGCGTGAGACATGTCGTGACTTGTCCAATTTTTTTGTTTTTTTTTTTTTTTGCTTTTGCTTTATGGATATGCGATGTCACAAAATTTCAACAAGCAGCTCGAATGTAATTCTAATGAAACGTCATGGGCACCCCCCTCAACAACTCTAGCAACAATCAAATCTCAGAGAATAGAAAAGAATACAACAACAAGAATACAAAAAACATAAAGAAATGAAAGGAAAGTAGAGAAAGTAGGGGGATGGGGACCGCAAGGACATGTTGATGCTTTTGCTAATTGAAGTAGCCAGCGGAGTGATGGCCGGGGGCATGGGCAAGGGGGCGGGAAGGGGGGAGAAGAGAGCGCACGGCAAGGATAACGATTGGACACAAGTATGAAATGGGCATGGCAATGACGTGGCAGATGAAAATAATTACAAAACAGTTTACTCAATAAAATTCCAAATGATTTAACTACAGCAAACAGGATGATGAGGAACAGGACAAGGCGAGGACAACTCGACTGAGCACAAGGCAACACAGCGTGACCAGCAGCAGGAGCAGCCGTTGAACGAGTAGACAAGGCTGGGAAGACAAAGAGAAGGAGAAGGAGAAGCAGAAGCAGAAGCAGAAGCAGAAGCAGAAGCAGAAGCAGAAGCAGAAGGAGAAGCAGAAGGAGAAGGAGTGAGAAGTAGGAAGAGAATACATCGCATCAAAGGCAAACTGAAAGAGGCGAAAGTTTTTCCTCTAGGATTGTGGATGGAGGTTAAACGACTAGCTCTGACATTGATTGAGCGAGGACGAGTTCGAGAATGAGAACGGAGAAGAGGAAGAGAATGAGCAATAGGGACGCAGAGTGAGCGAATGGGAAAGAGTGCGAGAACTCAGCTAAGGGCAGGGCCAGCAACAGAGTCAGGGCCAGGACGATGCAGAGCATATGAGTGAACGAGAGAGAAACAGTCAGAAAGAGAGAAAGAGAGAGAGGGTGTAATAGAGAGACTGAGAGAAAGACAGTGAGAATGAGAGTGAGTGAGTGAGAGAGAGAGAGAAAGAGGAGACAACTCACGACACTCGCTTGACAAGAACATGAGACTCAACTTTGAGTCACCTTTAGCAGCAGAGACAAAGGAACTCTACTCCTCTCTCTTTCTCTCTCTTTCTCTCTCTCACTGTTTCTCTCTCACACTCTGTCTTTCATTATCTCCCACCTCACTTGCTCTTTTGCTCCCTCTATCTTCCCTGTTTTTGCTCCCTTTCCCCAACCTTTTCTATTTCTACAGAATAACATTAAATATTCGTATTAACGATATTTTGTATCTTAAAAAATATATCGCATATAAATATCGATAATTGAAAATATCCCATATTTATTTTTTGCCTATTTATGCCCCAGAATAAAAAGTTTGTAATAACTTAGATACCATTTTAAATAAGTATATTAAGCCTTTATTAATCTTCAGTATTAATTACTCAGTATCAGGTTGCATACATTTAATGAAAGATATATATAAATATTCTATTATTGATATCGATATATCGATAGTTTCATATATACTTAGCAGCCCTAGCTTAGCTTTTATCTCCTCATCGGCTCCTTCAACTTCTTCTGCTTCATCGTCTTCTTTTTTCACTGTTGCCTATATGCATATTATGAAATACCCTTTAGCTGCTGCTGCTTCTTCTTGCTCATTTTCCGCCACTTGTTTTTCCTTTACCACATTTATTAAGCTGGCCTCCCTGCCAGCATCTCTGGGGAATTTCCCAGCACCCCCAAAAGTATGCTATGCTAATCATATCAGCATGTCCAGGCAACTGCGGCAATACTCTCTACAGGGTATACATATACATAGTATGTGTTGTTATACAGCCAATATCAAATGTGCGCCCAAGACTTAGCAGTGTGGGCGTGGCACGGGGTAAGAGCTGGTGGGGGTGTTAAGGAAGTAATCTTTTGCCAACAAAATTCGACGTATTTCTTTTTTTCTTTTTTTTTTTTGTTTGTTGCGTGCAAAGTTTTTTTCAAGTTACCTAAAAAAATTAGAGAAATAAAATAATATGTATAGAAAGGGGAAGGAAAAGTTTGCCATAAGATTTTCACACGCTTGCTAGAGCGAGATGGGCATATGTTTAAATACGTGCGTGTGTGTGTGTGTGTGTTATGTGATTTCTTTTCTAGCGCGTTTGAAACCATTTCAAAACTGAATTAACTTTTGTTGCACTTTGGGTTCGTTTTGCGCCCGTTCTTTGCCTCACTCTCTCTCTCTTTCTCTCTCTCTCTCTCTCTTTCAGCTTTTCACACACTCTCCCTCTCTTTCCTCTCACTTCTATTTATCTCTCTTTTATAAATCTCCATATGCCTAGCAACTTTTCAACTTTCTCTTTATGCAAATACGTTCAACTTCTATCCATATGTACATATGTACATACATATATAAGTATCTATGTCTATATGTATATATATATTCATATGGACACTTGCGTGCGTGTGTGTGTGTGTGTGTGTGTGTGTGTTACAATATGTTTGCTGAGTACTGGCCTCAGGAGATTTATGTATCCTCTCAGCTCACCAAACAATTAAACGGCAACCCTACGACGTTTGCTGCTTCCCTTTTTACTGTTTCTGTTGTTGCACTTGGCAACCCTATTTTTGGGTTTCCTTTCATATTTTGACAACTCTAATGTGGAAATTCAAAAGTTTGGCATTAGATTTGCATTCATTGTTTATATGATGCATTTGGGATGCGTTTGGATTACGATGGGAGTGGCTATGGATGTGTGAAAAATTTATCGATAGATTTTCTCGTTTTTCGATCGATATACAAATATTGCTGGTGGCCATTTTGATGCTTTCCGAGGCATTTAAAATGTTGCCTGCCAGCGGCGAAATTCATAATTTCTTTGAAATGCCATTTGAAAGTGGTTGGAATTTGATGGGAGTCTGCGGGGCGACCACAAAATATGCTTGAAACACACCACTTTACTCCTCTAAACCGCAGTTATTTCTACTGCTCACACACACAATCTTTGTCCCTTTTACACTCTCTTTTTGTCTCTCATTCTGTGGCTAAAAATGTTAATTGTTTTGGGCTGTTGCAACAAGTGGTCGGAATGTTGCATGTGGATAAATCAAATTTGCAACGCTTGAAAGCCGCTAAGTGTGTTTCTTAAACCTCTCTCTCCCTCTCCCCCTCTCTCTCTCTCTCTTTATTTCTCTTTCTCACTTTCTTTCTAGATATGTATATCCCCTTGGCCCAAAAATTAATCACAACACTGGAAATGGTGGAGGGAGATATGTAGAGTTGGTTGAAGACGCAGACTTTGGTGCCACAATGCCGCACAAGTGGCATGCCACTGTTTCTGTTTCTCTATCTCTATCTCTCTCTCTCTCTCTGTTTCTCACAGTCTTCCACTCTCTGCATCCCTCTTTCTCTGCGAGGCGAAACATTTTTACGCACGTTAATTCCATTAAAAGGCGCATTATGCCGCTGGGCGTTTACGTGCCGCATGGGCGTGCCGCATGGAATTTATGTTGCATACTTTTTGTACCACAAAGAGACACAGAGAGAGAGAGAGAAGAGAGAGAGAGTGGGAGAGTTGAGCTGTAAGCACACACGTGATTGTATATGTAAAATTTATGATGGCGAACAAAAAAAACGAAGAAAACGAAGAGATTTTTGCAATTGCTACGCGCTTATCAATGTGTCTGCCACCCACACCCCCACATCCTCCCTTATGGCAAAACACACCCCTCTGCCCGCCACTTAGGCTACAAATTAATTAAAAATGTTGAATGTGGCAGCATTGTGAAGTGACCCAAATGCCGTCACAGACAATGACGTGGCAACTTGACCTCAGCTTCAATACGCACCAGCAACACAGAAAGGGAGAGACAAAGAGAGAGAGAGAGAGATACAGAGAGAGAGAAAGAGATGTTCGCTTCGCACGTGACAGCAGCGAGAAACAAAAGCTGGATGAAAAAACCGAAATGACTGCAAATTGCCTTGAAAAGCGCATCTCTCAATCAACCCTAAACACTTCGCTCTCTTCCCCGTTCTCTCTCCCCCCCCTCATCCCCTCTCACTCCATCTCTCTTCTTTCTAAAGTGTCTCAAAGTAAAGTGACTTTCATATTTCCAAAGTATGTGTGGAATATTGAAATATATGCATATAATATATATATATAGTAGAGGGGCATAAAGTGCTGGCAGCAGGGAGTGTTGTGTTGCAAGCGTTGTGTGCAGCATGTGGCAAGTTGATGGCAGTTCGTGCATGTCAGCATTGCATTAAGCGTGCAGCAATCTCACGGGGTCAACGTTGCAAGGACATCGCTCGCCAAAGTCCACAGCAATTTGTTTAATTGTTAAATATGCAACAAAAAACCAATTGCATTGCATGCCACAATTAACTGTCGCCACATGCCACAAGTGTTCAAAAGTTTGTTGAACTTCCCTTTCTCTTAGCCATGTTTTAGCAGTATAATACCGTTAGACGCGTCGTATACGCAATATTTTTGCAATTGTTTTTGACGAGCAAAAAGAAAAACTAGAATAATACAAAAATCCTCGAATATTTGTTTTTTCTTTATAACTTTATTAATAAAATTTTATTTATATTTTTTATTGTGCAAATTAATAAAATATATTTTTTACCTTGAGTTTATTTTATTTAATTTGTTTTTAACCGTTTATCAACGTTTTAAATATGATTAAAATTTATTATGTTTATTTGATTTTATTAATTTATTTTGTTTTCATTGAATTTTTTATCAATTTCTATTTTAAGTGCTATATTTTAATATTTTTTTTCATACAATCTTTGTTTATTGAGTGTAATAAAAAATTTCGTTAATTTAAAATATATTTTATACTATGTTATACTACTTATTATGTTATTTTATTATATTTTAATATTATTATTTAAATTTATATTATTTTTATTTACGTACTTTCATTTAATTTCATTTGGAATATTTTTTTAATATATTTTGTGTTAAGCTAAAATCTAGCTGAAATTCCTTTATTTGTGCCAAATGTTTACTGAGATTTTAATGTTTTATAAATATGTTTTTGGAATTATGAAATAGATGACATCGAAAATTTTCTTATAAATATTATGTTTTATTTTATTTTTTTTTTCTTTTTAAACATCTGTAGATTTTTATTCAGTTGATAAAATGATACTCACTGCGATGCCATGCATAGTTTCTTTGGCGTTTTTTAGCTGCCTCATTACTTACGCTCAATTAAGTTGGGTGGTGCGGTGGTGCGGTGGTGCGGTGGTTGGGTGGTGCGGTGGTTAGGACTTCAACTGTAGCCAACCATCAGAGATGGAGGAAGTAGGAGAACGCCAGAGTATCAGATACTTATTTGCGACTTTTGCACTAAGCAAATTGCTTTCGACAAGGTCGGAGGAGGGAAAGTGATAGAGAGTCTTAGAGAAAGGCAGTAAGCAAGAGAAAGACAAAGAGATAGAGACAGATACAGAGAGAGAGAGAGAGAGGAATAGCATGAGTGTGCAAAGTAGAAGATGAGCAGATGAAAAGTGGAAATGGATGTGCTGAGGGAGTATAATGCGCTGCCCAAAATGCAATTCACTGCAGTCGCCTTCGCTTGCTCTCAATCTGTTTTTCTATTTCTGGATGCCAGGGGAGTAAAGGGTGAAGGTGGAAGTGGAGGGGGGGGGGGAACTGCCACTTGTTACCACCTCCCCCGCCACCCGTTATTATGGCTGCGTTGTTCCCTTTCGACACTTGACGCTGGCTGCCAGTCACGAGCCATTAAGCAGCTATTGTTTTGGCTTGGCCCCAAAAAAAAACAGCTAAAAGGAAATAAAAGCCAAAAAAAAATAGCTAAACTTAACTTAACACTCGACGGCAGTCGCTTTCAACAAAAAGGAAATGCCAATAGCTTAGCAGTAGCTGTGCTCCCTTCCCTAAGTTTTTCACTACCTTTCTCACTCTTCTCTCTCTCTCTCTCTCTCTCTGGTTGCTCTCTCTTTCTCTCTGTGCTGTGTCGGTGTTATACGCTTAATTTGAAGCTCAAAAACTTGGCAGTCGCTCATACACTAAAAACCCAAAGTTTTGCCATTCTTTTCGGTCATTAGTTGGTAATTTATCAAAGTCATGAATTTATATTTAAATGTCCTTGCCACGCCCACATCCTTGCCATGCCCTACCATGCCGTGCCATTCAAGGCAAGCGAACTGCAAATTGCAGATGCAAACTTTCCATTTTATTACTGGCAACTGTCATAAAAGCAAATGTCGCAGTCGACGCTGAAAACTGACAGATGTTGGGGCTCCTCCACAAAAGAAAGAGAGAGAGAGAGACACAGAGTGTAAGGGAGAGAGTGGGAGGGAGGGAGAGAGAAAAGTGAGTGTGGCAAGTTGACAAATTTTTGGCTGCTTTTCAATTAGCCACATTTCTCAGCTTCATGGCATAAAAGAAATTCTCAAGTTGTTTTTTTTTTGGTTTCTTTGCTTTTTTCTGCTCGTTTCCAAAAAAAAATGAACAAAAAAATTAAACCGAGTCGTATGAACTGCAGATACCACGTAAACTATTCATGACGAACTTGGCCAACTGATAACTGTGTTAAGAGCCCTTAGTCCCGTTATCTGCCGCAATCAAAAGACCATCCAATGAAAGTCAAAAGCAATTCCAGCAAAAAAATAAAAAATAAAAAAAAGGAACATGAAAAAAAAGCAAAAATAAAATAAAAGCAGCTAAAGAAAGGGATGAATAAAACTGAAGGAAACGATGCCATAAATGATACTGATTTCAGCTGATACCAACTGCAGTGTGGCACAGCTATAAGAATGACAATCGGGATAAGGATGAGGATAAGGATAAGGATGTGGATGTGGATGATGATGCTGGTCGTGGGGATTTCATAATTTGCCGCAAAGACAGACAGAGGCTGGTGGCAACTTGTGTTTTGGATGCTGCAGTTGACAATGCAATAACGTAGCCACAGCACCCACCCTGCCTCTCTCTCTCTCTCTCTCTTTACCTCTCTTTCTCTATTTCTCTTTCTCTCTTTCTCTCTCTATATATACATATATTTCTCTGTCTGCTGTGCCGTCGACATTCATTGCATAAGTTTCATTTCATTTTGGCAACAAGTTGGAATCTTTCTCTCTCTCTCTCTCTCTATGTCTCTCTCTTTGTCTCTGAGTTGCAGTGCATCAATTAGACTAAAGATGTGGAGCAGGATATGAAGAGAGAAGGAGCAGCAGCGGCGGTAAATGATGGAAAATGTTTCACAGGATAACAGCTGCTGCTGCTGCTGCAGTCAGCTAATTTAGCAAAAATTCACAACCTGAGATTAACTTGCAACGCATAAATCAACGAGAGATGAGACTGAGAGTCTCTGTAGTTCCCCCCTGCGGGTAGAGAGAGAGAGAGAGAGAGAGAGAGTGAGAGAGAGGGAGAGAGTGGGAAGAGAAAGGAGCAAAGGAGTTGAGAGAGTGTGTGCGAGAAAAGTAAATAATGTGAGAACGTTGCTATTATCTTTTGCTTTTACAGCCAACTCATTCAACTAAGTGATTGAATGATTGACTGATTGACTGATTGACTGATTGTTTTCTCTAACAACATGCTTTCACGTGATTTCAGCCTGCGAAAAAAAACTTGCACTATTTTATTGAATTTAACATATAAAATATATCACTAATGTGAAATTAAAAAAAAAATAAATTAATAAATATAAACAATATCAACTTTAATTTTATAATAAGATGAAAAATGAAAATAAAATTTAATATAAAAAATAGATTAAATTCAATAATATTATAAAATCAATTAATGAAATAAAGCATGGAAAATTAATTTAAAATTATTTGACAATTGTAATTTAAATAATTTAACAAATCTACAAATAAGTAATAAATTACAATTACAAAATAAATATAATATATGAATAAAATATAACAAAATAACAATAGTTCAAAATATACATATGAATTTATGAAAAGAAATCTTATAAAAAAAAAATAAATGCAAAATTTACTGAGAAAATAAATTAAATTAAATTCAATTTAATGACACTTTAAAAAATTAAATAAATTAATTAAATAAATTAATTAAATTAAAGAAATAAGTATAATATAGTAATATTGTTATTATATTTTTATTACAATCTGTTTATATTTTTAAAAATCTAGTTAAAAACTTATTGCGCTTGGTTTTTAATTCCATTTTTTTAAATATTAAAAATATATTTTTGCTTAATTTTTTTTTTATTGTAATTTTCAAAATATAACTTTGCTAGTTATTTATTTTTTCTTTTTTTTTAAACAAATTTCCAAAACTTAAAATAAATCTTTTTGAATACTTCGTATTCATAGTAAAATGTATAATAAATACTTGTATATAGCAATAAATAAGTACATAGGGTGAAAGTTCACAGAGTATAAGTATGGAGAGTATAAGTACATATAGTATAAGTATAGAGTGTATAAGCTGTATTCATGTATATATACATATATTATGATGAGTTTCCACTTGCCTGATTCATTTAATTATGATTTCCGCTTATAAGCGTTAAATATGTTGAGGCAGTTGGTCAACAGGGGAAAGCGGGAGGCAAGAAACGAAAGAGAGAGCGATAGAGAGAGAGAGAGAGAGAGAGAGAGAGAGAGGGAGAGTCAGTGTGAGAAAGGACGAGACTGTCATGTGTGCTTATTATTAATATAGCTACTTGATTGCGATGACACTGAAAACAGGCCAACATGCCACGCCTATAAACGTGCGTACGCCCACAAACCATACAGTGAGCAGGGGCGACAGAGCGGAAGACAGAGAGAGAGAGTGAGAGACAGAGAGAGAGAGAGAAAAAGAGAAGAGAAAACAAAAGAAAAAGAACGCTATCAACAGTCATTCATCAACTCAACAGGCAACAAAAATGTTTGCGCTTTTCCCTGGCGCCAGCTACGTGTGTGTGTGTGTAAAGTATGTATGTATGTATACATACATATATGTATGTGTGTATGTGTGTGTTGTAAGTGTGTGTTGGTCTGTGTGGCATCAATTTGCTTGTATTAGAAACTCATTTCCGCTTGTAATTGAGTCGCTCGACAAACTGTCGTCGCTAGCTGCCGTTGGCTCAACTCTTGCTCTTGCTCTCTCTTTCTCACACTCAACCCCACTCTCTCTCTCTCTCTCTCTCTCTCTGTCCATCTTTCTGTTATTGGCCTGGCCCGTTATGCAAATTAATGAGCGTGTTGTTGTGACCTGCCTCTTGCCCCCATGCAACACGCCAACATATAGACAACCAGCTGACAACCACAATGAGAATTGTTTGGCCAACAGCAGCAGCAGCAGCAACCTCTAAACTGATGATGGATATTCCAAAAAGGGGGCGGCAGTGGGTGTGGCAGTGTTGACAACTGTGGCTTGCAGCATATGAGTTGCCACAAATGATTTGCATTCTCATTCTCACTCACTCTCTCTCTCTCTCACATTTTGTGTGGCAAACTGCATTACAGAAATTTCAAATTTGTGGCATTAATTTCACAAAGAAATCTTAAACATACATATAAACATATGTACATATATCAATTCATTTCATGTAGGTATATATGTACATATGTATGTGCACATACACATACACAGTATTTAACGAGTAATATAATACATATAATTTATATAGTAATTAATGTGAAATTACAATCATGTCCTTTGTTTGTGAAATCGAAATCGAACTGTGCATCAAAGTTGTTGCCTTTGAGAGCTCAGATCTCTGTTGTGGCAACAATTTGCTGGGTGAATTATTTGCAACACAACTGCTGTTGTGCATATTAAACAGAATATTATCCACAACCACGCCCCACCCCCTACATCCTGCCACACAGAAATAAATTGTATCGTGTTTCGAAAGAAAGCAAAAAAAATTTGCTGACTGCATTTACATAATTGATTTTAAATGTCGAACTAATTTGTTAAGCAATTAGCAAATTTTGTATGATATTAATAACATATTATCTATTTCATTTATTGCAAAATTTTGTAGAATATTTTTCTAACATTTTTTTCTTACTTTTGTGTACTTTTCTGTAATTTATTTATAGAGCCTTCACCGCTTTATGATAACAATCATTATCATGAGGAATGTCTACGTTGCAATTCGTGTGGTTTGAATTTGACTGGTCCCAACCAGAAACGTGCCAGAAGGTTCAAGGTATGTAAAAGTATGCATACATATATACTTACTTATATATACATATATGTATATATATATATATATATACGTACACATATGTAGATGTCATGTCGGGGCAACGGCATTCAGAGCTCATTTTGAATGCATTTGCTTATTTTCTGCAGGTCATAAAATGAACTCATTATGCATGAAATGTGATTTCACACACACACAACCAACACACACACACACACACACACACTCACACACACAGACAGTTATAGATGACGCATCGCAGCATGTTAATAAAGTCAATTTAGTTGATGTTTCCCCAAGTTTTATAAGACAACACGGAACAAATATTGTTTCATATTCTCGCAGTTCTCGGCCAGTGGCACAGTGGCATAAATCGTGCAATTTGCACTTAAATTTGCTGAAGCACGATTTTAGCTTATTGTCGATTTTTTATTCATATAACCGACTATAGTTGCCTTTATATATAAAACTGTCATATTATTTTATGTAAAGCAACCTTTTCTCAATCAACTATTATAATTTTTCCAATTTTATAATTTTATATATAATTTTATTTTGTTCAATCTATAGATAGTCAATTTAAGACTGCATAGCAAATTAAATGTCCAAGTTAAAATTTTTCTTAAAATTATTACAAAAAAAAAAAAAAAATTAATTTTTTCAAAATTTTATAATTCTATAGATATTATATTTTTGACTGACAAATAAACCATAATTTAAATTTGATTCATTATCAATTTCTTTAATTATTGTTATTATTATTATTATAATTATTTATTTTTTTTAATTTGATTATAAAATTTAAAGAAATAAATAAATAAAAAATATCTATAAATATTATATTTTGTCAGATTTATGAAATTTAGGTGTAAAATTATTAATAACATTATAATATTATTTTAAAAATATATTTTTTTAAAAAAATTTAGATTTTTTTTAGTAGTGACTGCATATTTTAATTGTCCTCTACTTGGTTTGTTCTATTGCCCTTTCACATTCTCTGCAGCGTCTCTTCGTGTCTATTAGGCACGACTGTTGCGCTTTCCATGCCGATTGCTTTATGCCACAGTGCAACAGACAGTTGGCCACACCAAAGCATTTGCTGCTCATTTCAAATGATGCAAAATAAATAAATAAATCATTTCACACACACTCATACACACACTCATACACATACTCACACTTGCATGTCCTTGTTTCCTTCACACTTGTTGCCCTTTGACTTTGCCCGACAACCATTTCGCGCTTCTTTAACATTTCTTTATATACATATACATATACATATATGTATGTATGTATGTATGCTTGTTTTTTTTCTACTTACACATACTCATTGCTTCTCTGTGTGTGTGAATTTGCCAACAGAACCAAATACTGTGCGATCTGCATTTCGCCGACGTGGCCCTAATGGAGTGCTCCGATTTTATGCAACAGCTGCGGAGCTTCAAGCCACAATCGTTGGGCTGTGCGGTCGCCAGGCGCAAAAGCTCAACGACGTTAATATTTCCACTGCCGCCGCAAGCATGTTCAGGTATGTTCTACAATTTTCCCCTTCATCTTTTAAACCTACACACACACACACACACACACATATGCACACGTATATGGGTTTTATACGTGTATGGATGCGAAGCGATTTTACTTTTACTTATTTTTATTTTCACTCGTGTGCTGTAAAAGCCAAATTGAGCCAAAACCCCCCACCACCCCCAACACCAACACCAACACCACCAACCCAACACAGTGCCAAGTCTTCAACATCAGCTTCCAGAGTCTTTGCCAGTTGCCCGCCTCTGTGTGAGTGGGGGGGTGGCTCCCTCTGTGTGTGAATGTGTCGGTTTTTGTGTGGCGCACAAAAGCAGGCAACACTTTTTGCCGTTGTTGTTGCTGAACACTGTGTGACTTACCCTCTATACATATTGCGGCTTACTAGGTCGTCCAGCTGCAGCAACGGGTATATACGCTGATGAAGTAGATGTTGAGCACATTTCTTTTAATAGTTGTTAATAATATATTGAAATAATTATGAATCCATTGTGCCATAATTAAGTACTTAAAACAGTTTTTTAAGGTTTTTTTAATATAAAATTTATTTTTTTTATATTTAATTTTGTTTTATATTTTATTTACTATGATTTTATTTTTTATTTATTTTATTTATGTATTTATATTTTTCGTTAAAATGCTCTTATTTTAATTAGTTTAATTTCGATATCTATTTATTACTAACGATAGTTTTTAATTTTCCAATCAGTCTCTACTCATATATTTAAATCTCTCTACATGCTTGGAGAACAATAATTTTTGTATAGCAACTGGACGTAGGTTTTAATGGTCTCTGTGCTAGCAAATTTTCAAGAGTAATTCAGTATAAATGATCAAGTCAAGCACTTTACAGGGTATGCCCAAGTCGGGTCAAGTCTCAGCTAGCTGCTGTATGGGTGTATGCGTGTGTGAAGCTGGCGGCGACATCATTATAATTCAAATGAGATTTGCGCGTCTAGCAATCTGCAAACACACACACTCACACACTCACACACACACACTCACACACACACACATATAGGTCAGTAAATCGCACAGCTACACAGATAGGGAATGCATGAACACAAGAGGGAGAGAGAGAGAGAGAGAGAATGTTTGAGTGAAAGAGAGATAGAGAAGTGGGAAACTGCGAGCGCGTTTGCAAGTCCACAACTTGGAGAATGTTTGGCATTTTTTGCACAATAAAGTTGTTCAAACATATTTGGCGTGCATAGTCAGAAAGAGACAGACTATTAAAGAGATAGAGAGGGAGAGAGAGAGAGAGAGATAGCAATGGGCGATAGAGCCGCCATTTTTGCGCTGACATAAACTTTCAATTCAGTTTTCATTTCAGTTTATTTCGTTTCATATTTGCTGGCATTTCTTTTCCACCCTTCACGTCCCCGTCTCTTGCATTTAATTAAAAGCAACCAAAGTACACTATATAAAAGAGAGAAACTCAAATAAAAATAATAAAAAAAAAAATATACAAAATTTGGTATAAAATAATAAAGAGATACCCTGTAACTTTATAGGTGGCTAATGTGCAAAAACAAAAAAAGAACAGAAGTCTTTGCAAAATTTTAACTTGAGTGGAAAGTGGAATTGTTTGCTTTCGTTGGCAGTGTCTGTAGAGTATAAGTATTTTTTTTTTGTTATTATTTTTTGCATTTTATTATTATATGCTCAATTTTGAGAGCGAAAAACACGACATAATAAAATATGATCTCGTTTTTGTAAGCGTTTTTTAATAGTCTGCATATGTGCTTTGACTGGCAACTGAAACAGAGAGAAATGAGAAAGACCGATAAATAGACAGAGAGAGAAAGTGAATTCATTAACTGGCTTTTTATTGCGAAACTTTCGCTGTCTGTATTATGGCCACGCCCACTCGCCAGGCACGCCTCCCTTAAAGGCTGCCTCTTTGCTCAATTCGTTTGCCATTCATTTTAATTATAATATTCTCTCACATATGTGAAACGAATTCACTTTGGCCACACAGAGAGCGAGATGGAGAGTGAGAGAGAGAGAGAGAGAGAGAGAGAGAGAGAGAGAGAGAGAGAAAGAGAATAAGAGAAAGACAGATTGAGAGTGGTATATATATATTTATAGCATGCATTAAGTTGAATTTACTGGGCTTTGATCTCATCTCAGCTGAAATGCTCATATTATTAATATTTCAATTAATTGAAAACTGTTTGACTTTCTTAGGTCTCTGAAATTAATATCATACATTACCGAACCCCCCCCCCCACTTCTTTCACTAACAGCTGGAAATTTTAATTTTTTAAGCTTTCTCTTTAACTCTCAGTCTGATTTTCGCTGTTATAATTCTCGATTCTTCAAAATACTGCTCATAACTTCATTTTCTTTTCGTTAAACTAAATTTCGATTCATAATTTTATTTTTCATATTTATCATTTATTATCCAATAAACTGATATTTTTATGAATTTCTTCTTCATGTCAAAATCTAATCGTAAAATTTTTAAATTTCTATTTCCGGAAAAAGTCAAGGAAATTTCATTTCAAAATTGTGCCACTTTAAATTTGGAAACTTGTTTGTGGGGTTGATGCAACTTTCTAATTCATTGCATGCTTATTTGTAAGTGGATGGATGGGGCGGCGGGGGGGAAGGAATGGTCTGTTAGGCAGTGGGCGTGGCATAAAGTGCGCTTGTGTAAAGTGATTTGAAGCGTGTCACATTCAAGTGGCAAGTGCTGCCTGCCATACGTATTTCTATGCTCGATCTGAGTGCCAAAAAGCAGTGGCTCACAGAGAGAGAGAGAGAGATAGAGGGAGAGAGAGAGGCAGAGTAGAGCTGCATATAGACATATGCAACACGCAGGCATTGTCAATAAAAATGATGAGACAAACTTTTGTTGCTTTGTTGCCGCTTGGTTGAATCACACATGCTCTCTCTCGCTCACACTGTAGCTCTTCTCTCTCTCTCATACAGACTCTTTTTCTCTTTCATTCACAATTTTTCTCAGTGCTTGTTTGCGAGTGCATTTTTTGTTAGCTGTTGCCTGGCCGCGAGCACATGTTTCTACTTGCAACAGCAACAACATCACCAACAACCGGGCAACATCAATAACAACGACAGCTGAAAACCTTTCAACAGTTTCCAGCTTCTCCTCAAGCAGTTCTACTCTTTTTTCTTCAGCGCTTTCAACAGCTAACGGCTATAACAAAGAGAGCTGCAAAAGAGAAAAAGGAAAGAAAATGGTGGCATATTCTTCACAGTCCATTGAGAGAAATGGCGGCGTAGAGAGAGAAAGTGCGAGAGAAATAGACTGTCAACAGTTCGTGGCACATTGAAATAGTTGTTTTTGCTCTGGGGAGAGCATAACTTTTCAGAAAATATGTTGATAATAACTTGTTGTGGAGGCGTCTCAGAAAAATGCAACTAGCAATCATAACTTTGGCAAAACTCAACCGATTTTCATGATTGATGGAAAGATTGATATCGAGAGTTGACGGTTTGCACTTTATTTAAATTCTGTATATTTTCAAAATATATTTTAATACTATATTAAAATTTTAACAATAATAACACAATATGGGAGTATGAATCTCAATTTCATGATTGATGGCACTTTAACCAATCTTTGAAAAGACCGTTTTTTATGATTGATGAAAATATTGATTGATTGGCTTGCACTGAATTTAAGTTCTGTATATTTTCAAAATATATTTTAATACTATATTAAAAGTTTAACAATAATTATAATATAATAGAGGAGTATGAAACTCATTTTCATGATTGATGGCACTTTAACCAAACTTTGAAAAAACTCAACCGTTTTTTATTGATGGAAAGATTAATATCGAAAGTTTACGGCTTGCACTGAATAAAAATTGTGTAAATTTTTAAAATATGTATAATTAAATACTATACAAAAATAATAATAATAATATAGTATACTAGTATAAAAGTCAATTCAATGATTGATGGCACTTCATCCGAACTTTGCCAAAACTCAACCGATTTTCATGATTGATGGCGATTTATCAAATGTTGACGATTGCCAAACGATCATCAACCAAACTTATTTTCCACAAATATATTAAATATGTTAGGGTTTCTTGGCTTAATGCCACCTTTAGATTGGCCTTGTAATGTTGCTCAAAGGCTTAAAGGGACTTCAGCTTTTTGGGGTTGTGGAGGTTGTGGAGGCAATGGGTGTGGCCATGGTTGTGGGGTATAATATGGCTCATAAAATAACTGAAATTATACACAACAGTAAATAAATCATTTAGAAATGCTGATCCATGTTACACATACGCCACGTATGGCCACGTTTACGACTGTCTATCCTGCAGCGCTCGTTGCAGCGCGTTATAAACACGTATTACTTATAAGGGCGAACAACCCAACCAACCCCTAACCAATCTTGCCCCAACCACGCATCACGCATACGCCCCGTCTAGCATAGGATATGGGATACTTAGCTGCATGTGTGTGTACGTGACAATTAAATTTATGAAACTCGAAACTCTATGGCCAAAAATGCCGAAAGCACACACAGTGTTAAAGACAGAGAGAGAGAGATAGAGATAGAGAGAGAGAGTAAAGTGAGAGAGCAAGAGAGCTAGACAAAGTCGTTGCAAGTTCAGAAGTCGCAACGGACCTGTGCTCTTCTGCTGACTTGAGCAAATGGGCGCGTGACTGCTGCCAAGCTACTCTTAACTTGGCCCATTAGCACAACGTCAGCCAAATCGAAAGAAGTTACCAAGAAAGAACATACAAAAACGAACCGAGAATAAAGAGAGTAGGAAAAGAGAACTGGCATGTCTATAGGCGACCTGTAAGCGAGCCTCTGCTGAGGCTACTCAATGTATGGGAGTTTTCTTGGACGTATAACTGATAATGCCGACAGTCGAGCATATATAACCACAGCAGACCCAGTTAAACAGCGTATAACATTTAATATAGTATTTACACAACTGTATTAGACTCTCGTCTTTGTTCATTACTGGGGCTAAGCAAGCAAAGTGAGCTGGGGAAATATGGGCAGCAAACAGCTGACAAATGAAGTTGGAAAATGGAGTAAACAGTGGAAGTAAATTCTTCAAGATGATAGACAGGAAAAAATAGAGAGAGAGAGAGAGAGAGAGAGAGAGATAGGAGAAAAAGTGAGTGTAGGAGAGAAAACGGAGATAGATAGCATATGACAATGAAATCAATTGGAACTATGAAGAACAACGAAGATCCTCAACATTTGCACATTCTAAAATATATTTTAAAAAATATATTAATTGGTGTATTCTTTAGCCCCAAAATAGCTAAAAGACGGCTTAAATTATTAAATTATTAATAATTAATATAATATTATTATTAAATTATTAATGGCTTAAATTATTAACAAGCCTAAAAGTTAAAATATAATATAATAAGTAAATAATGAACCTAAAATAAAACAGAATAACATTAAGCAAAAAAAAAAAATAAATTAAGATAAAATAATAGAAGTAAAATAAAATAAAATAACATAAATTAAAATAAAATGAAATAAAATAAAATGAAATAAAATAATATAAAATAAAAGAATACAAAATAAAAAATAATATAAAATAAAGTAAAATAAAATTAGTAAAATTAATAAAATTAAATGAAAAGAGAAGAGATAATTAAATAAAATATTGTAATATTAAATAAAAATAACAATGTTAAACTAAATTAAATAAAAATGTAGGCTAACCATAATTAAATAATATTAAAATAAGACATTACAAGTGCAAACTAATTTTTAATTTTAATTTTAAGTACTTTAAAAAGTGCTTGCATATGAATTTAACCAAATTGAAATAAAACTGTCCCAGTCACTATATAAATATATATATATATATGTATATGTATATATACTGTGTATCGGTATGCTTTAAAATTCAAGTACATACTTTATTGAGTTTGTCGCACAAAAATACAAGATTTGCATTTAAATGAAAAGTTGTAAAGTTTGAAAATTTGAAAATTTGCCCACAGCTAAACGCATGAAAATGCCATTTAATGTTCGTCGAACATTGTTTAACCAAAAGTACAAAAACAAAAGACTAATATGAATAGCAAAAAATATGCTTGAATAACGAGTCTGGTCTATACGACTTGCAGTTACCCAGCACACAAAATAAAATGTTTGACAAATTGTCAATTTTCAGTTGATAATTTATTGATCATTTTATCAGCATCAGCAAACTGCCTCCAGCGACTTCCGCACTTCCCCACGCCCCACTGCCTCTTCCACTTATTTCCATTTTAATATGCCTTATTTGTTGAATAATTGCTTGAGCACATTTTGGCGCCAACAAAAACTAGCTGCTGGCGTCCGCCCAAAAGTAGGCTACAGAAACTTTGAACAACTTTACCTGCAGCTCTGTAGCTACATATTTGAGCTGGGGGATGGAACTCTTCGGCCATGCAGCAGTATCTACTCCTCTTGCTGCTGTCAGTCAGTGACCCAGGCGTTGTTGAGACTGTCACTTTGCCATTTAGCAATTGTTTTCATGCCACGCCCCGCTGTCACTGTGGCCCACAATAAATTCAAAAGCAGCCGCAGCAACAAGAAAACTCAGCAAAGCCAAAAATAAAACACAGGCCAAATAATGCCAATTTAATCAAGTCAAGATAGCGACTATCGTATACACTATACTTTTAAATAAAAACATAAATTATTAAAATTTAATTTCTTAAAAATTATTTAATATTATTGAAAAAATATATTTTTTTTTAATAATTTTTATGTTTCGATTAAAATTGAATTATCAATTTTCGTTAAATATTATTAGCTTATAATTGTTTATTTATAACCTAATTAATTTGCAATGAAAACAGTATTTTAAAATATTTTGAATTTCAGTTGGGAATGAATTTTCAAGCTTGCTCATTAAATATAATTAGCTAAAAATTATATATTGATGGAACATGAATATATAACACTATATTGACAACATTTGAGTATCCAAAGAATTTAGAAGAACCGTAAAGAAAAAAAACTACAAAATGGAAAGTAAAGTCGTGTAGAGCAAAGCAAAACAGAATGGAAGGCATAAGAAAACTCAACATAGAATACTTGTAGAAGAATGAAAAATAAATAATTTGGGCCCTCGAAATACGTCCATTTGTCAGCTCCTCCTCCTCTTTCTCTTTCTCTGCCTCTGCCTCTTTCTTTTTCACTTTCATTCTCGCAATCTTCTTTTTATATGGGAAGTTTCCTTGGCCTGCTCCTGTGCTAAGTAGATGTTGATTCAAAGCGGGAGGGGAATTGGGGGGTGGAATGGAACTCATTGCTCTGTTTCACCCTGGCTGGGCTAAAGACCCAGCCCTACATCATTGTCGTCATCATCATCGTCATCGTCATCGTCATTGTGATTGTCATTGTGATTTGGGTGGGGAGAGTGTTGCTTCCACTTTCACTTCGTCTTCTTGGCTATTTTAATATTTTAATACATTGCGGCACGCATTTTGTCTCATTATTTGCGACACGAAGTGAAATATTTTGTGCTAAAGAAAAATGATTTTAATATTGTGCGCAACGTTGCGCAGATTTTTATAAATCGACTTGGAGTTTTATTTTCAGTTGGCAATTAATTAATTGGCCAAAACATATCATCATATCCCATAGAAGGTGATGTTGCGTTTGAGAGATTGCAGTTGCCATTTGAATTTTGGAATTGTATATCGATTGTTCGCCGCATGCAAATTGAATTTAATGCAATCTCTTTTTGCTATTTCAATTTTAATTAGTCCTAGCCACAGAATCCAGAAAACCAAGCAACCGGAAATCCTTAAGCTTCTCATGGCAAAAGTTCTCTGGCCAACAGATAGATGCACAAACCACAAAGCAACAAGTGCTGCTCAACTCATGCATACCCCTTAAACTGAATTTCATATTCCTCTCTTATAGATAATACAATTGATTTTGGTTTGCACGCCATGACACAATGATTGTATTGAATGCTACACGCTGCGTATACGTAATATTTGAATTCGATTGCACCTTCCCATTGTCGAATCTCTCTCGCTTTCCCTCCTCCTCCTCCTCTTCCTCTCATTGTGTTTGCGTGACAAAGGTATAGAATTCCAACAGCACAGACGAATATTTCTCTTTGACCATGGCAAATTCATAATTAACAATGTGAAGGGGCTAGAGGGGATATGGGCAGATAGTAACGGACAATAGGTTTCACATTGATTGTCATGATTACTTGTTCCCCCAAACCCTTTTGTTTCTATTTTGTAGATCTAGCCTTTGTGCTTGCGGGCAAAACAAGAATTATCTGATCGCCTTACAAAGATATCCTCTTACCGAAATTTGCCAAATTTTATAACAATTTCGCACTAAACATACATTTCGTTTACTCCTATTTTGACGAAGCTGTAGAGAATAGAATTTTTTGGAAATCACTAGAATGGTTTTTGGCAAATGTTAGAGAGAAACCTAAACAACGAAATCTCAAATTTTGGTGCTCCTTTTTTCAAGGGTTTAGTATGAAAACTAGGTCACAAAAGTCGAAAAACTAAAAATTGTGAATTTTGGAATCATTTTGATGCAGATTTAAGCTGATACAAAAACTATTTCCAAAACATATAATTTCATCAAAATCTGATGATTTTTGGCCGAGTTATGGCAATTCAAAGTTATGAAGAGGTCCCTTATTCGAAATTTGCCATTTTCGGACACTTTTTAACACATTTTTGGCCATATCTCTTGAAATACTCATCAGAAACACCTCAAATAAAAAGCAAAATGCTAGTTATGAGTCCTAGAATCGATCGGAGTCAAAAAATTCGGGTTACAAAATTTTTCGATTTTTGATGATTTTGTCAAGGGGTTAGTATGAAAAATGGGTCAAAAAAGTCGAAAAATTAGATAGGGTTAATTTTGCTAAATTTTTGATGCAGATTTAAGCTGATATAAAAACCATTTCTAAAACATATAATTTCGTCCAAGTTGGCCGAGTTATGGCAATTGAAAGTTATGAAAAGGTCCCTTATGCGAAATATGCCATTTTGGGACACTTTTTAACACAATTTTGGCCATAACTCGTGAAATCCTTATCAGAAACACCTCAAATAAAAAGCAAAATGCTAGTTATGAGTCCTAGAATCGATCGGAGTCAAAAGTTTGGAGATACAAAATTGTTCGATTTTTGATGATTTTGTCAAGGGGTTAGTATGAAAAAAGGGTTAAAAAAGTCGAAAATTTAAAATGAGTGAATTTTGCAAAAATTTTGATGCAGATTTAAACTGATATAAAAACCATTTCTAAAACATCTAAATTCATCAAAATCGGATGATTTTTGGCCGAGTTATGGCAATTCAAAGTTATGAAGAGGTCCCTTATTCGAAATTTGCCATTTTCGGACACTTTTTAACACATTTTTGGCCATATCTCTTGAAATACTCATCAGAAACACCTCAAATAAAAAGCAAAATGCTAGTTATGAGTCCTATAATCGATCGGAGTCAAAAAATTCGGGTTACAAAATTTTTTAATTTTTGATGATTTTGTCCTGGGGTTAGTATGAAAAATGGGTCAAAATATTCGAAAAATGAAAAAGGGTGAATTTTGCAAAAAATTTGATGCAGATTTAAACTGATATAAAAACCATTTCCAAAACATCTAATTTCATCAAAATCGGATGATTTTTGGCCGAGTTATGGCAATTCAAAGTTATGAAGAGGTCCCTTATTCGAAATTTGCCATTTTCGGACACTTTTTAACACATTTTTGGCCATATCTCTTGAAATACTCATCAGAAACACCTCAAATAAAAAGCAAAATGCTAGTTATGAGTCCTATAATCGATCGGAGTCAAAAAATTCGGGTTACAAAATTTTTTAATTTTTGATGATTTTGTCCTGGGGTTAGTATGAAAAATGGGTCAAAATATTCGAAAAATGAAAAAGGGTGAATTTTGCAAAAAATTTGATGCAGATTTAAACTGATATAAAAACCATTTCTAAAACATCTAAATTCATCAAAATCGGATGATTTTTGGCCGAGTTATGGCAATTCAAAGTTATGAAGAGGTCCCTTATTCGAAATTTGCCATTTTCGGACACTTTTTAACACATTTTTGGCCATATCTCTTGAAATACTCATCAGAAACACCTCAAATAAAAAGCAAAATGCTAGTTATGAGTCCTATAATCGATCGGAGTCAAAAAATTCGGGTTACAAAATTTTTTAATTTTTGATGATTTTGTCCTGGGGTTAGTATGAAAAATGGGTCAAAATATTCGAAAAATGAAAAAGGGTGAATTTTGCAAAAAATTTGATGCAGATTTAAACTGATATAAAAACCATTTCCAAAACATCTAATTTCATCAAAATCGGATGATTTTTGGCCGAGTTATGGCATTTCAAAGTTTGATAAATATAAATTTTTCGATATGGACGATTTTCGGCTGTTACTCACTAAAGAGATTAGTATGCAACGGAGTATTGAAGAATGGTTCCAAGAATAGTATTTAAATAAAGTTATAAATTATATTAATATTTTCGCTTTATAATATTTATTATTAGCTAAATTTTCTATATTAGTTAAAATAGGCAATTATCTATTAGTAGGTGGTTGAAAAAGAAAAGCATAAGTTTTGTTGTTATTATCTTCAATTTGAGCTAACTCTCCTTCTCCCTCCCTCAAACTGCTCATCTTTTTCTCTCGCTGGGCTTTTGCGCTTGAAGTTCTCTTTTCATAGCGATTTTTCTTAATAGACTACGTTGTTGAAATTGCCAATGTTGCATGTTTATATATACACATATTTGTGTGTGTGTGTGTGGGTGTGTGTGTGTGTGGGTGTGTGTGTGAGGGTGTGTGTGTTTGTTATGGAGCTGACACGGCAGGACATTGCCATAGACGTAGTCACTGCGTCTGACATAGATAGGGAGTGAGTGAGAAAGCCTTGGAGTTGGATAGAAAAACATAAAGAGAGAGAGAGAGAGAGAGAGAGAGAGAAATAAAAAGAGAAAAAGAGAGAGAGAGAGATTGAGGCAAACTTATACACAAAGAGCGTAGAGAAAGTGCGTCAAATTGAACTTAGGTGTAGTCGGGCCTCATGGCAATACATGTATTCAATTGTTGTACACGTGCACAACAAACACACTCGCACACACACACACACACATACATGTATAAAATGTATAAATACATATAAACACTGCATAGTTGCTAAACAATGAAATTTTCGTGTTTGAAATATACAAAAAGCAATTAAATTGAAATTCGATTCGAGAAACCAAAATAAGAAAATAAAAAAAAAAAACAAGAAAGTTTAAGGAAGAGATTCTTGGAAATAAAGTGAACTATAGAAAATAGAAAGAGAGAAATAAAGAGAGAGTGAGAGAAAGAAAGAGAGAAAGAGAGAGAGACAGAAACCTAAAGGAAGAGAAATATTCTGGAAAGATTGAGATACTTTTCTGGGGTATGGGATACTTTTTTATTCAGGGCAGCGGCGCACCGATTTGACGCTGTTTGGCCAGGACATTGGCGATCAGTTGATCCTTGAAACGCCAAATGTTGTCGTCACGCGGCGGTGGCGGCTCCTTCAATGTGGCCTTGACATCCGGACACCGATAGTGCTGCAGCTGACCCATCGAAGTGGGCACATCGTAGTAGCCGCAGGTGCCGTACCAGGACACTGGGAAATGATTGTGCAGGATGGCGATGTGCTGTGACGAATGCAGGCACTTGATCGCCGAATATTGATCCAGATGCTTGGCAACGCGATGCACATGCCGCAGCATAAAGAACCCAGCCGGAGGCGTCTCATCCTCGGGCAGCTCCGGCGGAAAATAGATATTCCGGAAACAGTAGCTAGCCCAACGCTGGCAATTGATATACCGAGTGGTATTCAACTCGAGGTGGTCAATCAGACTCGACCAGTTTCGGAACTGGCCGAGCGGCATGATCAGTTCGTCCACATCGAAGATGCCGATATAATCGAACTCGTACATATGCCGATAGTAGCAATCGGTATAGATGAGGACCTCGTTATGTCGCTTCGTTTCCGCATCGTCCCTATCCGCCGACTGGCTGTGACCCTCCATTAGCCTGTGGTCGCGTATCCGCAGGAAACCATCCTCCAGCTCGTAGTGCTTGAGGGTGCGACGTGTGTTCTCCTGCAGCGTATTTCCTCCGAGATCGTAGATGGTGACACGTTCGGCGCCCAATATCTTTAACATTTCCAGCCATTCAATCAAACGCTGGGAGACGTCCGTCTTGGGGAACTGCACATCCTTGACGCAGACCGCGAAGCGTGTGGCACGTTTGCGAGCTGGCGCATTGTAGATGACGCGCAACGCATTTGTGGCACGAGCACAACCATCGCCAAACACCAAGGACACCAGTTGGGGAACCCGTTCGCTCCGATGACTATCGGCCAGCGAGCACTTGAGCAGCATCGGGAACACATACTGCGGTTCATCGCCCCATTCCGAATGCCAACCGATATTCTGCTGCACCACGGGCACAATGTCCGGAGTGCCGCTATCCTCATACCACACTTGACAGTAGGTCGACGGGAAGGGTCCGTGGAATCTGTCAATCATAGCCAGAATGACCACGCAAGGCGAGTACTCGATGGTCTGGCGGCGATCGTAGTACGCCGAGTACAAAAAGTAGCTGACATTCCCGCCCAGGGCAAACTGATAAAACAGATTCTCGATGTGTATATCCAAGAACCTGGGATATGGAGCACAGCTCTCATTCATTGACCATTTATCCATCTCATGTGCATCCAACAGCTGCTGTAATTCCTGCAGTCCATTAAATGGTTCTTTCGACCTTTCCGGAACTGGCAACGGGACAAATGGTGGAATGAAATTGAAACACTCTCAGAATTCAGAGAAATGATTACCTACCGATTTCCGTTGATCCGTGGATTTGATCTGTGGCCAATAATCGAACGGGCGACCGTATCCTATTATCCATGTAGCCAAAATTGATCGATGACGGTCCGGCGAGCAACAACATCTTGAAGCCAAGTATGGCGATCAGAAACCATATGCACATCTTAATGCAATGCGACCGTTTATACAACTTCATGATACGACACAACCCAACAAATTGAAGAGCGCCATTGTTGCGTCCAACCTAGAAAAACTGGTCTAAAATCTCAATCATCAAATGGGAAAACTCGATACGAGGCACTTGACTAACTACGACTGACTCTGATAATGAATACCTTGGCCGGTTATGAATTTAGTACGTAGACTATATAAGAACAAGGTACGATAAGAAATTTGTTCAAGAATATGATAATTATCGGAATGAAATGGAAGTGGAACATCGAGAATTGTCGCACAATTTGCTAACGCAAAGAAATGGATTGTGGAACAATTGGAATTGAAACACTTGAGATCAAGTTGAAAGTTCTGTTTGCTTAAACTTTGGTGGGAAGCAAATGACGGAACAATATATTGACTTTTGATGTCGAATGTGAAACGTGTGGCATTGAAACACTTCTGAGGCAAGTTAGTAGTATAAGTGGCTGCTTATTCTTAAGAGCGAAACATATGGAAAGAAATGATCAGTAAGGTGTGCGGTGGAATGTGAAACACTAGTGAAGTTAAATGATATTATGAGCAAACTGCTTTTTGAAATTGAAACACTTGGAAGATAAGTTGAAAGCGATGCAATTACCTGATAGAAATACTGTCGAATGCGAAACAAAGGGAATTGGAACACTTCATTTGAAAGTACAAGCGAATCCAAAAATTACTATAGGAAATATTAAGTGGAATCTGTAACAGTTGGAATTGAAACACAAGTGAACAACCTTCAACTTCTGAGTAACTTTAATTTGGAACGTTTGGGGATGAAACAGCGTTGACATTAACTTAAAGCACGATAAAGTAAGCGAATTAGAAACAAGTTTCATCAAGGGGAGCAGACGATGAAGAAGATCAAAATTGTCGAGGAATGTGGGAAAGAAGAAGAAACGGTTAAGGAAATCGGGGGACTGTTGGGAAAGGGAAGTCAGTTGAATGCTACTCAATAAAATTGGTGGCATATATGAACTCTCTCATTCTCTTTCTCCCTCTCTCTCTCTCTTTGTGTCTCTCCCTTCTCGTTCTCTCTGTCGCTTTGGTTTCGCTGTCAGTTTTGAAGGGTTCTAACAAGCTGCAAACAAGGCCCAAAAAACACATTGCCTGACATTATTATGGATGGCAACGTTTCGTTAACGCGGCAAATGGCCGCAGAATGACAAAAGAAATGGACACCGCACCACACCGCACCACTCTCGCACCACTCTCGCACCACTCTCGCACACTCTTGTTGATGATGAATTGTGGGCGTGGCAGCAGGCGTCACCTGCATTAAATTTTTGATTCGATTTCGCGCGCGGCTCGTTTTCCTATTGTGGCAAATACTATACTATATATGATAAACATACATACATACATACATACATACATACATACATACATACATACATACATATGTATATCCGAAGGCCTCGAAGAATGAATTGTTGCCGCATTGTCAAAAGTTGTTCGTGCCCCACACACACTCACACACAGTAGCTTGTAACACTCAATTTTTCATATACACATACACACATATATACAGGGGTGTGTGTGTGTGTGTGTGTGTGCCACGCCCAATCAAATTTATGTGGTCTTTGTTGTCGAAGTGTTTGTTTGTATGTTTCGCCGCGTGTCGAAATATGTCAGCAAGTGTCTACATGTGTTTGCCCCACGCTGTGTCTATGTACATACATATGTGTGAATGTATGTATGTACATACATATATAAGCTAGCAAACAATACATAATCAATCACTTAACCCAAAAAAAGATAGAGAGAGAGAGAGAAAGAGAGAGACTGAAAAACACAGAGTGAGGTTGAGAAAGAGAGGAATGACAAACAGGAAATACGCGCGCCAAATTGTTCGTTTCAATTAAAGTTTCGCTTTCATTCACTTAGTGGAGAGCTAAGCAATTCCCTCAATCTCTCTCTCTCTGTCTCTCTCTCTTTCTCTCTGTGTGTCTATTTCTCTCTCAGTTAATAGAGCAACTCAAGTCGAAACTTAATCAAATATGCGCGCCAACAACTTTAGTACAACAACAATCATTTAATAGCTCTCAGTTAGTAGCACATACTTATAATCACTTGTGAAGGTAGCACTGATTGATCGAATGATTGATTGATTGATTGATTGATCGAATGACTGCATGATTGGCAAATCAAAATGACAAGAATATTCGAAATATTGTTAAAGTTTTTGCGGAGAAAATCAATGGAAATCATTTTGAGAGAGTAAGAGAGTAAAAAAAAGAGAGAGAGAGAAACTGAGAGTAAGAAATATTGAAACAGAGACAGAGAGAGACAGAGAGAGAAAAAGAGAGTTATTAAAAGTGGGAGAGACAACAGTAACGAGAGATTCAGGAAGAGAAAGAGAGGGAGGGATATAAAGAGAAATAGTGAGAGTGAGATAGTGTGCGAAAGAGAGAGAAAGAGAGAGAGAGAGGGAGAGAGAAAGAAAGTGAGTGAGTGAGTGAGAGAGAGAAAGAAGAAGGAAAGTATAGTCTGTATATAGACTTCCTAGTTTACTCTACAAATAATATCGACATATTTTCAAAATATAAGATTTCTTCATGAAAAAAAAAAATTATTTAAATAGTTAGAATAATCGCGATAGAGGAGAAGATATAGAAAGAAGGCGATAGACAGAGAAAACGAAAGTGAGAATTGGAGGTAAAAGGGACAGTGAAAGAAGCAGAGTATGCGACGGAAGCAACCAATTTCCGGCTTGCAGCAAAAGCGTCCTAGTTCACTTTGCATACATTTAGGCGCTATGAGAGCACAGAGTCGCAAACCGAGGTAGAAATAGAACGACTGGTAAAGGTAGACAAAGAATAAAGGGAGAGGGAAAGATGAGAGTAAAAAGAAGAGGGAGAGTTTGACGTAGAGATTGAGGTAGAGGTAATAGTAGGGGAACAGGGAACAGAGGTAAAGGGAAACTAATAGGTAAAGGCAGGGGTAGAGGTTGAAGTGAAGGGAGAGGTTGAGGTAGAAGAAGAGGCACAACTTTTCGCCATATCATGCGACGCCGTCCCCACAGCAGCAACAATAGCAGGGTGTACCCAGAGATGTGGAATGGGGGGAACAGAGATGGTGGTAGAGGTGAGGTATGTGTGTATGTGGATGCTGCAGCATATGCCCATGGGTTTTGGCTAGAGAAATCATAAATCTGTTGCTCATTGTTGCTGCTGCCACTGCCGCTGTTGCTGCTCCGCCTGCTGCCGTTGCCAACGCCCCCTCCCTAATTGAAGCAATGACGCACGCACAAAATTTGCTACCTCAGAGAGACGCAGCAATGCATGCTCTCTCTCTCTCTCTCTCGAACACACTCTCTTCCTCTCTTTCTCTTGAATATACTTTTTCACTCCTACCTTTTGGGCACATCAAAGTCAATTTGCTGGCAAAGTAATTTCTTCTCATAGAGAAAACGTAGCTAACTGAATGTCCTGCAGCATCAAAAGAAAGAAAGAAAACGAATAAAAAACAGAGAAAAAAATTAGGAAGAATATGTAAAAAATGTCCTGGCGACTGTATCGAATATGCACTGCCCGAATTATTGACATCCTCTGAAGGAACCCCTTTTTCAATGGATTCCCGTTAGTGCTTCCTGCAACTCGTGTGGCACGTCTGCTTTGCCAGCCTCAAATTACATTTAGCATAATTTAGCACTTCATTACTGGCAACAGCACAAAAATGTAGCTATGATGAACAGAGCAGAGTACGTCCTGATGGGAAGGGGTAACCGGGGGGGTGGTGGTGGGAGTTGTAGAGGGTGAGGTGCGGAGGGGGTGTGGTTGTTGAATTTGAGCAACAAAAAGCCGCAAGCAGCAGCCGCAACAGCTGCCTTGTTTGAAAGTTTTGTCACCACCTTTTGCCTCAAACCATTGCTCTCTCACTCACTCTCTCCCTATCTCTCACTCTCACTCTCTCTCTCTCTCTCTCTCTCTCTCTCTCTCTCTTTCGCGCTCCATCTCCCCCGCTTTCTCCCTTTCTGCTGTCTAAGCGAGTTGATGATTTCTGCTGGCATGAAACAAAATTGACAAATTCTCTCAAAGTCAAAGTCGAAAGTTGCAAGCAAAGCGTACATAATGTTGCAAAGTGATTATCGTATGCCACCTACCCCTAGCAGCATCCAGTCAACCTCTCTCCCCACCCCTCTGCTTCACATCGGCTAATAAATCCCTCAACAAGATTAACACATGCCGCCAAAAAGACAACTTTTAACCCATTTCTGCGCCAAGAACTTCACACAGCAGCTCGCATGGGTTAATGAATAATGTCAAAGTTACATACCTACGTACATACATACATACATATGTATACATACATATCTGCATATATGTACATATGTACATATATCTAATCCTGCTTTGTGCTTCAAGCACTTTAACAATTTCCTAATCTTTCACACTTTTCCGTGTCAATTTATAAAGTAATTTACATATATTCATTTTTTATATATCAAAAATGAGAATTTTGACAAATGCAAACAAGATTGCATTCAAAAAAGAAGAAGATGAAGAAAAGAAGAGAAAACGCGAATATTAAAAATTAAAGACAGTATTTTAAGTCATCGAAAATTATTAAACAATAAAAATAAAATATTTATCGAATTTAGTAAAATGCATAATATTTAAATTTTAAATTAAATTTACAATATTAAAAAATATTTAAAAAATATTTTTAGAAATATATTTAAAAAAGTCAGAATTAGAAGTTAAAGAAAAAAAATATATATATTAAAAATGGTAAATTAAACGATTTGGTTGAAAAAATATATAACAAAAATTTAAAACAAAATAGGAAAAGTCAATACCAATTTTAAGAGAGATTTTTGATTCAGAATAAAATTTAAAAAAATACCTAAATTAAATTTTTTACAAAAAGCTGTCTTTTGTTAACTATTTTTTATCAGCTGTTGCTTTAATTTTGATGCTTAAAAAAATCAACGAAATGAATAACAATAATAATAATTCAAAACAAATTTAATTTAAATTGTTATTCTTTTTTTTAAATAAATTAAAAAAAAAAAATTAAAATAATTCAAATCAAGAAGGAAAGTTTAAATTTTGTATAGCATAGGAAGTCAGTTAAATTTGAGCACTTCCTGCATGGTTCTATGCTCAATTCCTGTTTTCTCATATATGGTTTTTTTTTTTTTTTGGGGGGGGGCAACAACTTTGAACGTGTTGCTGCTGCTGACCAATGGCATTCAAAGGACGAGTTGTGTCCCCGTTTCGTCAGCACTTTGCGGCAGCCACTTTATTGGCCAATTTACAAGTTGATTAGCCCCAAAAGAGCAACACATTCAACGTGAGAAAGAGTGAGAGAGAGACGCAAAGAGCGTAAAAGGGAGTGACAAAATTGAGGAGGGGGTGTTACAACTTGTCCACCACACTATTACACTACTGGGCTGCAGTTGCAACCGCAGCGCGTATTATGCTTTGGTTGGCCTGCGCCCTGAAGTATGCAATACGAATTTCGTTTTATTTGCGTGTGACATGAATAAATGAATGAATAAATGAATGAATAAATGAATGAGTGAATGAATGAATGACTGAATGCATGATTATAATGCTCGACACTCTTTTTTGAAGGCAATCAACTTTAATTGCTCATTACGTTTACAGTAAACTGGCAACGCTCTTCGTTCATTGCATTTGAGAGCAACAAAAGAAAAATATTTCAATAATCTTCATTTGCCGTTGCTCTTGTTATTGTTGTTGCTCTGGGTTTGTTGCGCCTTCACTCCGCTGACTGTTGTCGCATAATTCTGAAATTGAAATTACCGTCACGTACATATCGCCAGCAGCAACGTGAGCAGCGGCAGTGGCAGCAACGGCTCGGCAGCAACGGTGGCAGCGCTGCCATCACTTGTCAACATGAATTTCCAATTTTCCGTTAACGCGAGTGTCGGCCATTGTGTGTGCGAGCTTGTTACCACTGTTTTTTTCCCGGCTTGTTCGATTTTTTTTCGACGGAGCTGCATACCCTAAACTCAAGCCTGATGGCAACCCTAGCATTAGGCAACTCTGGAGAGTTCAGTGTGAGCGTAGATATACCTGGCAAACAGTTGACAACTCTGGCCAATTCGAGCGTTTAGCGTGGCAACCCTAGCGTCAAGAGTGTTAGAGTATTGCATAATCGACTAGCTGTCAGTTTTTTTTTTGTTTTTCAACTATAAAATTTTTTCGATTTTTCTGGCATCGAAATTTATAAAAATTTCTCTTTTAAGTTTTCGCTGGTTCATTTATATATTTTTTTTAATAAGTACTTCAGTATAAAGATTTGCAACTTTTTTGACGGAGCTGCAGATGACTTGACAGGCACCCTTCCGCTTCCCCCACAAGCCACTATATCAAATAGATGCTTTGACGGTATATATGTATATATATATATTTTTTTAACATTTATATAGATAAAGAGAGAAAGAGAGAGAGAGAGAGAGAGAGAGAGAGTGAGAGACTTTGTTTTCTGTTGAGTAGCCCAGAAAAACACATTATGCCAAAAGTTGCAAAGTTGAAGACGAGAAAAAAACAACCGAAAATCTTCGAAAACTTTGTGTTGATTGTTGATAGTTTAAGAAATATTTGAAAGATCGCAACTATTTTGCAGGCATTTTTCAAATTAATTATGAAAATGAAGTGAAAATGTGCCAAGAGAGTGGAGCGAAGAACGATAACAAGGCATGTCAAGGGCAGTTATCGATAACAGAGTTAAGTTTCCACTCGTATCTAAAGTAGAGTGTGTATGTGTGTCTGTGTTTGTTGTGAGGTGTGCGTGTATTAAAGTGTGTGTGTGTGTGTGTGTGTGTGTGTGCGTGTGTTGTCAGCATATTATCAAGATTTTGATTAAACGCAAACAGCGTCGCCAACAAAATTAGTTGACATTTATGCAAATGCATGCCGGGTCCAACAAACGTCGTCCAGTTTAATCTCTGGCTATCGCTGTATACTTTACTTATTTATATATTTAATTTGTTCTGCTGCCTCTGCATATTCTTCTGCTTCTTCTACTTCCTCATCTTCTTCTTATGGTTATTCTGTTTTTTTTTTTTTTTCTTAGAAAATTTGCTCTTTTTTAAATGAATAATAAAGATATTTTGTGCTTACGCGTAGCTGAACACAGTGTATTCAATTTTTTTTTATATTTATTAATTCTATAATTTTTTGAAGAACTTGGCAGAGATTTCAATCGGTAAAAGTTCAAAAATGGAACTGCTGAACTAGCAGATACTCTTTACTCCAAGAAACTGTAATTGCAGTTTTCTTCAACATTGTTTTGAAATAAATATATGTTAGTTTTTTTTTAGTAATTTTTAGCAACTAATCGTATTTTTGTAAATTACATAATTATATAAATTAATATTTTTTTTGAAATTTATATAAATTATTTTAAAAATATCTGCACTTACAACATGCTCAACATTTACGTTTAGACTGCGTATTTCAAACATACAATTTACTTTCAACTGCTTATCATCTTAAGTTTTTTCCTGCAATTCTTTTTTAACTTTTTTATTTTTTTTTGGGCTAAGAAAAGTAAAATTTCTGCTACTGACAGCGGTTAGTCCGATCAGCATGCAAGAGACAGCTACTCAAAAGATACCAAGCACACACTCTCATACACACACACACACACACACACATAATACATATATACATAAGCAGCATATTTCTGAGACACATACGGGGCGTATGATGAATATTACGTATACGCGTCGTGGGCCGCCGCATTGCATAGAATTGACGTCACACTGGCTGTAAATTGTAATCATCAAAGCGTCTGTTGGTATCGCTTGGTGTTACTTCTTACAGTGAGTGTGTTTGTCGCCCAACCACTGCCAACGACAACAAAATTGTATGTATATGTGAAAAGTGCGAAAAGTGCAGAGTGAAAAAAAATAGCTGGAAAACAGCAGTGAATGAAAATGCAAGCATACAACGTATCGTATTCTTAATGCGATCAACTAAATGTGTCTTCAATTCGCATACAAAAACGACACACTCACACTCATTCACACACACACACACACACACACACGGACAGAGACAGAGACACATTCAATCACTCATTGACACAATCATACGTGAATAATAGAAACTGGTAGCGAAAGAGAGAAAGATAGAGAGCAGCAGCTGTGTGGCAATAGGAAAGTAAAGAAAGCAATGAAAATGAAAAGCAAAAAAAAAAATAGAATGAAAATAACTCGGTCACGTTTCCCTGTTTGAAAATTGGAAAAACGCTTTTGGTTTCTCTTTCTCTCTTGAGTCTGTCTCTCTCACTGAGTTCTCCTTTTATGCGTTTGTTTCATCGCCGGCAGCTCATCGACTGTTTTGGCATTGCTCTAAATCATAAAGGTTATCACAGTTTTCTCATCGACTTCACTTTCATTCAATTTCACTCGAATAATGCCAAAAATGTTATCACTCAACCAGCGAAGCGATTCAAACTGAAACTGACAATATTCATTTAAATATTTCTGAAACATGATGTATCCTTCCTTTCGTATACATATGCTGACAAACAAATACATCTGCTGATGCCATTTTTTTTTGCTATTTCAAATGTCTCAGAATTGTTGTTTTTATATATTCATTTAAATTTTAAATTTTTAGCAACGTTTTCAGTTGCTTTAAATTGTTCCGCATTGAAAAAAAATTATAGAAATCTAAGGATTTGCTTCAGATTTAGTTAGGATAATACCGATTCAAGATATATTAAGGATATAACAGCAACATTCTAAACTTATTTGTTTTTTCTTTTCTTCATTTAATTCCACATTTATTTTCATTTATTTCTTTATATCTGTTTCATTCATTTCATTTTGTTTAATTATTATTTATTTATGTTTTTTTATTGTGGCATGTTTTGTAGCAAAATAGATTCAAAGAAAATCTTTTCTCTTTTTTTTCGTAATCGGAAACTGCACGAAAAGCAATTGCCACTTAAAATCAAAAGTAGACACAATGTTTTATTTTATTTTGTCCCTTTTTTTTTTTTTTTTTTTTTTTTTTTTGTTTGGCAATTAGCTATCGACCAAATTGCATGCAAATAAATCGAAAGAGATTTGCAGAGAAGCCAAAATAAAATGACATCAGGTCACAGATAATGGAGATGTTCACAGAGAGACAGAGAGAGAGAAAGAGAGAGAGTGGGAAAGAGAGAGAGGGAAACTATTGAGTGCCTTGAGGGTGGTAGGTGTAAAAAGGGGGTGCGGGGCTGAATATATGGCGCCCACTTGACCGTTGGCACTTTGTAGGCAAGGACCTAATGTTTATAATGTTTATTTGCCTGACCTTATTGTCGACATTGACATCATTAATGATGCCTCAAGTGTCCTCCATTTGGGCTCAACGAGCATCACCAGAACAAATAATAAACCAGCCAAATGGTAAGAATACACGACTCTCCCTAGCCCCGCCTTCTGCGCCTTGAGCCACCCCCACTCAGCTTAATAAAGCAAAAAGAAAATGCAAGAAATAACGCGTTAAAAATCACGCCCCCCCTCCCACGATTTCCCAACATCAATTCAAGCTAAAAGTAAAAGAAAAAAAAAAAACATAAAACGGAAATACGAAACGATGCGCGCAACAAATTCAAATAGAAAGCAGATAAAAAAAAAAATCAAATGAAATGAAGTTGGAGAAAGAGAAAAAAAAGTGGAGAGTCAACTGTGTCGCTTGACTTTTAGCCGTGAGTGTAGAGATGGTAGATGGGAGAGTGGAAGTGGAAGGGGAATCTCCTTCTCAGTTGCTAAGAATGAGAGCACCATTTGCTCACCAGTGGGTGGGGCATTTATGGTAAGGGGTGGAGGATGGGGGTGGGCGGAGGTGGGTTTTCAAATTGATGGGCTGCCAGCGATAAATAGAATGTCAAATGAATGTGCGCCGAAATCCCAACTTGAAATCAAAACCAAGAGAATTAAAATTAAAAAGAAAAATAAACATACTCAAATAATACAAAATAATTACAGCAACGAATTACACATAATTATCAACAATATTTACAAACCAAACAAAAAAAAAAAAAAATAAATAAGAATTAAAAATAAAATAGAAATATATAATCAAGGAACATACGAAAGTAAATGAGAAAGAAAATGGCTGAAAATATGAACATTGCAAAAGATATACGAAATGTTGAATGAAAGTCCAATAGAAAAATTATTTAACAAATTGAAGTTTAATTTTGATTCGTTTATTTTATTACATGGCTTATTTTTTAAATTTATATCGAAATAATTTCATAATTTTACGTGTATATAATTTTTCATTTTTTTAATGTTTTTTGAAATAATTTTCTTTAAAAGTATTTTTTGTTTTATGATTTAAATTATATCTCCACTTTATTTTCTGAGGATTCGAGACTCTACTTTTCTCACTATGCCTACCACTAGCTCTCCCTCTCTCTCTCTCTCTCTCTCTCTCTCTCTCTCTCTCTCTCTCTCGGTCTGTCCCTCTCTCTTTGTGACTTTGTAACTTTTGACTTTTGTGGCTTTTTTTGAACTTGCAACGCGTCGCGTTTGCTTGATTGCGGATCATTGCGGGGATTTGCAACAAAGTCAAGGCACGCCGCACGCTGCATGCCACAAGAGCCGCAACTGCTCGCACATATGCACATACACTAGTTGCTGCGGCATTGGCGGGCCTAACACTGTGAATGTGTGGCAAGTAAAATGGGGGCAAGCTGCAGCGGTCATGCAACAAATCGTGTGTTGTTGTCATTTGCTTTTGTGCAAAGGAAAGAGATGGCAGTCACTAACAAATCGAAAGTAAGACAGAGAGAGACACAGTTTAACAAAGAATTAGAAAGAGGGTGAATAGCTGCGGCTGTTGGTGGCATGTGGCAGGGCGAAGCTGTTGCTTTGTTGTGTAAGCCGAAATCCTTTTTGGCTGGCGTTGAACTTGCAACCAGCATTTCGTAACCATTCGCGAATGAATGTGAATGAATATGCATGAATACACTGAATGAATGAAAGAACGAATGAATGAATGAATGAATGATTGAGTGAATGAACGAATGAAAGAATGAGGCCTCAACGTGGCTGCCACGAAAATGTTGCATAAATAAATTATGGAAATTGAATGGGGGGGCAATTTGGCAATTAACGTGATGACTACTTGACTACCAGATACCCTGTAATCATCTACAATATTGAGAGCTTAGCACGACCCTGCAATACCTCACAAGCTTACGCCTTTTTACAGGGTACAATGGGTCAATGTAATGCTGACAAATGCAAAAATCAGTAAAAAGTAATTGCAAAGTAACGGTTTCCGAATCGAAAAGAGATAGAGGAAGAGAGAGAGACAGAGTGAGGTGATAGAAGGTGAGTGGAAAATGTAGGGAAATTGTGGCATAATCGATGGAACAACAATTTTATTGTCTATTTAATTGCTTTGTTGATTTTTGATAATCCACAAGAACTTGCCACATTTAATGAGCTTACAGTTGATTCACGTGCCCCCAACAAGTGTCCCCTGACAGACAAGTGCCACTTGCCACATACCACATAAATATGTACATGCGTATTTTATGTAAATTTGAGTCCGATTGCAGATCGTACTGAATATATATTTTGTAATTTGAGGATTTACGTAAAAGCAGCTTAAAATAATCTATTGATTGAATATCTCTGTGTGTGCCACCTATCTGTATGTGTATGAGTGTGTACGTGGCTGATTGATTTGCTGCCAAGCAAAAGGTAACGCAAATAAACTCTAATCGCCTGCTCTACTCCAGCTACCTATTGTCCACAATCAAAATACACACAGTATGACTATATACATCACTGCTCAATAGCATTTTATCTCTTATTTGAAGTGTTTCTGATAAGTATTTTTGAAAATATGACCTGAAATGTGTCTAACAGTGACCAAAATTTGGAATTTTCGTAGAATACGCTTCTCTACAACTTTGAATTGCCATAACTCGGGCAAAAATCATCCGATTTGGATGAAATTATATGTTTTGGAAATGGTTTTTATATCAGCTTAAACCTGCATCAAAATTTTTGCAAAATTCACCCGTTTTAATTTTTCGATTTTTTTACCCATTTTCCATACTAACCCCTTGACAAAATCATCAAAAATCGAATAATTTGTTAACCCGAATTTTTTGACTCCGATCCATTCTAGGACTCATAACTAGCATTTTGGTTTTTATTTGAGATGTTTCTGATGAATATTTCAATAGATATGGCCAAAATTGTGTTAAAAAGTGTCCCAAAATGGCAAATTTCGCATAAGGGACCTTTTCATAACTTTCAATTGCCAGAACTCGGCCAAAAATCATCCGATTTGGATGAAATTATATGTTTTGGAAATGGTTTTTATATCAGCTTAAATCTGCATCAAAATTTTTGCAAAATTCACCCGTTTTAATTTTTCGATTTTTTTTACCCATTTTCCATACTAACCCCTTGACAAAATCATCAAAAATCGAAAAATTTGTTAACCTGATTTTTTTGACTCCGATCGATTCTTGGACTCATAACTAGCATTTTGGTTTTAATTTGAGGTGTTTCTGATGAGGATTTCACGAGTTATGGCCAAAAATGTGTTACAAAGTGTCCCAAAATGGCAAATTTCGCATAAGGGACCTTTTCATAACTTTCAATAGCCATAACTCCGCCAAAAATCATCCGATTTGGATGAAATTATATGTTTTGGAAATGGTTTTTATATCAGCTTAAATCTGCATCAAAGTTTTTGCAAAATTCACCCGTTTTAATTTTTCGATTTTTTTTACCCATTTTCCATACTAACCCCTTGACAAAATAATCAAAAATCGAATAATTTGTTAACCCGAATTTTTTGACTCCGATCGATTCTAGGACTCATAACTAGCATTTTGGTTTTTATTTGAGGTCTTTCTGATGAGTATTTCAAAAGATATGGCCAAAAATGTGTTAAAAAAGTGTCCCAAAATGGCAAATTTCGCATAAGGGACCTCTTCATAACTTTGAATTTCCAAAACTCGGTCAAAAATCTTCCGATTTTGATGAAATTATATGTTTTGGAAATGGTTTTTATATCAGCTTAAATCTGCATCAAAATTTTTGCAAAATTCACCCGTTTTAATTTTTCGATTTTTCTTACCCATTTTCCATACTAACCCCTTGACAAAATCATCAAAAATCGAAAAATTTGTTAACCTGAATTTTTTGACTCCGACCGATTTTAGGGCTCATAACTAGTATTTTGCTTTTTATTTGAGGTGTTTCTGATGAGGATTTCACGAGTTATGGCCAAAAATGTGTTACAAAGTGTCCCAAAATGGCATATTTCGCATAAGGGACCTCTTCAAAACTTTGAATTTCCAAAACTCGGTCAAAAATCTTCCGATTTTGATGAAATTATATGTTTTGGAAATGGTTTTTATATCAGCTTAAATCTGATTCAAAATTTTTGCAAAATTCACCCGTTTTAATTTTTCGATTTTTTTACCCATTTTCCATACTAACCTCTTGACAAAATCATCAAAAATCGAAAAATTTGTTAACCTGAATTTTTTGACTCCGATCGATTTTAGGGCTCATAACTAGTATTTTGCTTTTTATTTGAGGTGTTTCTGATGAGGATTTCAAGAGTTATGGCCAAAAATGTATTAAAAAGTATCCCAAAATGGCAATTTCTTATAAGGAACCTCTTTATAACTTTGATTTGCCAAAACTCGGCCAAAAATCTTTCGATTTTGATGAAATTATATGTTTTAGAAATCGGCATCAAAACATTTGAAAAATTCACCCTTTTTAAATTTTCGACTTCTTTGATCCATTTTTTCAGTATTGGAAATCAATTTTAGGACGGACTGTTCGTCAGTTCATCAGCAAACAATGCACACAGACAATGAGACAGAGACACAGCAGGATTACTAAAGAGAGAGAGAGAGAGAGAGACAAAAAGAGAGAGAGAGAGAGAGATAGACAGAGAATGCGACAAAGTGTAGAGGAAAACGCACTTTAGAGATTCAATTTGCGGTTTTCCGCAACCGCAGAACGCAATAAGATTTTGACGCTGCTATGCAAAATGCTGTGAAATAAACGAATGAGAGATGAAATGAACTGCCAAGCAGTGTGGAGAGGGGAGCGAGAAGAGGGCGCCACATTTCGATTTCGATAACACATTTAGTCCTAGGTTGTCTCGAGCTACATACCTACCAAAAATTGTCAAGCTGCCAGCACGTGCCGAACATCAGTTTTTTGTTGTTCCTATCATTTTTTTTTTTTTGGTTTTTCTTGCTCTTCGTTCTTGTTTTTTTTTTGTTTGTTTGGTTCTCACTTTTCGCGTAACATTTATTTCTTGCTGTTCCTCGCTTCTGGTGCTTCGCTTTCCTTTTTGTTGTCCTCGTTTGTTCTATGACATATGATTGATAGGCGACCCTTGAACTGCGTCTCCAAGTTGCCAACGCTTCCCACTGTCAGGCGGGCAACCGAGCTTGCCATAATGGCCAATTGCTTTAATGCACGGCCAGAAGGAGATAGCAATATAACAGAGAAAGAGACAGAGTCAGAGAGTCAGAGAGAGAGAGAGAGAGTGGCAGAGAGAGAAGGAAAGCATGTTAAGTGTGCGAACGCGTATGAAGTGCGGCGTAAAAGTGTCAACGCTGATAGACAGCCAGACAAATGGCAAATGAAATGACAACCCAGAGATTTGTATACATCTATTGCCCAACGACGACCTCAGGCTATGTGTGTATGTATATGGCATGGAGCACAACGAGCGCATACCCTGTAGACCAGTCATTTTAATAATAATCAAATTAAGAATAATTTAAAATAATAATAATAATAATAATAATAATAATAATAATAATAATAATAATAATAATAATAATAATAATAATAATAATAATAATAATAATAATAATAATAATAATAATAATAATAATAATAATAATAATAATAATAATAATAAAAATAATAATAATAATAATAATAATAATAATAATAATAAAAATAATAAATAATAATAATAATAATAAAAATAATAATAATAATAAAAATAATAATAATAATAATAACAATAAAAATAATAAATAATAATTAACTAAGAAAATAACATGAATCAAAATATTATTTTTATTATTAAATTATTATAATCACAATCCCCTTCAACTTTCCAAGTTCACTTTACTATGTGGTATCTGCTAGTCCATCAGTGTCTGTGCAAATTGTCTGCAGATTCCTTCCCCTCACTAAACTGTTTGGAAAACATCTGCTAAACTATCAAGAGGGACAGACAGGCGGGGGGGAGTTGCTTGAACTATCGAATTACTTGATGCCACTTGTGTGACAAGCTTAAGCTCAACATGAAAGTCCATTCAAAGCTTTCCCAGACAGCAGCAGCAGCAGCAGCTTCCACTTGAGCTGCAGCTGCTGCTGCTGCTGCAACGTGAAGAAAGTTTTCATGCTGTCAAAGCAGCTCACAACAGCTAAAAAACAAAAGATAATAAAGAGAGAGTGAGTGAAGGAGGGAACTGAGGAAGCAAAGGACGGGCACAGATACTGCAGCTGGCGACTGATGCGTAAATCCAATTTGCCTAAAATACTTACGAAAGCATCGCATTTTGGCCATTGCCAGTTGGCCTTCTGCACCCTTGGACCCCTCCTCCTTTCCCCCCAGGCTTAACTGGTCTTAAAAGTAAAATGTATGCCATATCCGGACGCGGACAATTCGCACGCACAAATCTGAGCAAAGTTACAGCTTACGACGGCGACAAACAAAATCCAAGACAATGTTGAGCAGCTAAGCAGACCACAGATAAAGAAAGAGAAAACAAAGAGACCAAGAAAGAGAGAGAGAGAGAGAGAGAGAGAGAGAGAGAGAGTCGAAGGGCAGAGAGAAGCAGACTAGACCTTTAGAATACCCCTTAAAGCGGTATAATTTCATATATTAACATTTTACAAAAAGAACAATCAAATCTTTTCAAAAAACAACTCTTAAAGATACTAAACCAAAAAAAAATATATTACTAAAATTAAAAAATAATAAAACTAATAGATATAAACAATAAATAAAAATTATATATATTTTTAAGAAATATTTTTAAAAATTAAATTTATTGAACACTATTATTGTGCACAATAAATTGAATTTTTAAAAATATTTCTAAATAACAATAAAATTAGTAATTATAAAAATTAACATGAATCACAATAAAAATGATATTAAATTATAATGTGTATGTATTTAATGGTATAGTAAAACTAAAAAAAAAAAAAATTAAATATATAATATAATTAAAATTAAATGTCATCTAATCTAAAGTTAGCTCAAATGCTGCCCAGCTGGCATAAAAAAAAAACTCCCCCACGTAGACTGCCTCACATAGCATAGCCTACTTATTGGGGCAGAAGACGAAGAAGAAGATGATGAAGTATAGGGTAGTTACCCCTGCACCCTCGTTGTGAGTTATTCAAATTTGAATTAGTTTTGTGCGGTTGGAAAGGCTCGCGGCAGCCGCTGAAGGTGGCAAAGTTGCCAGCTGGCATTGAAGTTGTGGCATAAAATGGCTGCCAACTGCCCCAGCAGTCACAATCCACCCCCTCCGACCATCCCCACTCGGTTGAAGCACTCAAGTAGCAGACTGCGTGCTGCGGGTCATGTTTGTTCTTTTATGACTGAAGCTGAAGCTGGCCATCTTCATCTTCATCTTTATGTTATGTGTGTATTTGTGCATGTATATGTGTGTAGTGGCAGCAGCTGGTATTGTTGCCACAAAATGTGAGCAGCATACGTCACAACAACAACTGGCTACAACTTGCTACATGTTGCGGTAAACACGCGGCGGCGGCCCCTTAATTAGATCATAGAGTAGTTGCCGCTGCTGCTCTTGCTGCTGCCACGCCACGGCTTGCCATTGTTGATGCCACATTTTATGAGGCCAAGCTCACAACTTTCGCTCGCTCACATGTCGTGCCACATTATGCTCACTGCCATACCCCTCCCCCCCACAAACCATCGAGTCCACAGTCGACAGATCGACAGACAGACAGTCTGACAATGTTGCAGACGCCAAGGCAGACGATGAGGCAGCAACTTGTCTATCAAATTCATGCAGCCACGCTGGAGGACTTTATCGTATGCCAGTTGGCCCATTATTGACTTACGCGCCACAACGCATGGTGCCACACACACACACACACACTTGCACACGCACACAAATACACATAGACATGGACTTAGTGGGTGTGTGCTTTGGCATGTGGCACATCAAATTTCTAGCTCAATCAGTGGTTGAAACTTTGCTCCTTTTATAGTTGATGCTGCCACAGCTGCCACAGCAACAGTATACATCTCACTCTCTCTCTTTCTCTCTCTGTATGTGTGGCATCTGGTTGCTTTTAGCCATGAGTTGTGGTATTTGCATTTTAATTGAATTGCACTAAATTATTTTGTTTACACGGCGCGCTTAGTTCATGTACCATGTTGCTACTGCTGCTTGCCACTGCCACTGCCACTGCCACTGGCAGTGTTGCTGTTGCACGGCGATGAGGCTTTTGTTTAGCCGGCTCTCCGCTGCCAGCCACAAAACGAGTGCTCTCGGCCGCAAACTAAATGTGGCAAGCTGCAAACTGTTTGCCACAGCATGCGCCCAAAAATCTCTGTCCTTAATATGCTTCTTACTTTCAAAATGCTCTATAAAGTTTCACAGGCTACTTAAGTGTGTGTAGAGTATTTGGCAGTCTACTAACATTTTATGTCATATTGAACAATATACACGAATATCTTTGTTATCATATTGAATTTAATATACATTAATTTTAAACAAATTTTTGTGTTTTATATAATAATTTTTTAAGCTTCAAAAACTGTTTCATTTCTCTTATATTAAAGTTTAATTATATGAAATATTTTTATGTGTTTTAAACTAATATGTATATTTTATATGTTATTTAAAATAATACATATTTTTTTTTAGATTTTTATATAATATATATATTAACATAATCTATATATATTTTAGAATAATTTTCATTTACATTAATTGCATATTTATTTAACATTAAGAAATATGTTTCATATTATATTTCTATTTTTATTACTTCCTTTTCAAGTTCTTTAAGCAATTGTGCTTAAACAACTAAAATAAAATTAATAACCAAAAATACTTAATAATATAGGGTACACTGCTTAGTAGCAGCTACATACGTAAGTGGCAGAAAGATACAAAAAGTATCTATGAGCTGCAAAAGTATCTGTGGGCCGCTGGCAATTCCATATATTGATTACAGTGCATATAGTAAATTCTCTCTCTCTCTCTCTCTCTCTGTCTCTCTCTCTCTCTGTCTCTCTTTCACTCGCTTTTGCTGTTTCTATGCCTCTCTTTCGCTCTGTCTGTGTCTGTGATTGTCACACTATCTCAGTCTCTGTTGACTCTCTCTCTCTTGGCATTGACTTGCCACAGTGCAACTCGCTCGGGTTATTGTGGCATCAAATTGTCAAGGGGCAACACGAACAGTTGAAAGCAGATACTGATGATGCTTCCACTACCACTTCCACTTCCACTTCCACTTGCACTTGCCACATCCACTTCTGTTGCAGATGCAGCATCAGCTTGAGCTGCAATCATTGTTATGGTTAAGGATGCTTAAGGCCAAATGCAACATTTGCGGTTTACATTTCATCGCATTTTAGCCACAATGCCGCAAGAAGCTAAATTGCACGCTGTTTGTCAGCTGAACAATGCGCAAATGTTGCAACATTAGGTTGCAAGTCAAGTAGTATCGAGTAGTATGTAGCATGGACTGCTCATAATTGTTGCCACAATTTTAGAGAAACTTACAAATTGAGTTTAATTAATGCAAAGTTGTCGATGATGGAAATTGTTATTTGCAGATGAATTCTGTGAGGAGTATCCACATAATCTGATGCCCACGCCGGGCTATTGGATCGAGTGCTCGAGGCAAAAGATCACGTTACCCACACCGCACACCATCTGGGATGAGAGCGATTCGGAGCACGAGGATATACGGGCTGGGAGTGCCAGCGATGCGTATTTGGAGCGCGAGTGCAGCGATCTGTATGAGGACGATGAGGATTCGGAGGCGACACCGAGTCCGCGCAAAAAGACGACCATCGAGGAGCAATGGGATCAGCAGGGCGCCTTCGAATTGATATCCGTTGAGCAGGAGACATACGAGAAGTATTTCTATGGCACCGAGCACTGGAACTACTTCACCAGTGACGAGGATCTCGGCCCCGTCATTCTGTCCATCAAACAGGAGACGCTCAATGGACGGGATCAGTTTCGCATCCTAGTGCGAGCTGGCTCCTATACAGTACATGGACTGATACCGGCCTCCTGTGTGTTTGCCGATAGGTAGCTAACCCCTCCCCCTCAACACAATACAACGAATTAACATCCTTGATATCAATATCCCTGATATCATTTCGTTGCAGATACAATCGCGAGGAGGTAGTTAGATCATTAGGTAAAGAAGTTAATTTAAATCCACCATTAACGTTAGGACAATTACCCGATACGCCGGAGGAATTATTAAAATTAGATCAGGTACAAATAACATAGAAAACTATGTATATATAGTTATAGTTTCTAATGGGGCAAGTACTCTCTTAGGTTTTTATAAAATCAGAATTAAAAGTGGGCGTCATATTCGTCAAGGAGGATCAATATACCGAAGAGCAAATTCTGGACAATAATGAAAATTCACCGCTCTTCGATGAGTTCCTGACGCTGCTTGGCGACCGTGTCCGATTGCGCGGCTTCGATAAGTACAAAGGTGGCCTTGATACGGTGCACGACCTAACAGGTAATTTAATTATAACGGTTATAAATTAAATTTTTACTCTTTTATATTCATTTTAAATGAGGGAAATTTTTATAGTTATTATTAGTGATATCTCTGTATACATACAATATATATTTGAGATTAGTCAGGACTGTTCTCAATTCCGAATCCGAACAAAACATGCGGTTTTTAGGTGGAATCTGCCGTGTTACTCGTATTCGGAATTGAGAACAGCCTTCGAAATTTCTATTTAAAATTTTCCTTTTTTTATTTTTATTATTTTTTTCACTTAATTTCTATAATTTATTCTGTCCCTTTAATTATTTTTATTATTATTCACCATGCATTGATATTGTTGTATATTTTTTATGAAATTGGATTTATATCACTAATCAGTAACATATTTGTACAGGTCTGTTCTCCGTATACACGAACTGGCGCAACATTGAGATCATGTTCCATGTCTCCACGCTGCTGCCCTACGAGAAACACGATCCACAGAAGCTTCAGCGCAAACGTCACATTGGCAACGATATCGTCTGTGTGGTATTCCTGGAAGCCGACAACACCCGCTTCAGTCCCGCCTGCATCAAGAGCCATTTCCTGCACACCTTCATACTGGTGAGTTCCTTCACTCCCCTCCACTCAACAGAGACATCAAATCAATTACGAGTATCCTGACAGCTCTCGAATGGCGCCTTCGACACGCCATTAAAGAACTGTCTCTAATTAGGGTCTCGTTTTCGCACATGCTTAGTGCAGAGTACCGCTTGTTAATGGGTGCCACAAACGTGGCCGGGGACGGTGGGGGTGTATTAATCAGTGCTGTATATCGATTGCTAATCAAATCCGTCATTTGCTCAACTCAATCCACTTCCAATTCAAGGTGCGTGTCTCGGCGCGAATTAAGCACAAACCGACACGCTACGAGGTATCCGTGGTCACACGCGACGAGGTCGGTGCCTACAAGCCCTATCTCTGGGAGCAGTCGGTCTTCGAGAAGGGTCCCATGTTCCGGTGAGTGGCACAGTAGAAATTCAGTTTCAAATTATTATCACTTTTCAATTATTTGTGAATTTTAAATATGTATTTATTTTATTTTTAAATATTTTAATTTTATTTTAAATATATATATATATATAAATACAATTTAAATTGATATATTTATATTGTATTTTCTATTTATAATACTCATTATTAAATGAATTATATTTTAGATATATATATATTTCTATATTTATTATCGATATTATACTTCATTAATTGACATTTCTTGAAATTTTTAATTAATTCTTAGAATTCACTTCTCATGTTTGTATTATATTTTAAATATTCATATCTATATGTATTATGACTAATTATTTTAATTTTATTTTTGTTGAATTTTATATTTTTAATTTTTTATTTTTTTTAGTAATTTCTCACAATAATAAAACATTTTAACAATATGTGATTTATAATTTTTGCAAATTAATTTTTATTATAATATCTTTTTTTATATAATATATTTATTCAATATTTTTGATTATAATTTATGTATATTTATTAAAATTTGTTATTTTATTATATTTCACATTAATACCATATTTTTATTTAATATTTTTGTAAATAATTTATATATATTTAATTTATAATATAGTATTAATTTAGTTGTGTTTTAAATGAATATTCATTGATTGGAAATACGGCAGTAAAATATTTAATAATATTTTATATATGCAAAATGAATGAATCTCAATCCCATATGCCCATTTGGCAATTTTGTATTATAAATATTTTTTTGTAAAATTATTATGATTCTTAATTTTTTGCTTACATCTCATGATATGCTTCATACAGGGAATGGCTGCTGACGAAGATCGTGAACGGGGAGCGGGCATCGTATTCGGCGCCGAAATTCGCACGGATGCAGGAGCGGACGCGGTCACAGATGCTGGAGGATCTGGTGATGAATCTGTCGAATCATGCCGAAACTGGACAGATACCGAAGCCATACAGACGCGGCTCCTGGCGACCCATTGGTGAGGATGAATATTTCAAAATGTTGCATGCCAGAGTCTTAGACAGCAGCGAGCTGCAACTGCAACAACAGCAACAACAACAACACCAACAACAGCAACAGCAACACAGCAACTGCTGCTATTGCCATGGCAATGCCACTCATGAGACACACACACACAACACACAACACAACAACAACAACAACAACCACAACAACAATAGCTACGATCAACGTCAGCAACTGCAGCAAGAATCTGCCACAACAACAAGAACACTATGCGACTTGTGCTGTGCCTCTGTGATGCATCTCTGTCTAAGACATAGTATGTGTATACCCACACACACACACACACACACACACACACACACACACCTGCATACACACACTCCCCCTCTCTCTTTCTCTCTCTCTCCCTCTCTGATCACTGAACCGCAGCATAGTTATTTAAATGTTTTTATGCCACGCACCCAAATGCACCTGCATCGAGTATGCTCGACTACTGCACACTGCACACTGTGCCACAGGCCGCTGTTCTTTGCCACTTCAACAGCGCATATTTGAATCATTTGTTGCAGCCACGCCCAATAGCGCAACGCCCAACAGCAGCTATCGAATGGAATTGTTGCAAGTTGTTTAGTTCAACTTTAGTTGAATGCGAGGTATTTGTCAGTCGAGCAACTTGCTTACCGCATATCGCATTTGTGTGTGTGTGTGTGTGTGTGTGTGTGGGTGTGTGGGTTGCATGGGGCACAAATGCTTGCCACATTTCATTCATGTTTGACTTCGAACGCTGCATGATTAATCGCTTTTGCTCAGTTCCTCTTCTGCTGCTGCCGATGTTGGTTGTTGTTGTTGTTGCTGTTATTGCCACTGGCACTGCTGTTGTTGCAACACATCCTGCCACACATACACACCCATACACATACACACTGGCACACTGGCATATGCTTACACTTCCGTTTCCGCCATTAACACATCCGCCTCTGTTTGCACTCGACGGATTCTTGCAACTTACCACCACCACCCCCCCCCGCCAACCCATAACCAACCATGCCCCCATTAACTGTGGCATGCTGTGACAAATCCTACAACACAATTTGTTTGCTGGCCACGCCCACTTTGTGTATACATATACATATGTATGTATGTAAGTGTGTGGGAAGTGGGGGTAGTGGGGGGAAGGGGAAGTGGGAGTGGGAGTGGGCGGACGAAGCGTCATCTTAAGTTGTCCGGCAAGAAATTTATTCGTTTTATTGTACAATTTTATCTGCTGTGGTCAATCTTCTCAGATTTAAGACCACCCACCAACCCCCTAACAACACCCAACCCCACCCAAACACATGAGTGCCTTGTTGTTGTTGTTGCTGTTGCTATTCATGTTGTTGTGATTTGTTTAGATTTCATGTTATTTATTTGTTGCATTAAAACAAAACAACACAAAATAAATCTAATTTGATTTATTCATACTCAACACACACACACACATACCCACTTAGGTGTGTCAGCAAGCCCCCCACCCCCCCGCCCCCCTCTTTCCAGCACTTTCACTATGTCAATCTCTGCTTGTCTCTTTTTCTTTCTCTCTCTTACACACTTACTACTAGTTATGCATATTAAAATAATGCAAATTATATATTGATAGCTTTTTTTTCGCCACCCCCCCCCCATTCCCCACCAAACACGCAGTGGGAACAGCATCAGCAACGCTTCCAACTGGGAAATGCTGCTCCAACTGAACTCAACTCATCTCATCTCATCCCAACTCAACTGTCGCTTCCTCTTAGCTGCAGTTCCCAACAAACTCAATTAGATTGCCAACTCCTGCCAGGAATTGCCATCATCATCATCATCTTAATCATCATCTTAATCATCATTATCATCATCATCATCATTATCACCCAAAGAATTTCTATGGAATTTACTTGATCTCATCATAAAGAGAAAGAGAGGGAGAGAGAAAGGGATAGAGAGAGATAGAGAGAGAGAGAGAGAGGGTGAAATGAGAGAAAGAGAGATTCTGACTGCTTACAGCTCATGTATAAAATTTGAAAACGATGTAAAATATGTCTATGGATTATTTATAAAAATTTTCAAATATTTTAGAAATATTTAACTTGAGTCTACATAGGTTGCATAGAGTGAGGAATTTCAATTGCAATTATTACTATTTATCTTAATAGTTTTGCACAACCTGCCTTATTAAACAATGACAAAAATTTGTTAATAATTTGGCAAAATTTTTTTTAAATATTTTTAGAATGCCAAAAATCTGTTTAATCATTTATACCAACCTGTATAGAAAATTAAATTTTCCATACATTTTTAACAATGCAAAAATTTTAGCAAAATTTCAGGAAAAATATTTTCACTATTTGCTTCATCACTTAATTATTTAATTCATGAAAGATGGCAAAATATTCGTGAGCTCGTAGAAACATTCACTTCCAACTCAGGTATTCAAGTAAAATAACTATGAGAATGTTTCTAATATTAAAAAAAAAAAATAAAGTAACACAATTCAAGGGAAATTTATTTTAGCTTCCATTTTCCGCCTTAAAGCAAAATGGTGCATAATAATTACCAAGTCATTGATGAAATTTGGCATGCAATGAAATGGATCATAACTCATATTTACATATCGTATAACGTAGCACAATGTGGCAGAGAGATGGGTTGAAACAAAGCAAAGAGTAAGCAAAATGTGCACGTGAAATGAAGCGTGCCGAAAAGGTAAAAGTCAGAGACTGCGTTTAAGTGCCTGCTGCCCAGCCCCGCACACCCCCACCAACTCTATCTCCAGCCAACAACCACGTCACTAGCTATTGATTACAATAGCAAAAATTTGACTGTTTGACTTTGTTTCTTTTTCTTTTTTTTGCTTTTGCTTTTCTTTTTGCGCGTATGTGTATGCGTATGCGTTGGTAATAATAACCAGCATACACTTGCCAAACACACTGCAGAGAGCACAAAAACAAAAGCAAAAGCAAAAAAAAAAAAAAAAGTGAGAGAATTGAATAGAATGGCTGTGTTTGGTGTGGGTAAAAGGGAATGAAAGAAGAATCCATTGCAAAAGCAAAACAAATGAATCGAAACGAAGCGAAACGAAACGAAACGGTATAGAAATTGAAATGTAGTTGGAATTGTGTTTGAGCTGGACACACATCCATATGTATACATAGGCACATACATATGTACATACATACGTGTGGCGACTGAGAGTAAGTGGGTGGGAGAGAGTGTTTGAGAGTGTGGTTGTGACAAAGGGGTGGTGAGGTAAAGATAACGCCAGTGTTGTATTGCTTTGGTAACATAAAGCTGTTGTCAAGTGCATAACACGATTTCCATATGGCAGCTGCGGCCACTCTCGCACTCTCTCACTCTTACAGTCTTTCTCTGCCTCTCTCCCTCCCTGTCACTGTCTTCTACTAAAACTGAAAGCAGAATGCGTTGTTCAGCAATATTTTTGTATCTGTAAGATATACGCAAAAAGGGTTTTATGATTGATGACACACACACATGCCCACGCACACACACACACATAGCGGACCTTAGCATTCGCCCACACAACTCTCCCTCTCTCTCTCTCTTTCTCTGTTAGCATCCCTCTGTTATGTGAGCTGCGTAGCAATTGCTTTGCTTTGCTCTGCTTCGGTTTGGTTTGGTTTGTCGCTGGAACGGTGGAATTGTGGCTAAACGAAAGGGCGTCAAAGGGGATTTCTCTCTCTCACTCACTTCTTAGTGTTGTTTAATTTCTAAGACTTAGCAACGTGCCCAGCTGCACTCCCCCCGCACAACCAATGCGGCCGCCTACAAGCTTTGCTTTTAATAAGCGACTCTCAGATGCATGCATGGGAGAAAATACATACATACATATGTATGTATGTATGAATGTATATGTGCACATATTTCACACATCTACATACATAGGCAGCCCCCCTCCAAGAGGCAGCCCATGCAACTCATCGCTGCCTCCTTGCGGGAGTGCCTCGTAACCTCAATAGCCAAAGGGACGCAAAGTTCATTTTTTGCCAGAAAAAAAGTGGTAAAGAAATTTGCAGAACTCATAACTTACCGAATATATTAAAAATATATGTATGTATATATGTTTGTTGAAATTTTCTCAAATCGATAGTTTAGTAATTGTTTTCTACCAACTTTCACTTGTAACTTGAACCGAAACTGTTGTTCCTCAACGAGTAGTAATATTATTGTTAGCCATTATCCGTTGCCAATTCCACTATGACTAACGTTATTGACTTAAGCACTTCAGACCCTAAGTCTTCGATGTTAAAATAAATGCTATTTTGAAATAAATGTGTTTAGTCATAGATTTTAAGCTAATTTCACATGGCATGCACTGTTTGTTGGCCTGAAAGTGTTTTGAAAATCTCTTCAAGCTCTTCAAAAATTATTTCAGATTCTTCTACACTTTTCAAATTTTTTGCTGTAATATAATATTTATATTAACTGTATATGTATATCGATATTAAATATATAAATGTAAATTCGTATTTACCTTAGGTCACATGCGTCCATCATCGCCGCTGTTGGACTCGGTGCGGGATCAGTTTGAGGATTACGATCAGCTGGCCAAAGACTTTACGCGTGTTTTTTTAAATGAAGAACCATCGTGCCTCACAAATGCCCATCTATTCGATGTTGTCTTTCTGGTTGGCCAGTCCAAGCAAAAGGCCCGCCTTATAGGAGTGCGTGCCATACTGGGTGTCCGCAGTCGTGTCTTTCAGGTAAACCCACAATCTAAGTATGTATGTATGTATGGGTGTATGTATATGTAAGTAAATATATATACATACATACATAGGTACATATTTCATATATGTATAATTTCATAGGTCCCAGTTCTCAATTCCGAATCCGAGCGAATCGTGCTGTTTTGGGAACTATCGCAAAACCGCAACTTTCCTTCGGATTCGGCACTAAGAACAGCTTATTTCACTTTATCTATCAAAAAATCTATAGATAAATATAAATATTTCATTATACAAACAATTATTTATAAATAGAGCTACATTATTTCGTATATATTTTTGTTTTATAATTTCTCCGTATCGAACTTATATGTTTCCATATTGATCAAATATGTACTAAATGTTTCAAATATAATTATGTTTAATATTTTAACGAATATACTATGGATATGACTAGGACTATACATATTTCATGGGGATCGATAATTATTCCAAAATATGAATTTGTATTATATTTTTTTTTTGTGATTTCTACGATATCTTTAGGAAATGCTGTATGGCATACAGACCGGTTTCGGTTCACCACAGATACCCGTCGCTGAGATCTTCGCACGTCCCGCCCCATCACTCGTCTCGCCCCAGAATCAGAAGCCCAAGAGCAACAACTATCTGACGGTGCCGGACTCGGACTCGATACGACCGAAGAGTGTGCCATCGTCGCCGATGGTGAAGCGCGCCTTCTCCAGGCTGGGCACGATAACGGCGGGCTGGGGTCGCTCCATACGGAACAAGAATACGAATCAGTTGAATCCGGATGATAAAAAGAAGTGGATATCGTCAACAGATTGTTCGAGTAAGAGTTTTCATTCAATGCAATGCAACAATATCGATGCGTGTTCTTGTTCTTTTTTCTTGTTCTCTCTTCTACTACGTATACTTGATATTTCCAACTTATACACACTAACACACATACACACACACAAACGTACATATATTGAAACATGTATACTATATTAACAACAACTACAACAACAACAATCTTTGCTACCACGTTCTACGTTCTTCGTACTTCGTAACTCTCCGATCTCCTACGTACTTCGTAACTCCGTAAACTGCCTGTTTTGTTTTCATTCTGATCCTTATATATACAATACAAACATACATATTTGCAACTACATATATACATATATATATATATAAATATGTATCCTATACTGCCAATGACGCCTGTTTAAAATCTCGTACAATAACACGTCGCACGTCGCACGCACTCGATTCACCACCAACTTAATACTACTGCCCAATGTTAATCCAATCTGTATACATGCATACGATATATATCGATCACGTTGAACCATCGATATGTGAATATGGGTGAACGTTCCGATGAAATATATATATATACATATATATTTCTTGTCCTGGCTGATGTTATTTTCTCTCATTTCCTTTTAATATTCTCGAATCATCTTGTTTCTAATCGTTTTCCAATCCAATACCTCGTGCCTTTCATAATCATATGCATTTTGAAAATATCTTTTCTTGCATTTTGCATCTTACGTTGTCTATGAAATATTTGGCTAACTGTTTATTGAATTGAAATTCTCGAAAAACTCACCTCACAACTGAAATTCACCTCAACTATGCTAAATATCGTACCATGAATGTTGATTTTTCTTTTTAAAAACTTTTTGTAACGTTTTTTGCACTCAATTCAACTTTCACCACTTTCACCACATACACAAATACACCACATGCGAAACTCACCACATGCACAACTCTGTGCTGTCTACATTGGTAACAAGGCCACATTAACGCCGAAAATACTCAACAAACATATTCACCACACATGCATATTCACCACATTCGAACTCAAAACACACACCTTGAATCGAATTTGGATCACGAATTATGTATATTTGCTATATGATCTATGATCACTGAATTTTTTCAATATTTTTAATCGAATTGACATAACTATCTCACCATTCACATAAAATATATATATTATTGTCGTCTCGCTCTAACTGCTCGTTAAACAATTTGCAATTATCAATAATATCGAATAATTGAAAACAATTACATCAAAATTAATGAAATCAAACGAAATTCTTTTCATTTCTCATCTCACGCGCCCGCCTAACTCCGAACTCCGAACTCCGATCTCCGAATTCCCAAATACCTACTCCCATTGCCAATCCACCTCAATCCACCTCACCTCAAAACAAACTATTACACCATACGCCTCGTTCTCCACTTCCCTCTCTTTGTATTCATTTCGTTGGCTTCAATTTATGTTTTTTTTTTTTGGAAATTCTTTGTTTTATGATTTCATATTGTGACTTTTATTTGATTTAAACTCTATATCGCGTCCGTCAACATCCACGATATCCACTGTAACCGATTCGCAACCGTTTCGAATACCGTCTACCGTTAACCGTTCACCGTTCACCGCTAACCAAAATACCAACCACAACAACAACAACGACAACAAAACATTTGTATAACCTCCCTGAAAAAAATATATAAAAACAAAAAAAACATGACATGAACTTGCACCCCTGGCAGACAGAGACAGCAAGGACAAGGACAAGGATAAGCCCGGCCATAATCAGTTGGCCGTGCCCCGCCTATCCGTCTGTGCCGATGCCCAGAAAGTGGACCGCGCCAAGCTCGCCCAAACCGAATTCAACATCATTGAGTTCGATCCCGATACGTTCCGAGTGCTGCTCGACTATCTGCATACGGGCACCTGCCCGCTGACCTGTGTCTCCATACCAGGTAAGGATCACTGGGGATCACTGGGGATCACAAACAGAACGGATGATTGAATCGTTTGATTGATTGATTGATTTGTAGGTCTACTGTGCGCCGCGGAGCACTATGATCTGCCGGAGCTGCTGCAGGCATGCTTTCATCATTGCAAACAGTTCTTGCGGATCGAGGTCGTTTGTCCGATGCTGATTTCGCTGGAGAACTACTACTGGCGCTACACATCCGCCTCCGAGCTGGTCAACATGATACTGTCGTTCGTGGAGAGCAAGGCGCATTCGCTATTCAAATGCCCGGAATTTCTCAATCTGTCCGAATCGATGGTGCAGATGATCATGTGCCGCGAATTGCAAACGCCCGAGATACGCAAATTTGAGGCGATGCTGGCATGGGCACAGCACAAGGTTGGCAAGCTCAAGAATCATCCCAATAAGGACACCCAATTCGAATTCGAATGCATCATGGAGCGTTTGACACGCGATCTAAATTTGTGCCGGATATCGCCGAGCGAACTGCTAACCGTTGTCCTGCCATCCAAATCGATGAAAAACGAACGCATCATGGAGACGCTCATGGTGCAGGTGAATCTCGGTACATATCGTATGCCCGAGCTGGATGCGTATCGTCAGCAGTTGCGACAGCAGGAGTCCGCCGAGGCCACTGTTCAAGTCCATCGGGGTGGATGAGACAGTAAGAATGTGAGTTTCGATTTGGATCAGCAGCAGCAGCCGCTGACAGCGCTCGCATTGAACTCCTCCTCCGCCTCAGCCTCCGCCTCTGCCTCCGCCACGGTCTCAGTGTCAGTCTCAGTGGCAGCCGCAACCGCAACCGCAATCACCGTCACCACCGACACAGCACACACATCCGACTACAATACCATCAACACCATCAGCAGTCACAATCTCAATCTCAGTCACAGTCACAATCTCAGTCACAATAGTCATTGCCATACGACAGCACTTTTAACGCCCACTGTCAATAGCAGCAGCTGCAGCCCTGGTACCATCGGTGGCATCTCCCTACAGCTGGATGCCCGCGCCTATGCCATGGCCTCGGTGGCCGCCGCCCTCGAGCAACAATCTCAATCCCAATCTCAATCCCAATCCCAATCCCAATCTCAGTCCCAATCTCAATCCCAATCCCAGCAGCTGCCACCTCGTGATGCCACCGATGATGAAGTGGAACTCTATGCCAGCTTCGATATGGCGCCAAGTACAAGTCGCGTCGCCGCCCAAATGCAGGCAGCCAAGGAGGCGCGGCGCAAGCGTTGGGCTGCCGATGGCGCCAGCGGCAGCAGCGAAGGCGGTTGCCCCAGCAGCAGCAGTGGCAGCGGGCAGCGACGTTACTAATACAGCAACAACTACAACAACAACTACAATAATACAACACATACACTCTCATACTAGGTTCGGTATAGAAATCGAGCTGAAAAATATTTTTGCAGTTTGCAGTCTTGAAAATAATTGGTAAGTCTGTGCAAATTTTGAAAAAAAAATTTAAATTCTTAGATATCGAAACTCACAAACTCAGGCAAATATATGCTGAAATTCAAAAATCATAACTCAATTTTCTTCTCCCTCCCTCATAAAAAATCATCGACAATTTCAAATTTTTATATTCTCGAAAATTGATTTTTATAAGATATTTAGTACAATTTTTTTTTAAAAAAGATCTCTTTATATGTATGCGACGACAAATCCTATTTTAATCCAAATTTCTTAAAATCTTAAAAAATTATTTTTGAATAAATTAAAAACCGAATTCTGAATTCCCTTCATATATCACCCTTAATGAAGCTTTTACTTAAACCCATTTTATTTTTTAATATTTAATAAAAATTATTTTTAATAATTTTAATTTTTTTTTTTAATCAAACATCTCTTTATATATTTTCTTTAATACAACTTTTACTTTAACCAAAATTTTATATAATTCTGGCCCAATTTTTAAATGAAAACTTCCTTTACTATATGCATATATTGACCTCATCAAAATTTCTAATCTAACCAATATTCAAAAAAAATAATTAAAACAACTGCAAAAATATTTGAAAATATTCAAAACAGAATATAGTGTCTGAATGTACATATGTATGTGTTTGCGACTAACCCACCGCTCGAGAGCGTCATTAATAAATATAAAATAAAAATATGTATACATATGTATATAATAACAACAAAAAAAACAAAGGCCAAAACAAGAGAGAGAGAGAGAGAGAGAGGGAGAGAGACAAACCTATCCAAATCGAAGCTGACATTATTAACTCTTACATTCACCCCGCAAGACATCAGCAGCATTGAGAGACAAACCGAGAGATAAACATAAATACAAAGAGAAAGAGAAAGAGAGAGAGGGAGAGAAAGAGAGAGAGAGAGAAAGATAAGCATAACAACAAGCGATAAGCATTTTCTACAAGTATTAAATAATTATTATATATATACAGATATACATACATACTAACATTCATACATATATTAACTGCAAATATATAATAATAAATGTAACCCTAAATGTATGCAACACATATTGAATCAGAGTTAAGAGATATAGAGATAGCAGGAGAGCTAATTAGACAGAGACAGAGACAGGGAGTTAATATGAAAGTTATGTACATGTAATGTAAGAGGCATTTCGTTTTTTGATACCCCCTTCCCCCTGCTCCCTTAAATAAAAGAAGAAAAAGAAAAACATTTAACATTAAAATGAAAACCAAATGAACGCTTACTGATGTAAAACAAAGACTTAAGACAAAAAAAAAAAAAAAAAAAAAAAAAATTATAATAATGATGAAATTTTTTTAATCAATGTTATTAAAGATGTACTTAAGCTCTATACTCGAAAAGAACAAAATAAGAAATGATAAAAAAAAACCGAACTTAAACTAAAGCAAAATTCTAAAGAGATCATATGCATAATTAATACATTGTATGTATTTATGTACATAGATACGGTATATACATACCCATATACTAACAACAAACCATATACATACATATGTACGTATGTAGTTTAGTATATAACTACCTTATGTACATATATGATGATGTAAGTGTTGAAAACGTTATTTGACTGCGTGTGAATTTCTACAACAAATTTCTACATATTTTCACAATTGTTGTTATTTTTTTTTTTTTTTTTTTTTTTGTCGAAATATATAAAAATGGAATATATACAAATACATATATACTTAAACTGTTGTTGAACAGTGAGTTACAAACAAATACCCCCAAAATAAAATATGCTAGAATTACATTAATTGAGAAAACCAACCCAGACTTACGAATAATAATATGAAAAATACCAAAATTGAGTGTGTGTTGAAAGTTGCCCCGAAGAAATACAATTCCAGAGATATGTCAGAAGTCAGAAAGAAAGTTATACCCAGCCCGAAATACATATAGATAGTACTATATACCATTTAGTGAGTGTCAAGAGCAGCCCGTTATTGTTGCATAACCCTGAATCAACGTGAATCGATTAAAGAAAAGCTCCCAATACAGAATACACATATTTTCAATTTGACTCGTTCTAAATTCCGAAACCGAGCGAAGCATGCGGTTTTGCCAAATCCGCACGTTTCGTTCGTATTCGTAATTGAAAACAGACCCGTAAATGTCACTTTTCACTCGAATAACCCAAATAACTAAAGAAAAGTTCCGTGTTTTGTTTTATATTTATGCCAATTGTGTTAAACAGCCAAAAACCAAATGAGAACAAATATGCTTATACCAAATAAATATATATATATATAAATATATTTCAAAAGCAAAAAAAAAATATATATATAAAAATAAAAACAAACAAAAAATGTAACGGCAGCATTTTCGAAAGGGTTTCACTTAACGGTTCAAATGTGTATATCAAAATTTAAACAAATAAATGATTAAATAAAACAAATTAATGTCTACAAATAGTTGTACTACATACATACAATATGTGTGAGAGAAAGTGAAATGACAGAGAGAGCGAAAGAGAAAGAGAGAGCCAGCACAGCGCTGGTCAACAACTTAAGAACACTTGCAACCAAACATGAAAACTGATGATATATAGAAGTTAAAAGTAAATTGTGAATTGATTTCAATGTGAACAATGTTAAATATCAATGTCGAAATACAACAACTATAAGTGATTGTAAATAGTTGTGAAAACACGAGTTGATGAGATACGAACCTGAAATCAAACGAACAGCTGAACACACATACATATGTATATACACTATGTACATATAGTATCTACATACATATAGATAACAGGTGAAATGGCCAGGAATTATAACTAGGAGTAACCCCAACTACGGATACGAATATACAATAACAATAGCTCTAAAAACAGACCGATTTATTTCGATTCATTGTACTGAATACACCATATACATACATACATACATACATACATACATACACACCTACATCAATTAAAGAAATCAAACTTAGCAGTTAATGAAAGCAACAGAATCAGAGTTAGAGTCAGAATCCCTTTTCATTTTTGAGGGATTTCATAGGAGAAACAAAAACTGAACCATTCAAAAGTCACAACAGTTGACGCCAATTAATTCTTACATAATTAATAGCATACATAATACCAAAGTGTTTCTAAATGTTTGTGCCGTGCTGTGTTAAAACCAAACTCAACTGGAACGAACATACAAATCAAAGTTCTTCAAGGTTCCGATTCAGTGTTAAATATACATATATAGACCTACATTTATATATATGTATATATATATAAATAGCAATATGCCGCGATTTTCTTTTGAACTCATCGGATTATATGCATATGTACATATGTATATGCCATAGCATTATCAGATATGAATGATCAGAGACCATAGAAATCAGACAGACCGATTGATGACAGAACCGATTGTGTACATCTTATATTAAATTGTAAATTGTAACTAGATAAGTCAATGAATGTTGTAATTTGCCACAGAAAACAGTTGAATCGAACTCATGCGACTTTACAGACATCAGAACTATATAGATACTATATATGTACATATATGATATTCCGCCGATTTGGGAAAACTGCGCTTGATCAACGGATCAAGTTGAAAAACACACAGACAAAGAAAAATGAAACAAAAAAAACATATATATATATATATATATATTTGTTTATGCCTAAGAGAGTACATTATATACATGGATTTATATACATATACACAGACATATGCATATATATGTACAGTTATACAAGATTGTGTATGGAAATCTATACAATAAGCAGCATCTAATTGACCTATGTTGATGTATGTACTTCTATATGTGTATTTGTGTGCGCGCATGTTACCAATAATTTATATACATATATACATTTAGTTATATATACTATATGTATACAATACATACCTATATACATTATTAACGCAATGTCGTTCCAGCTATATAACATACAAATCATATAGCACAACCAGTTGATCGCAGAACTCTTTCAAGATTCTAGAATCCAATTATTCCTCAGCATTTCAATAAACCTTCATTTTTTTTTGTTTCTTCGTGTGTATATAATTTCTACGACCAATTTGTTGTGCAGCATGAAATGTTGTGTATTGCGAATTGTAAAAGATTTAACGGAACACAATGTCATATATTGAAAATAAACGAAAAACTGAATTTGAAACACACCAGCATTTTTATTATATCGTATTACTTGATTTGTCAAATTTTCAATAAATATCCTTTTCAGAACGACATTTCTCCGCTCCTGTAAGAACTTTCGTTGCTTTTTTGGTATCCGCAGACTCACGATCAAAATACTTATCATTGTGCCAAAGGACATCCTTGTAGAGGTATCCTGTATTCTGAGATTTTCAAGCAAATTTTGCGATTAACTTCCCTAAATAAATTTCGAAGGAAATTTTTGATGGGTTTCTGGAAATCCTTGAATCTGCTATTAAAATACACATTTTAATTTTCAATTTCGATAATTAAGCGATAAGTTATCGATAAAAAAAAAATCAAAGTTAGAGGAAGGTCCTTTTCAGCTCTATTTCGGCCGTATGCTGTCGTATTTAGCAGGACATGTCTCCTTCGATTCTTGGAAGCCGGCTTGAACAATTGGCATTCAATGATATGGGGGTCATCTAGGAATCCGACACTTGTAAAATTTTTGCCTGAAGGACGAAGAAAATGGTCGAAAAACACAAAAAACAGGATATCTCGAGAACGGCAAGGACGATTTGAATGTCCTTAGACATGCAGATAGCCCTTTACAAAAGCTTTCATTTGAGACAGGATTTGAAAGGATACGCCAGGACATTGCCGGGTTATAGCCATTTTTTTGTATGCAGAAAAAGGCGAATTTCTTCGCTCCTGTAAGGACTTTCGTCCTTTTTATGACATCATCAGATGCAGGATCAAAATACCTATCCTTGCGCCAAAGGAATTCCTTGTAGTCCTTCAAATGGCGGAGATATCCTGCATTTTCTGTTTTTTAAGCAAAATTTGTGACTAACCCCCTTACAAAAATTTCGAAGGACATTTTCGGATGATTCCTAAAAATCCTTGAATGCCATTTGATATTCCTGCTCTCACAGATACCAAATCATGTTTTAATTTCCAAGTTCGCTAACTAATCGAAAAGTTATCGATAAGAAATAGAAGTTAGAGGAAGGTCCTTTTTAGTAAATTAGCTCTATTTCGGCCGTATCCTGTCGTATTTTCGCAGGACATGTCTCGATCAATTCGTGAGAGTCGACTCTATCGATTGGCATTCAAGGATATGGGGGTCATCTAGGAATCCGACACTTGTAAAATTTTTGCCTGAAGGACGAAGAAAATGGTCGAAAAACACAAAAACAGGATCTCTCGAGAACGGCAAGGACGATTTGAATGTCCTTAGACATGCAGATAGCGCTTTACAAAAGCTTTCATTTGAGACAGGATTTGAAAGGATACGCCAGGACATTGCCGAGTTATAGCCATTTTTTTGTATGCAGAAAAAAGCGAATTTCTTCGCTCCTGTAAGAACTTTCGTCCTTTTTATGACATCATCAGATGCAGGATCAAAATACCTATCGTCGTGCCAAAGGACATCCTTGTAATCCCTCAAATTGCCGAAATATCATGCATATTCTGTTTCTTAAGCAAATTGGATGACTTCCAAAACTTTCGAAGGACATTTTTGGACGATTTAACATTATGGTGCGAGCGAAAGCTTCTTATTTGCATACATTTTTCTTGGTGAAGAATTTTTAGTACACATTCTACACTTGACAATTTCTAAAAGCATTATATTTTTGATTTACAAATGTATCTGACTCTAACTATACAGATTGCTATGTATAAGTTTACATACATATAAATAATATTCTTAAATAGTATATAGACGATTTTCAGGTTATTGTTTATTTGACATAAATTATGTATTTGACGTTAAGAAGTAAGAAATGACATTAAATTGAATTAGTTGATAGTTCATTTCCGTTAATTTGTTCATTTTTGTCTTGAAAAGTGTTTTTCTCATTAATTGTTGTTAAACAATCGAAACAAATTAGAAGCTACGCCCATTTATGGGACTCTTTAATAATAAAAATCTAGGCAAAAAAAAAAAATAACAAAATCGTATAATATGAAGATGGCAAAAAAAAAACAGTAGAATTAGGAAAATGTATTGTTTTTGTTTTGTCTTTAGCCAAAAGAGGAATTATTATATTATATTTTATATGTTGTTGTTGATGTTGTTTGTTGCTTGTTGCTGGCAGCGGAAACGTGGCAAATGCCGGCTGCGTGGGGTAGAGACAACTTAGGTTACGGCTACATCCGTTGCTCGCAATCATCACCATCATCACCATCATCATCATAGTCATCGTCAAAATAAGGTTTGGTTTATTTCCCGGGTCGAAGCTTAAAGCTCTGGATCGACGCTGCTTATCTAGCCGGAACATGTGGGGTATAGGTATATATATGTGAGACTCTCACTGGGTGTGTATTTGTGTGTGTGTGTGTGTGTGTGTGTGTGTGTGTGTTTGGAGATAGGGTTGTCAACATCATCATTATGATCATCGTCGTCATCAGCGTTTCGTTCATTATCATTGTCAAGTGATCATCGTAGCTAAAAGCGAACCGATCGCAAGTAGACTTATGACCTCGGCGGTTTAATTAACTTGCTGGTGGGCGCCGGCAGCTTGCAGAAGCCAGCTGCATCGAATACGGGCAGCAGTTCCCGCACACGCCCCGGTATCGAGCCATCCAACATGCTGGATAGAGACAAACACACATATATAGATAAATATACATACTCTCATAGAGTGAGATATATATTTATATATATATAAAGAGGGAATAGAGATGCTTACCGCCGTTTATAGTCAATTTTGGCGCCTTTTAGGGAAATGTTGGCCTCAGTGGGAAAGAATGTGGCATCATAAAAGTTGAGCCCATTCTGGAGCAATATGTTGTACTCATCCATGGAGGCCAGTGTGATGCGAATAACGGCTGGTGGCAGCTCACGACGTTCCGGTCGCTCATTCTTCTCAATGGCATCCGCCACAATGCTGCCCAACACGCTCTTGGTGCTGTTGCCTGCCACCACCACCAAAATAGAAAAAAATAAAAACATATCCGATTAGTTTCATAAAAACTATACATTCTATATAAGATATCTCATATAGTGGAAACATTGTTGAATACATTACTTCGTAGGGCGGCGCGGCGCAGTGTCTGCATCTGCGTCTGACTGGTGGTCAGCTGCTGCTCACCTTCAACGACCTTCTCGACACCACCAGAAGAGACGCCGCCAATGTTGCTGCTGCTCGCCAGGCTTGGACTCGAATAGATATGCAAGCGAACAACTTCGACGACGGAGTCAAACTTGTACATGGCATGGCGTATATCCTCGACGGGCAGATCCTCGGGCACATCCAGCACATACAACGTGAAGGTCTTCCTTGGCCGACATGGTATGGCGATCTACAGAATCAAATAGACTCAGACTCAGACACAGTGACAAAGGAGAGCAAAGCAAGCAGGCATTATTAGTATCATTCTATAATAAATACGGATTCTACGTTTTATGATAACTACTGATTGATGTTTGGGATGATCATGAGAGAGATTGATGATGACGATGATTGATTGATGTGAACAATTTGCCAATGGGTCGCCAATAGATACATATCTCATATACTCACGCTGCGCGAGAATGTTTGCTGTAAAAATGTTGAAACAGTTTTCAGAATTCAAATATCATCACATGCGCATATGAAAGGGAATCTCAGAGTTATAGGAGACAGAGAGTGAGGGAGGATCAGGTCAAATGAGACTTACTACTAAAGGGGATATGTTAGTTCAATCTAACGACTATCCATGTAGTGCTGGTAATCAATGATAAGATAAGGTCTCGCTTGGAGTTAGTTCACTTACTTTGCGATAGAAACGTGCTCCGGTCACTTTGTGGAATCCCTTCTTGAACACCGCCTGATAGTCATCTGGATGTGAGAATTTAAACAGAATTCCTGTAGCCGTTTTCGTCAAGCTGAAACATCCCTTGAAACTCATTTTTTCGCATATTAGAGCGGCACGTTCCATGGATAATTCATAGGATGGTGTCAATAGGAATGCACCTGCAATGATGATGGTTATGTCATGTCGTTTAGAGCTGTGGTTATGGTTACTGTTGCTGTTAGCGTGATGTGTTTGATCGCAAATATTTGTTAATTCTACGGATACTACAAAACCATGCCGTTAGTTGAAGCCTACATGTCCTGTACCCAACCATCAACCGAGTTTTCTATGCTCCAGGATTCACTTCTCATCGCCGTCCGTCCGTATGGACAATGTATACACACATACATATATATGACACTTGGGTACAGGTTTTGCTACATTCAGGTCTGTTCCCAATTCCCAATCCACACGAAAAGTGCGGTTTCAGCATTGCCAAACCGCTCATTTCGTTCGGTTTCGGAATTCAGAAGAGGACTGCTGATCTAGTTTAGAGTTGTTAAATTGTTATTAGCACCTTTGGTTAGGAAATTATCGGGCGACGAGACTTCGGAATCGGAATCATCCTCCCGTTTATCGGCCCACTTTGGCTCCGATGACAGCTTGTGGGCGGCCATTTTGGTAACGATGGACGACGTAGGACGCGTCGGTCTTGTCGGGAACTCATTCTTTTCACACTCCAGATCCGATGCGTTGCCGATGTAACTCATGTCGCAAAAATCAAATTTCGATTCGTACAAAAACCAAAAAAAAAATTGAATTTCCAAAAAACAAAAAAAAAATAATATATATTGATATATATTGGATGTGAAGAGTGCACGAAAATTTTGAAGCAACTGAAACATGGAAACGCAACTCGTGTCGCTTTTATATGCTTCGCAAGCTCGACGACGATCATCATCATCATCAAGCCAACAAAATGAAAGTCAATCACACACATACATATGCAGAGTTCATCTGGTGTGGCAAAATGATATCGTAGTTTTTATCGTCTTCGTATTCGTCGTCGTCGTCTTCGTTGTTCTTGTTGTTGTTGTTTTCGTTCATCGCTCGATTTGGAAGTTCTTACAATTGGCATAGAATGAAACGTAGAACGTGGAAATATATTGATCCTCGACTCGTCTCGACTCGGCCGAGTGGGCGAACATGGCCATTCGAATATTCGAAACCCAAACCAGAAAAATCAACAAAAAAAGAGGCGTTGGCGTTAACCCAGGGCGGCAGTGGGAGTGGTGGCGGTGCTAGTAGAGGTGGGAGGGAGTGGGCACCGTCCGTAGGGGGCTTATAATGAGGCAGGTTGACGCCATCTGAGACATCGAGAGATGAAGATCGGGAGGCCGAGAGCTGAGCCGATCCGAACCGAGCAACATCGTCAAGATCACGCGTCAAAAGAAGCGCCAAATGTTGCGTAAATTTCAAGAACACGACTTAATAAGGGCAATTGGCAAAATTTTGATATAGTTTCTCGAACGCATTTGGAGCGTACAAAGCTCGATTTGTGAAAATAGAGAAATATACAATGTACATATGTTATGTGTGTCCATACCTATAACAAATTGAACAAAATGTTCAATTATTTCATTTTAATGCGTGTTTTTCAAAAAGTCACTTGGAAATTTTCTAGTTGCCATTTCATTGAGAAATGCTTTTTAAAGATATTTAGGTCTATAAAAGAAAGACAGTTTTTTTTTTTTTTTTTTTTGGTTTTATGTCATTTTCATAATATGTGGTTTATTAATAAATTATTTTTATTTAAATTAATATTTCAGTTTTTGAATATTTATGGTAATTTCATTTTTTTTTTTTTTTTACTTTTCAAAACTTTCAATTTTCATGTTTGGTTTGTTGTTTTGCTTTTGTTTCATTTCTTCGTTTTGCTTGAAATTGATGTTCGTAAATGTTTAAACAAAATGAGAGATGTTTTGTTATGTATGTGTGTGTGTGTGTGTATATCTGTTGTGTATGTATGGCGGTGTATGTGTGTATTTCTGTAATTCACTTAATATTATAATAAGTATAATAATAAACTACTAAAGTGTTTACATGGCAACTATAATTTCAATTTCATCTCTTGTTATGTTTTTACGCTCTGTTTTTGTGTATACATCATTGCAGTTTATATTCATTTTTTATATTTATTTATTTTATTTTTTTCATTTATTTTTATAATTTGCATTTTCTCATATCGATAACAGAATTCATCAAAGAAAAAAACAGCAAAAAAAAAAAAAAAAAAATTGTTGTATTTAAATATTATATACCATATGTATATATATATATATTTGTGTTTCATATATATGTATACATACATATATACATATATGTATATGCTTTGTATATAAAGAAGCAAACAAACAGATGGAAACGCATCGGGCAACACTTTAGAGAACCGAATACAGCTGAGGCAAAAAGGCAAGCAATGTTGGTGCTTAAGGGTGGCGGGTAGCGGGTGGCGGGGGCAGAGGTGAACGAACGTATTATGTATTGATTTATATATGTATGTATATATTTGTTTGTATATATAATATATATGTATGTATGTATGTATATAGGTCTATATAGAGTTAGTTGTCTTACATATGCCGTGTGTATATGTATATATATGTATATATAGATTTTTCTTTCATTATTTCATATTCATAAGCATTTATCTTGGATTTCTATCGATAGATCATCAGCAGTTGCATTTACTAGGAAAGTATCGGAAATTTGTTCGGGTGTGTCAAGGATATTCGAACTGAAGAAATAAAGAACCAAGAAATTCGACTGTAGAAAAGAATACAAATTTCTTAGGCTACGCAATCGCTTGTTATCGCTCATCGGCATCGATATGCGCTGCTATCGATTAATTTTGGAGCAGTAAGCACACATTTACACATACCTTACATACAAATACATACACAACAACTACGATAATAACTGATACAATGTTAACAATTACGCAGCGGTGGCTCTCATTATCATCATCCTTCCTCACAAATCTTTATTTTTTTATTATTTTTGCTTTTCTTTTTTTTTTAATTTTTTGTATATCATTTTTTTTTTCTTTTATTATATATTTTTTTTTTGTTGGTGTTTCCGATAATTAATAGGCAAAAGGTGCATAAAATGGCGGTAGCATGGGGTGAGGGGAGACAATCATAATGTTAAGAATAGACAAAAAGGTGGGACATTCATGGGACTTACATATTTAACGAATTTCGATAACGATCAATCGATGCGCATGTTTCGATGCCATTTCGATAAATGTGTTTATTTGATATTTGTTGAGGGAGGACTCTCGTGGTACTTAATAATCATGGTGTGCCAAAAGCGAACATTTCTCAAGAATTTGTTGTCATTGCGTCATTTCTTATACATATACATATATATATATATATATATATATATATATATATATATATATTATCGATATACACGTATATCGATTGCAGCAAGCAGCTCAAACAATTTGTATTTGCATTTGCATTTGCATTCATGTATATAGGTTATATAATTACGATGTTTTACGATATTTCATCATCATATGCCTCTTTATATAGTATTTTCTATATGTATATATACGATATACATCAGTTTATCGATATACATTTATATTTTAACTATTAATATTTATGATATATGTAGCTTAAAAAGAACACAAAATTTTTTAAACAACTTCAAACAGAAATACTTCCTTTCATTAGTTTGTCTGTTTTCCACAATTATATGCACTCATTTCATTCTCAATTTACGCTTCTCTTGGATAATACAAATAGTATATATATATATATATATTACTATTATATATTGGGTATATATATATATATATATATATATATAGCTTAACCTTAGGATTGTGAGTGGTTGCATTTTCTTTGTTTTTGTTTGCTTTTCATTCATTTTGTGGGGCCCGGTAAAAGCATGGCAAAATATAATGATTGATACTACATATATAGCATGTATATATACTTATATCTGATGTAGCCGTGTCATGTGTATTTGTGTGGGTTTCATAAAAGATATTTGTTAAGGTAACAAAACGATTTGTACGCTTCGAACTGACTAGAAATTCGAAAAATGTCTTAAACTTAATTGAGATAATTAAATTAATTGTAAAAAAAAACAAACGTATACAATATTCGAATTACGATATACACACATATACATATATACATACGTGACAATCATAGTACTAATAATAATATAAAACAAAAAGTCTTTATATTGGAATCGATACACGATAGATGACAATTCAATCTAGGTGTAATTGAGAAAGAGAAAGTGAACATTCGAGTTTCTATGTGTGTATGAATTTTGCTAAGTGGTTTCAATCAACGTCATTGACTGATCAATCATTGGTCTTATTGCATGATTGCCAGTTGAATTCAGTCGCTACTCGTCTGCCTGTTTATTCTGCTCATTTGTGGCGATTGCTGTTGATGATTGATCAATCAAAGCCCATCAATCTTCGCCACATAAATTTAATGTGATTTGACTATATATATGTACAAATACAGCTGTCTACATGTTCTTGCTATATTGGCTATCTGTTCAATTCAAGGCTCAATCAGCCAATCAGTCGGTCCATCTGTCTGCTGAGGTTGTTTGCAGTTCTAAATGATTAAAGTCTATGCATATAAAGTATGGAGGGAGAGAACAAGCGTTTAGCTCGTATTAAGCTCTAGGCACATACATATGCCAAATGATTGACGTCCTCTATGATTGATTGAATATCTATATGTTATGTATGTCTATGTCTATGTATTCTATATGGCACTGGCACATAGCACTGGACTGGGTTTCTGGCAAGCGCACTATAACTGCGTGTAATTGTGTATGAAATGTCCAAGTCTATGTAGAATTTAAATAATATAAACATATAGCATATAACAAATGATTGATAAGGTTGAAGAAGTGTTATATGGGGTTCTCTAGCTTGGCATAATAATTATAATGAAACTTGTTTTGTAATGTTCTTGGTGTGTTTTTAGTAATGTTGTTTTTGCATACAAAACTCTTTAATTGATTTACAATGCATTCGATTTTCTTTCGTTAAAGAATTTCCATTTGTTTTTTTTTCTTTTTTTGTTTTTTTCTTTATATCATTTTGTTTCATATTTGTTTCTTGTTTTTTTTTTCAGTTGTTGGACGGAACAATTTACAACATATGATTATGAAAATGATGTAATTAACACAAAATAATACTTGAACTCTATAGAAACTAAAGCAAGAAATAGAAGATTACAAACAAGAAATATATACTTCAATATAGTATACTATATAGAAGTACAATTCGTGCTGATTCAAATTGAACAGTATTGAACAAAAACGAATAAATTTTTTGCTAATGGAATGAATTAGCTTGGGTTAATCTATTACACTTTGATGTATATCGAATATAACTATATGGATTAAGTGATTTGTGAACTGAAGTATAGCAACTAATATGGCTTTAGTGAAACAGTGATAATTTGCATTAGTTTAGGAATCGATTTCTATGCATGTGTGCTTTTTTTTTGATAAGAATTTGATAATAATAATATAAAATTTTAATAATCATAATAATAATAATAATGCGGCAATAATAATAATAATAAATATGCATATTATATATATATATACTTTATATATATAAAGCTTACACGCTTCTTTAATATCATATAATATTTGGTTACACATTTCCCATACTTTATTTGCTCATCTTGCGAAATCGTTCAAATAAAGTTCATAAGCGTCTATATACTTTTCATTTCATTTCATTTCTATCATTTCGGATTGTTTCTTTTGATTGGGAAGTGGGGCGCGGATGGGAGGGATCTAGGATTTAATATTATTTGCGGTGACTGTTGTGGTTGCTGTTCATCATTAGTGATTGCGCGTCAACTTATATAGTTATAAAGCGATCGATATTTGTATTATCCATAACTATCTGATATTTCATTCAATTTAGTTAGTTATTCTCTTAGTCATATTCATATTCATATTCTTCTAATTTCGTTTCAGCTTTCCTAACTTGTTTCTAGCCCCTTTTTGTTCATCCCATTGATTGATTCTCGAGACTTTCGCAAGGACTTCTCACATAGCACAAGTGGGTGGGTTTTGGATACATATAGAATATAGTATGTCTATCCTTATGGGAAATATGTATGTATGCATGTATTGAATATATTGTTTTGTTTATAATGAAACAAGAGAATTGCAATAACAAATACAAATCTAGAAATGCAGCTCAAAGTTATTTTTGTCTTGCGGTTTTGGGGATTATCTCTTTGTGTATGTGTGTGTGTTTTTTTTATATGTTTTTATCTAATAAGTGAGAAAGATATGCATATGAGGCCGAGATCTCGTACAAAATATGTTCTATCTTTTTCGCACACTCACACACGCATACATACAACATATACACACTCACACACAGAAACATTCGCACACATTAATTGATTAAGTTTTTCCATATAACATTAATATATATTTATAGTAAATATTTTTGTTAATTATTTCCTTGTTTAGTTTTCCATCATAAATTTTCCTCGTTCTTATTAAATTTGTTATGTTTTTATTTGCAAAAGCGATTTAAGCAATAATTTCATTTAAGCAATTTTTGGAACAAGCTATGCTTTTAGCAGCTTTTTTTCTTTGTATCGTTTTTCTTAACTTTTTCTTTATCTTTATCTTAATCTTTTGTATATAAGCTTCATTTTGTCTAAGCTTTTAGCCGCTTCTTCTTCTTCATTTAGTTTGTCTATACTTTACTTAATGCTACATGTATTGGGAGACAAGAGTTACAGATGGAAAAAATGGAGAGAGTTTGAGAAAGAAAGTTGCATATACTTGTCCTTGTCCCACTTGTGCTAATTTTGCGAGAGAATGAGAGAGATGGATAGATAGATAGGAGTAGATGATTTTTTTGATTATTATTTTTTTTTTTTTTTTTTTGTTTTATCGGGGCGTTTAAAAAATACCTTGGGAATGATTGAGTGTGGCGAGAACCGCAACCGATTCAAGGTGGAATCGATGCGATATCATATGAATATGTATATATATATACACATATCAATATTTATAACTATATACGCATAATAATAATAATAATAAATGAACTTACGGTCTAGGCAATAAATAAGTGTATTTCCTCTCTTCGATCTTAAGCGATCTTCTCATATCTCTCAGATCTTCATCTATCTCTGTTTTCACTTCGTTTTGACTCGATATCAGCGTCGTGAGTATTATTATTTACTTTAACATTTTGGATTGCTAGAATTGCGTATTCTGTGTGTTGTATGTGTGTGTGTATAGTTGTGTTCAATGTGGTGTAACTCTGTAAATGTGCATGTGTTTCTCTGTTATGTATGCAGTGTGTGTGTGTGTGTGTGTGTATGTGTATTTACCCTTTTGTTGCATCAACTTCAAGTGGAACTGCCACTCCAACAACCTCCACCAGCTGATCGAGCATCTGCATCTGTTTGCGTGTGGGCGTTGTTATGGGCGTAACGATATTCTGATATCGTTGATGAAATGTTGACAATATCTCGCGTATCTTAGCAATTATCTCTTGTACTCAGGCATTTGATTCCTATCAAAAGTGAAATACATTTCAATTAGTATTTGGATACATTCAATGTAGACAACAAAAACAAAACAAAAGTCAAGTCACCTTCAGGTTATCGAAATAATGCATGATCTGCTCATAGTCCATGTCGAGATCATCGAGTCCGAGCCGTTCGCCAGGTGGCAACGTATCATCGACTGTGGCCGAGAACATCGGATTGCCAACAACTGTGGCACGTTTGACACGCGACGACTTCGTTGTTGGCTCACTGCTGGCAACTGCTGATGTTGCTGCCGGTGATGCTGCCGATGTTGATGCTGCTGGTCCTGTTGCTCCTGCTGGCGGTGTTGGTAACCGGACGATTTCATCGGTGGCATTCGAATTGGCAGCATCAGCAACGCTGCTCAATATGCTATGGTTGTGGTTCTCTGCAACATATAAATCAAAGGTGATTTATTAACTATAGATACCAATAGATTTCCCTTGCCCCTTTTTCTCTATCTTTTGCTCAATCACTCTCTCTCTCTCTCTCTCTCTCTCTCTCACTCGTTCTTACATACAATCTCCTTCACTCTTTCATTTTCTCTTTATCTACATATCTCGCTCACTTTGTTTTTGGCATGGAATTTCACCTTTAATTTGTGTTATAGCTGGTGATATGGGAGCAACAATTGCTGCTGTCGCATTGGCTGTTGTGGCAGCAACAGATGCTGCTGCTGCTGCTGCTGCATTTTGTGCGGCTTTGGTAACTCTCTTTGGTGTCAGCGAATCAAATTGAAATGCATTCTTTTGATGCGGATTTGTGTACTCCACTAGCTTCTCAGCATTGTGCAGCTCCTCGTGTTGCAGCAGCAGCTGCTGCTGTTGCTGTTGTTGTTGCTGCTGCTGCTGTTGATGTTGCAGTTGCTGCTTCATTTTAATGTGGGCCGCACGCAATGCCGGTTCCTGCATAAAATTATGGCTATGGCTATGGCTGCGCTGATGTTGATGTGGACGTTGTTCCGGCTGGTGATGATGCTGATGATGATGATGTTGAAGTGGCTGATGGGGTTGCTGCTGCTGTTGTTGTTGTTGTTGTTGTTGTTGTTGTTGTTGCTGCTGCTGTTGCTGAGCGTTGTTGTTGTTGTTGTTCTCATTGTGCATATGGTCGCGTTTAAAGTGTTGACTATGCCGCTTATTCATCAGTTCCTTGTCCTGCTGAGAGATCACATCACAGCTGAAGCAGACGCATCTTGAGAGGAATACGGGACTTGAACTTACCTTGAGTGGTGGAGCTACTGGTGGCAACTGCTGTGGTGGCAACATGGCGCGTGTGCCCACATTACGATGCGGTGGTACCGGTGGCTTATACTCCTGTGCCGCATCCTTACGTTCATTGGCCATATATCTGAGATGAGTAAAAAGTTAAAACTTCTCTGTGTACAAGGATATAGTCAGGACTCACTGTTCGCCATGTAGTTTATTCAAGTTGGAAGCGGGCACAATGTGCGTCTGTAGCTTGGGCTGCTGCTGGTCAAAGGAGCTGACACGTCGTCCATTGTCATAGCTAAGAATCGGATTACTTGTGATGCGCATGCGCGAATCTGTTCAGGAAAGAGGGTTAAAGAGATGTTATCATTGCAACGATTCCTTCATTCGTCACATACCACGCGGCTGATGAGGATGTGGCTGATGTGCATGCGGCTGCGGCTGCGACTGCTGTTGCTGCTGTGGCACATTCTCGGCCACCGATTGTCTGTCGATCGTGGAGCGTCCCAGCCAGACCCAATCGTGGGCATTGGTCGTCGACTCCTTGAGGCGCACATCACGGAATCCGCCGCCAGAGCCACCACTGCCATTGCCATTCCCCTTGCCAGCGCCACTTAGGGGATCCAGGCCAGACTCAATCATGGCCGGACGAAACTTGGATGCGTAGACCACACACGAAATGACAAATACAATGATGGCAAAGCAGAAGGCCGTCAGCAGCACATACATGCCCAGCTCCATGGAGGACATGTTGGAGGTGCCACCGACTCCTCCCCTGCTGCCATAGTGGGACTTGTGCACCGCCTGTATGCTGGCCCGATGCTGTCGTGCCTGCACCGTGGGCTCATACTGCTGACTGGAGTCTCGCAACGGCACACCAACTGTCCGATCAAGAGATTCTCTTAGCGGATTCAAGTGGATGCTATGGGAGTGCTTCCACTTACCTATAATGTCAGCCAGGTCATCGGTGTTGCGATAATTCTTGCGCTCTCGCCCCACGATGCCATCGTTCTGTATGGACTCCTGTTTGCTCACGATGTCCACATTGTTGAAGTCCACCTCAATGGAGGCTAAGGCACTGGCCAATGGTGCCGCATTCGGTTTGTTCTGTTTGCCAGTGGACGCTGCCGATGTTGAACTGGAGCCGGCGCCACCTGCACCACTGCGTCGCATGCGACAATCCTCGGAAAGGAGCAGCGTGACACGCAACAGATTTCCATTGCCCTCGCCGACGGCGATGACACGTGGATGGTGCGAGGCCAGCATGGGTGCAAAGGCAACCACCTCAGTGTCCAGACTCTCCACCAGAAGGAAGTAATCCTCCACAGCAATGTCACTGTATCGAAACAAACATAATTTTTAAAATAACGATATGCAATTGAATTGAATTGACATACCGCAGTGGCGTCTTAGAGCCGTCGGAGAACTCCAAATCGATGTCGAGTAATCCCTCCTGATACTGTGCCGTCAGTTTGTGGGTGACGGATGTCTCTGCCAGATACCCATTCTCGATGGCATTCTCCGGCGTAATTGTCAACTGCAGTCCCGATATGACGCGCACAATCAGCTTGGAGAGATTCACCTTATCGCTGCCCACGCGTATCTCCTTTGTGCCAATGACGCGTCCCGTTATCGGTGACAACACCTGGACATCAGTGCGTCCCATGGACTTGCCCTGCAGTATGCGACCCTTAAGTGAAGCAATCTTTGGATCCGCCACACGTAACAGCGGCTGAACCAGATCTGTGACACGTAGTCCAGTGCGTCGCGATATAAAGTAGCTGATGCGGCCCGAGTTCTGCAGGAAAGGAGTTAGAAATAAATACCTAATTGCTGGCAAGGATTGAAATGACATTTGCCTGATCAATGGCCAAGAATTTGGCATAAACCTCAACGGGACTCTGCTGATAACGTGCCCGACAAATGCTCTTATCCGTGCCCACATTGTTGTAGTAACTGGTGCCATGTTGACTCCACACATATGAACGCTTCTTGCGGCGACGCGACTGCTTGTTATGCCTGAGAGGAGAAAGTTAAAAGAGAAAGAATATGGTAGAAAAGTAGTTTAGCAACCCAATATAAGTTATTAACTACTAAGGGTCTATTAATATAAGCTCAACGTTCAAAGCTGTCGTTATATCAAATGTTGTCTAAAGTAGTTGCGAATTATAAGGACCGCAACTAGAAAACAGATAATTAATTGGGTTCGATCTTATTTTCCTGATAATCTTCTAAATCAAACCCTTACACAACTTCACACTTACAGATAATGATTATCATCGGACACTTTCCAGCCCTTGATCTGGGATAGACGAAAGTCGGATATATAGACCTCCAGGGGAAATTCGGGCATCCATACAATAAATTTGGCCACCCCCACATAGGTGCCATACTTGACAATGACGGAGGCATTCGAGGAGCCACGCTGCTCTGACCCATCCACATAAACGGAACTGCACGAGGATGAGACCTACAAAGTCAAACATTAGTTAAGTTGCTACTTCATCTTGTCCTTCTGGACTCACCTTGATGACACTCTCATCCTCGGCATGGCAAGAGCTCTGAAGTGTCACATCGGCAACTTTGCCCGCCTGAGACACAATGAAGACTTTCATTGCCTGGGCGACCTGTCGTCCCGTTAACACCGCCGTGTTCATCACTTCCCAGATCTTGGCCATTGGCAGCACTGCTTGAATGTCATCCTTGTTGATCTCAAGCTTGGCAATTAGACGCTTCTTAGTGTCATCAGGTGCAACCAGCTCCGATGAATCCTTATCCTTGGGCGCATCATAAACGTGGGTTACGGACCAAACGATTTTGCCGCCATCCAATATATCGTTGGTATCATCGGCCACCTCCAGCAGCCACGAGAACACCTCGTACACCTCGTTATTGTTGTTATTATTGCTGTAGTTGCCACGACTCTCCATGCTGGACGTGCTGGCAGATGACGAATCGGATGAGGAGTCCTTGCGGAATGCCGTGACTCGAGCCGTGGTATGCTTGGGATTCTCCTTCTCAATGCTAATGCTCCACTGATCACTGGACGCACTCGCTCCCATGATACGTAGCCCAGCCTTGACACGGGCACGCACCGTAAAGGCGGCGACGCGCTGCTCCTGATCCGCATACTGATGCAGAAAGACGGGCACATGCAGCTTGGACATGGGATACAATGGATGTTGGGGCAGCAAGAATGTCACGGAATCATCGGCACGTAACTCCTTGAAGGCGGTCTTGGCAGCCAACAGTGGCACCTGTGCAAAGGTTGTCAGTGGTTGGATCTGCACCTTCGGTTCGCATTGCTCGGGATTCCTGAGCGGTGGCTCGAACACGCTATACGAAACCTGGGCATAACGTTGAGGCACCTTCGGTGGCAGCGGTGACTGTCCCGTGCCACCAAGATTGTTGACCATATCTCGGCTGTGACGTGGTGCCGGCAACGCTGGCCACCAACTCAACGGAATCACGACTTCGGCAACGCAGACACCATCCTCGCCTTCGGGCATGCAGCGACCCTTCAGCGGTTGTTCATTGGGCATGGACACATGGAGCAGCACACAAACCTTCTGGCGCTGCAAGTGACCGCCAGGATCGGCGCCGGCATGGAAGAGGACACGCAACACCGGCGAATCCTGGGAGACGGTGCCACGCACCAGATGCGCAGATATATCCAGATGCATATTCGGTTGCTGCAGCTCCAGCAATGTGGCCGTCGAATTCTGCGATGGTGCAGGATGAATACGGATGAAGTGCATGAATGTGGGAGTGTGTGTGTGTGTGTAGATGGATACTTACATTGACATAATCCCCGGCCTGATTGGCATCCATGGTGTCCGGCACAATGTAGCGAGCGGGCACAGTCTGCTTGGTGGAGAACGGACCGTAGCTGGCCCGTATGGAGACGGGCTGTGTGGTCTCCACGACCGTGAATCGATCCAATGACAATACCGAATCATATGAGGACCGTGTCTTGATCGGTGGCAACGATGACGACGTCTGCACGTTGGCGATCTCCGGGGCTACAGGTGGTTGCCTGGCGTGCTTCAGGAAGAAGCCGCTGTCCGCAGCCTCGAAATGCACCTCCACCGATGCAATGTGATCTGTGATCGCGGCGAAAGAAATGATTAAATAAAACAAATTTCGAATTTGATTAATTGCGGTTTTTCCATTCATTCTTTCATACGACACGCCCACGCTTCTTAGCTGCATGTGGGCGTAGTAACGAGTGGTGTGTGTGCGTGTGTGTGCGTGTGTGTGTGGGGGGGGGAGGCGCGTTAAAAGTAGGCAATATGATTGTGAGAGTGAGAGAGGGTGTGAGTTGAACTTACGTGCAATTGCCAGCAACATCAGTGGCATTAATATGCAACACTTCATCATGATTGAGATTAAGATTAATTGAATTTACAGCTCCTCTCTGTCGTCGCCTGCTCCTTCTTCTTCTTGTTCCACTACTTCCACTTTAACTTCAACTACTGCTTCGGCTTCACTTTTGATTTGCTTTAGTCTTTAGTCGTTTAAAGTTATGTACGTTTAATTCGTTTGCACTTTATGTACATATGTATGTACGTACATATGTAGGTATTTTCACGTATTCCGCTTTAAGTTTGTTTTCACAGAAGTTTTCGCATTTGCACGTAAATCGGTGTTTGGTATTTGCTCTTCTATTTATTTCTTTCAATTTTTTTTCTTCGATTTTCTATGCACAATTTCTATTGCAACTGCTGCTGTTATTGTTGTTGCTGCTGCTGCTGCTGCTGCACCTGTCACAGTTATCGTTGTTGTTGTTGTTGTTGTTGATTTTAACAGCGAACTTCTCTGGCTGCTTCAGTTGCAAAAATCTACAGCCAGCACATCCTTTATTGATTCTTTCAGTGTGCACGACTCAACTCGCATACACATACACTCGCACACTCACACACACACACACCCACGAAGAAATACGCATGCACATACTAGCGCACGCACACATACATGCCCATATATATATATATATATGTATGTATGTATGTAGGTATGTATATGGGATTGCCTGTGCCTTTGCTTTGCCTTTACTTCTTCGCCTTACATATACACACACATTTTCACATTTCATTCATTTAGGCCGTAGTATAGACACATCTTCCCGAGTCTCGTTTCTTTCTTTGGGCAGCAAACCAGAAATTTGTAATCCCCGCAAAACACAAGCGATTTTCGAGTTACTATTACTTTAATAGCCACTGCAATACGGCGTTTGTATTGTGCACTAGTTAAAGATGGTTTGTGGCTACCATTTAAGCACTAATTTGTTCAACATTTAATACATGGTTAATTCGTTTAACTTTGAAATTTTTACGCAAAATATCGAACATTTCCAAACACCCCAATACTTCCTTGGACTAGGGATGGTTACACATATCGATACAATCAGCTAATCATCATAATATTTGCTCACGATGCATATCGTTGGCGCAACTATCGATTATGTTGTTGCGATAGGCTGTTAACTGTAGGGTTGCACGGCAGCATGTTAATGTCTCACAATATATGACACATAGGTGGCGCCAGCCACACAGCATTACAATTGGCGCGCATATTCAAATATACATATCTTGTGGCATTAAGAGAGGGAACATTCGAGCTACAAGAAATTTCTTTAACCATGAGATTATTTTACTTTAAATATACATATGAGAACTATATTGATATTTAACAGTAATTTCATTTGCAATACTGCAAAAATTGACATAAAAATTCAAAAAAATTTAATTTATAGGTTTAAATGCATTTGCCAGATACCAATGTCCAACGTGTTGCAAATTAACAGAAAAACCCAAAATATTTGTCTCATCGGCATTTTTCTCGGCACGATCGCCATTTTGTTGCAGTGCCCCGAATGATTAGTTGCAGCCAGTGGGAGTGAGTGAGATGCACAGCTACAGCATCCCAGCAAATGTATGTGTGTGTAGGTGTGTGAGTTTGTATGGGTGTATGCGTGTCTGCGGTTGCATTCTGATTGGATGCATTGATTTGTTTGCACACGAAACTTGTTATGCCTTCCATACAACAGCAGACGAGTGTCTGTCTGTCTGTGTCGTTGTATTTGTGCATTGCCGAAATATACATATGTATGTATGTACATATTACCGTTGTATTCGACACATGCTATCTCCCCCCTTCACATATGTACAACCACATTCCACATCCAAATCATGCATAACATTAAAAGAAACTTTGGCAAATATTCAACATATTGATTTGTAAAGAAATACATACATACATACATATGGTATGTATAAATAAACACGTGTATACATGTGTGTGTGTGTGTGTGTAGGTTCAACATTTTGTACGCATGCATTAATTAAAAATTCCGTTGGTGACCGCTAAGCGAAATTGATCGGACAATAACAATAACAATTTTACAGTCTTTTGTTAATCTGCATAAAATTAATGAAAGTTCTGCAAATTATGTTTATTTCATTTTCATTTTGCCTGGCGCTTTATTCACTTTAGCTTTTACTTGACACTTGGCCTGCCTATCGATAACCGAATATTCATCGATTGCAAAACATAATTCAAGCAGAAGCAGCGCACATTCATTTGTTATTGTTGTTCTTCTTCGTGTTTGCTGAGATCTATTAGCTGTGAGTGCGACACACATACACACACATATGCCTACCTTTTAGTTTGCTTTGGCTGCCATCCGCCTTACCCCTTACCCCTCTCCCCAACCACCCACAACAACAACAACACGAACTACCTTGGCTACTTACATACACATTAATGCGCAAAGATACGATCGAGAAAAGTTGTCGTCGTCGCCTCCGTCTTCGTGTTTGCCGTCGCTGCTGCTGCTTCTGCTGCTGCTGTTCGTGGCTGATTGCATGTCTGCACGCGCAGTCGCTGCTGCTGCTGCTGCTGCTCCTGCTGCTGGCGTTGACGTTGACGTTGGCGTTGGCGATGGCGATGGCGATGGGTTGTCTTGAATGACGACCACAGCGACACCTTCTCCATACGAAATCAACTAAGTGGCCGACGCCAATAGAAGCTGCTGCTGCTGCTGCTGTTGATGGTGCTGCTGTTGCTGCTGTTGCCGTTGAAGATGTTTGTAATTTAATGGCCTCTTTTTGTTGTACCCTATAAACGGGTGTCAGCATAGGGTAGCTTAAAACAGGCAAGGTGCTCGAAAAATTTCTTAATTATTTTAAAATTTTCTTTTAGTTTTTTTTCCAATATAGTTGCACTTTTAGTTTACCAAAAATATTTACAGGGTGTCTGCAAGTCGGTCATTCTGCCGTTTCTGTTACAGTCTGCACAATTATTATTCAAGTGTAGCCGCAGCCGCCGCAACATTTCTCTCTGTCAATTGATCTTTTGTTAAGTTTTCTTGATAAAAATGGGCCCATTCCATTCCACTCCACTCCACACCTCTCCACTCCACTCCACTCCACACCAATCCACACTGATCTCCTCCATGCCACACAATATATGTATGTATGTATCTATATTTCCCTCTCTATCTCTCTCTCGGCATTTACCAACACTGGTGTGGAGACTACAGCTACCACATGCTTGGGAGTTGGTAGGGCTCCTCCACTCTTGAGAAATTTATGATGTTTCATTAGCATGCAAAAAGAGTGGACAACCAAATGGCCAACAATCCGAGCCGAGTCGAGTCGAGCCGAGCCGAGCCAAGTTGCGGCTGATGATGATGATGGCTAAATCGATGGTTTGCCATGGCCATGGGAGTGGCAACTGCACAAGCCGAGTGTGGACAGAAAAAGGGCATAGCTTGTGGACGACGAACCGCGTAGAGCGGAGCTGGTGGGGGGGCTCTTGACCAAAACCCATTTGGGCATGTGCTGGGGTCAACAAAATTGGCGGCCTTTTTTTCCCATTCCTCGTTTGTCTCTCGTGCCCTGATTTATGTCTCTCTATTTTCTGACTTTGCTTAATCTTTACAAATCCGATTTACATATTCTCTAGTAACTATCTTACGTATGTATGGGTCTATGTATGTGAGCTGCCCTCAGGTTATGGTTTCTATTATAAGCCCCCAAACAAAATCGCTTCTTTTGAAATTTGGTGTTGTCGTTTCTGTGACAGCTCGTAGAAATTTTTTAATATCGATATTTATTTGCTGTCAGAGGTCAATTCGCTTTTCTATTTCTATTGCCAATAATTATACCCTCTCTCTGATTCTTATTTGAGGTGTTTCTGTTGAGCATTGCCTGAGATTTTTCATTATGTTTTTGATAGCAAAATAAAACTGCATTCCAATTTTCCTATTATAAGCATTTTTCAGTTTTTCGACTTTTTTGACCCAGTTTCCATACTAACCCCTTGACAAAATCGAAAAAATTCGAAAATTTTCTTTAACCCAATTTTTTGACTGTTATCGATTCCAGGACTCATAACTAGCATTTTGCTTTTTATTTGAGGTGTTTCTGATGAGTATTTTGAGAGATATGGCCAAAAATGTGTATAAAAAGGCCTCAAAATGGCACTTTTCGTACTATGGGACTCTTCCCAACTTTGAATTGTCATAACTTGGCCAAAAATGATCCGATTTTGATGAAATTTGGATTTTTGATTATGTTTTTGATATCAAAATAAAACTGCATTCAAAAATTTGTAAAATGAGCATTTTTCAAATTTTCGACTTTTTTGACCCATTTTCCATACTAACCCCTTGACAAAATCATCAAAAATCGTAAAAATTTTCGACCCCGTTTTTTTTACCGCGATCGATTCTAGGACTCATAACTAGCATTTTGCTTTTTATTTGAGGTGTTTCTGATGAGTACTTTTTGAGATATGGCCAAAAATGTGTCAAAAAAAAGCCTCAAAATTGGAATTTTCGCACTATGGGAACTTTCCCAACTTTGAATTGCCATAACTTGTCCAAAAATCATCCGATTTTGATGAAATTTGGATTTTTGATTATGTTTTTGATATCAAAATAAAACTGCATTCAAAAATTTGTAAAATGAGCATTTTTCAAATTTTCGACTTTTTTGACCCATTTTCCATACTAACCCCTTGACAAAATCATCAAAAATCGTAAAAATTTTCGACCCCGATTTTTTTACCGCGATCGATTCTAGGACTCATAACTAGCATTTTGCTTTTTATTTGAGGTGTTTCTGATGAGTACTTTTTGAGATATGGCCAAAAATGTGTCAAAAAAAACCTCAAAATTGGAATTTTCGCACTATGGGAACTTTCCCAACTTTGAATTGCCATAACTTGTCCAAAAATCATCCGATTTTGATGAAATTTGGATTTTTGATTATGTTTTTGATATCAAAATAAAACTGCATTCAAAAATTTGTAAAATGAGCATTTTTCAAATTTTCGACTTTTTTGACCCATTTTCCATACTAACCCCTTGACAAAATCATCAAAAATCGTAAAAATTTTCGACCCCGATTTTTTTACCGCGATCGATTCTAGGACTCATAACTAGCATTTTGCTTTTTATTTGAGGTGTTTCTGATGAGTACTTTTTGAGATATGGCCAAAAATGTGTCAAAAAAAGCCTCAAAATTGGAATTTTCGTACTATGGGAATCTTTCCAACTTTGAATTGTCATAACTTGGCCAAAAATGATCCGAATTTGATGAAATTTGGATTTTTGATTATGTTTTTGATATCAAAATAAAACTGCATTCCAATTTTCCTAAGATAAGCATTTTTCAGTTTTTCGACTTTTTTGACCCATTTTCCATTTTCGTCAAAAATCGAAAATTTTGTTTACCCCAATTTTTTGACAGCGATCGTTTCTAGGACTCATAAATAGCATTTTGCTTTTTATTTGAGATGTTTCTGATAAGTACTTTTCGAGATATGGCCAAAAATGTGTCTTAAAAAGCCTTAAAATTGGATTTTCCATACTATGAGATTCTCTCCAATTTTGAATTGTCATAACTTGGCCAAAAATCATCCGATTTTGATGAAATTTGGATTTTTGATTATGTTTTTTAAAACAAAATGAAACTGCATTCAAATTTTCCTAAGATAAGCATTTTTCAGTTTTTCGACTTTTTTGACCCATTTTCCATACTAACCCCTTGACAAAATCGTCTAAAATCGAAAATTTTGTTTACCCCAATTTTTTGACTGTTATCGATTCCAGGACTCATAACTAGCATTTTGCTTTCTATTTGAGGTGTTTCTGATGAGTACTTTTTGAGATATGGCCAAAAATGTGTCAAAAAAAGCCTCAAAATTGGAATTTTCGCACTATGGGAATTTTGCCAACTTTGAATTGTCATAACTTGGCCAAAAATCATCCGATTTTGATGAAATTTGGATTTTTGATTATGTTTTTGATATCAAAATAAAACTGCATTCAAAAATTTGTAAAATGAGCATTTTTCAGTTTTTCGACTTTTTTGACCCATTTCCAATACTAACCCCTTGACGAAATCGTCAAAAATCGAAAATTTTGTTTACCCCAATGTTATCGATTCCAGGACTTATAACTAGCATTTTGCTTTCTATTTGAGGTGATTCTGACGATTATTTACCGAGATATGTACGAAAATGTGAAATATCTAACTTAATAAAGCAAAAATCTACATTTTCGAAACTATGACGTGCCAAAGATTGGCAATGTTAGTTAATGTGTTTTTAAAGAGTGTTTTAAAATTAGGTGGATCAAATTTGAATAAAACTATTGTAAAACATAGGATATTTACAAAGTCAGTCAGTTGATCAGCAATATTTACAGCTGCTTAATTGTTTTATGGCTAACCATGATATTGCAAAACTGGGATGCCACTAAGAAAAAAACCCCCGCATATTTTTCATAAGAGTTAAGAGTATCACAAATTTAATGGGACACAATTTTAGGAAATACACGAAAGTAAGGAAAGTGAACATTTACAACGTGTTTACAGGTTAGGGGATATTATTAGAGATATATTTCAAATATAGAGTGTTATTAATAGGATATTTTATAATTATCATACAATCTTTGCCTTTATCTCATTTCTTATTGAAAGAATTTGGGCCTCCGCAAAACTCTTTTGTCGTTGTTGTTTGTAGTTAAAATAAAAAAAAAAAACTTTCGATATTTTGAGATGACTACTAATAGATTTCCATAAATGACAATGGGCTGGCGGAGTGAAGAATGGAGAGTAAGAAGCGGAGGAGAGAGAATAGAGGTCGAGTGTTGGCCAGGTCGATTGGTATGTTGGCCCTTTTGACCATCAAACTTTCTTCCGCTTTATTTGGCGAATTGTTTTGACCGCATGAGACCTATCAACCTCTCTATTCCTCTTTCTGTTCGCGGGGTTATTAATTGACCATTGACCCCGCATGGTCGCACAGTCGGAGTTCGATCGATGCGAAATGAAAATAAAAGAATACAAAAAAAGAGGGCCGAAAGTTTTCATTTAGTTTGGCGAAAACGAGTTCTCACAAAGAAATTATGAATATTTATCTGTCCAGCTGGAATATAGTAGATCTATGCCTGACTCAATCGATGAATCGTTCGTTCGTTTCGTTGCCTGATGAATAATTCAGATCGCAGATCTTGACTTCTTTCCCTACAACTGTTTTTTTTTTTTGATGCTACTGCCTCTTCTTCTTCTTCTAGACATTTCATTTCTTTTTTGATTTTTGAATTTTTTTTTTTTATTTTTGGCAATTAGCTGTGGGTCAATAGGTCCGCGGCGAGCTAATATAAGTGGATGGGAACGCGTTGGGCAAGTTCAGTCAAGTTTTTGGTGTCGAGATGAGGAGCAACGGTTGCGTCTGCGTCTTGGCGCTCTTTGGTGCCATACTCTGGCTGGCCCTGGCCAGACCAGCATCCGCCGAGACCAGGATCGAGGTGGACGAGAATGGCGATGAGTACGAGTTGAAGAGATTCCATATCCAGGGTAGGCAACTGTCGGGCAGCGGCAGTCAATCCCAGTGCGTGGTCACCCGTCGTAAGCGGGCCAGTCGCTCCATGGCCCTGCCCAGTCCTGGTGTCTCTGTCAGTTCCCAGCAACTGAGTTTGTCCGCTGGGCCAGAGCATCGTGAGGCTATCGTGGCCGATGCGGAGACCGGCAAGCGTCGCTATGTGGCTCTGACAGCGGTCCATCTGGAGGATGTGGACGATGATGATGAGAACGAGAACGACGACGAGGAGGAGGATGACGAGGAGGAGCAGAACGACGATGATGAGTTGGATGAGGGTGAGAACGACGATGAGGATGTGGCTGAGCCACAGCTTGTCCAACTGCAGGCAGCCCCCCAGCAGGAGCAATCCACCAGCGAGGCTAAGCAAACGAATCTTTTGGCCGCCACCTTCCACTCCACGTCCGCTCATCTGCCCCAGGGTGTCAGTGTGGTGGCCAATGCCGCCACCCATGCCAATGTGGGCGGCGATGCTGGCATCGTGGTCGTCGAATCGGAGCAGCCGCCCAAGGTCAATCCCAGTACTCATGCCGTCTTCGAGCTGAAGCCCCTGAGCCAACAGCCCGTCATCCAGCAGGTCGATCTCCACTACTGGCCGCAGGCTGTGCGCGGCCAGATGGAGGCGGGTCAGTATGTGGCTGCCCAGGATGAGGATGCCGAGGATGGCGACGAGGAGTTGTTCTACTATGGCAGCGCTGGTAGCGATGGTGATCGTTACCAGGAGATGGGCTTCTACGATGAGCACGATCAGTTCCTCACCGAGGAGAGTCCCGTTAGCACCACCGCCATTTGGAGCACCGATGGCGACGACAGTGACATTCATCCCGTCATCAATGAGCCCAATCAGTCCATTGATTCCGACAAGAACAAGAACAAGAACAAGAAGAAGAAGAAGATACAACGCAAACCCATCAGCCAGCAGCCATCCAAATCGAAGCGGAAGCGTCCCAGCGCTGGTCAAGATCTAGACGAACTTCAGCCCAACAGGGAACCTATTAAGCGGAGGCAACAGCAGCAGCAGCAGCTCAGTTCCACTGACAGCAGTAAGAAGAAGCGTAGGAAGCCAAGCAGTTCCCATGCCTCCGTCTCCCTGACTGGTGCGGCTTCCGGTTCCGGTTCCACGTCCGTATCCGCCATATCCAGTTCCACTACCAGCAATAAGCGCAGACGTCCATCCTCCGGCAGCGTAGGCAGCAGCAACAAGCGCAAATCGAAGCCTGCCAAGCGTCAAAAGAAGAAGAAGAAGACATCATCCACATCAACTTCCAACAAACGCAGACGTCCCAGCAGCAGCAGCAGCTCCAGTTCCAGCTCCAGTTCCATTTCCAACTCCCGTCCTTATGGCGGCTACCGTCGTCGTCGCCCACAGTCCTCGGGCCTGACCGCCCAACAGAAGCGTCGCCGTCAGCAGCAGCGGCAGCAGCAGCGTCGTCGCCAGGAGCAGCAGCGTCGTCGCCGTCGTCGCAACAGGAACCGCCAAAATGGTCTTGGAGGTAATCGCCGTCAGTATTTCGGCGACGAGCCCATCATCAACTGCATCTACATCAACAAGGATCCGCCGACGACAACTCCGCGTCCCTTCTGGAATATCCTGGGACGTGATGCAGCCGCCGATCCTGCGAATGCACCTGGAGACGCCACCCAGGCACAGGCACAGGCACAGGAGGAGCAACAGCAGCAGACGGCAGCGTTGAGACGCAGCGGAGATTTTGGCCAAAGGAAACGCACGAATCTGCGTTTTGTGGCCTAAATGGGGAGTGCCAACTTGCTAGATACCCTGTAGTTGACGCTCATCTAATTTATTAATTTATATTAACTATACTATTTTTTTTTGCTTGTTTAATTTATTTATTTATGTATGGATTTTTTTTTTAAATATTATTGTGTAAACGAAAAGCGAGATTAAATATTTTGATACCCTGTAATCAAGTCCAATTTTTAATATTTGATTAAAAAAATTTGTAATGATTCAAAATCTTAAATAAATGTATTTACTTTTTGTTTACTCAATTTAATTGAATTTATTTATTTACGAATTTAATAATGTATTATTGTGTAAATGGTAAGCGACTTTAAATACCCTGTAATTGCCACACACAGAATTTTATAATATACATATAATTTTTATTTTCTGTTTATTTCATCTTTTTATTTACGCATTTGTGGAATTTTATAGAATTTCTATATTTATGAATTTATAGAAATTATTTGTTAAATTTTATGCAAATGGAAAGATAGGTAAATATACATACATATATGTGCGACACAGAGAGAGTGACAAGGAGAATGAGAGACAGAGAGGGAGAGAGAGAAAACTGCAATCCAAGAGAAAGGGACAGATTCTTGCAATGGGAGACAAATATCGATTGGAATGCTTTTCATATGAATTGAAACTCATCTAAAATGGCTCGACTTACCCCCATCCCCTTCTCCTCCTCCTCCACCTCCTCCACCTGCTCCTACAACGTTACCACCTCACACTCCCAACCATGACGGGCAGGGGTCGTTCGCTCAATATCCTTGCAGGTGTGTAATATGAATCTCTCAATGCTCAATCCTTAGCGCACATGTGTCGTGTCCAGCCGTGTCCGTTGCCACCCTAAGGACACTGGGCGCAGGATATATGCATGAGTGCGCACACTGAAAGACAGAAAGAGACAGAGTTAGAGAAAGAGATAGGCCATACATACATACATACATAGATATGTACATATGTATGTATGTGTTAGTTACAGCTTATGTGGCGCTGGTTTCGTTTTTATGATTTCCGCCGTTAGATGGCGCCACGTTGCTGCCACACAGCAAATGTCATCGGGCAATCGCCGACATACGCTGCCTGACGCTGCGGCATTTCCGTTCTAACTACAACCCAACACCCCCCACCCAAAACCCCCTCCCATGCAGCACTCACTTGTATAACAAATACTCTCCCAGACAACTGTGGACACATGCATGTCCATCTAAGTATGTACAGACAAGTTTATAGTGAGTAACAATAATTTTGTCATTTTGAATAGTATTAAAGAATTATATGTATATATAAATATAAAAATATATTTTATTATGATTAATATTTTTTTAATTATAACTTAAAGATATCTATAAAAAATTATTTTTAAATTCTTTTATACACTTTGAAAAACGTCAGAAGTGCAAATTAATATTTTTGGAAAATTGGAAACTTTACGTCTCTTGACAATTTCAAATTTCAATAAACACCTATTAGAATTCAAAATGAAGTAGAAAAATATACAATTAAAATAAATATAAACATATATGTACATACATATATATTTTTTGAATGTTTCAAAGTATCTTTATCACGAGAATAGTGAAAGTTTTGCTTGGAAAACTCAAATTCGTAAACTTTTTAAAATCCATTTTGGCTTCGAAATCGTTTCTTATATGAAAAAAAACAGTTCTCGTTTTAATTTTTGGCTGCTAAAAATTCTAATAATAGTTAATTCTCTATTCTCAAAGTTACTTAAAATTAAAAAAAATCTATATAATTTTCGAAAATATTTGCCATAGTATATTTTGTGCATATTTTTAGCAGTACTTCATTTCTTGGCTGACCACATACTTTGCGCGCTCACTGTACTAAAAAGAGGCATAGGCGTAGGTGTGTGTGATTGTGTGTGTATGTGAGTGTGTGTGTGTGTGTGTGTGTGTGAAAGTCGATCGATATTCGTGTCCAGCCGCAGCAAGAAGAAGCAGCAGCATTAGCAGCAGCCAGGCAGCTGTATATGTCGTGCTAGTTGCGGTTAGCAAAAGTATCTATAAGATACAAGCGCACACACACTCATATGTACGTGCATTGCACATGCCTAAGTATTGGTTGGGCTTCCGTCGATGGCAAAAGTTTCCGTTAATGTTTTTTTGCTGTCTTCTCTCTCTCTCTCTCTCCAGCACTCTCTTGCTCTTCCCACTCTCTATCTCTCTCTCTCTCTCGCTGGCTTTCTCTCTCTCTAAATACTGTGTGCTGAGCAAATAAAAAGCGTGCGCAAAGGACAACCAAAAAGTGAACAACAAAAACTGCAACCCCCCCCACCCCACCCCACCCCTTGGTTGACTGACTAAGTTGGGTGGGACAGAGGGGTGAAGGGGTATTACAGAGTGGGTGGGTCAGCATATGTAACAGAGGGGGGTGTTACAGGCAAAACATTGAAATCAAAGAACTGAAAACGAATTTAAATCGGTTTCGACTCAAAATTAAGTTCTTCGTTATCCCTAGAGTAGTTAAACAAAAAAATTGAAATGAAAAAAAATTTTGGTAATTAAGAAAATATGCAAAATATATTTAAAGTGTATATATTGTAAAAATAGCCATTTAGCTTACAACTTAAATCAGTTAGAACATTATTTTAAACTAAGAACGCAAAGAAACTTTCCAAATATATATTTTTAAAAAACAATTTCTAATTTCCAGTAACATTTCAAAATTAATTATGTGCTTGCCGATCTGTGGCATGTGGCGGTAGTTTTATTAATTATTTCCTGGAAATCGTCTAATCAATTATCGTGATTATTTGCACAGTATTTGGAGTTGAGCTTTGCCTTTCTCACGATTATCATACGATTCGAATAGACCTTTTTTTAATATTAAGTTTGTATTATTTTCATTTTTTTCTGCCAGTTTTGATGGGTTTGTTGGGTTGCTGTCTCTATTTGTGTGGTGGGTGGCACTACTGGAGGGTTGAAAGTTGTCATTGATATCGTGCGATGATTGTTACTTTTGCTATTGGCACGTTTTTTGTCCTAGTGTAAATATTTACGAGAACTTCGAGGACGAGGACGAGGACAACAGCTTGCCTGGGGAGGCTTGGAGTGATGGGAGGGAAACTTGTATGGGCCATATTGTATATGGTGTCTTAATGGCACTAGTTTATTGTTAGTTTATGGGTTTGTTTGGCCATCGCGGGAAGAAGCAAAAGGGGAAACTTTGACTTGCTACTTTATGTAATTAATAACTGCGAAAAGAGGTCCTTGCACTTGGCAGCACAACCAGAAAGAGTGGCAGTTGAAACCCCAGCAAATCGAACTCATCATACGTAAATTTGTATATGAGTATGTGTATGTGTGTGTGTGAAGGAGTCGCAGCTGCAGCAAGGACTCACCAAAGCAGGTCATTGGCTTGCCTTAAGAAACTGGTCATAATTTGTTTTTGCGGTCGCTCCACTTTGAAAACAAACGGCACGAGCTACAGTCGTCGCCAGGTTGTGTTACCACCAGAAGAAGCTCCGAAGAATGGACAAGAAGACGAAGGCGAAGTAGAGTAGAGATGAAGCGAGTACTTGAGAGGATCAGGATTGGCGGCAGCAGGACATATGGAAACATTAAGAGGCACAACGGCATCGCTTCGATACACTCAGTTAGCCCCTCGACTGATTTATGGTATTCGCGTATTGATTATGCCCCGAATTGGACCCTCAAAACCCACACACGGCATCATAACCTCGCTATCGGTTGCCCCAGAACAACCTCTCGCTGCCTCAAGGTGTGAGCGCAACCCTCGCGGCGCATTCTTCTTCTTCTTTAGTGTATTTTTTTTTAACGCCAGTTGCCGCTGTCGACAGATTGCCTAAAGGGTCGACTATCTCTCTTTTTTTCTCATTCTCAATATCTCTCTCTCGCTCATTCTCCCGCTCTTTGTTTCTCTCTATTGCTCACTATCTGTAATAAGTTCTCTCGGCAGATGTTTCACGCGCTGCTCCGCATTTTATGTTTATTATTTCTTTTGCTTTTTTTTAGGGTTTCTTCTTGGGGTTTGTATTTTTTTCGAGACCTCGCCTAGTTACGCAATGATTTGCTTTTCGCTTAAATCGCGTGAAGGCGTGTGGGCGTGTCAGCGAGTGATCAAATAAAAGGTGCGTCTATTTAGCCATAATTGATGCCATAATTGGCCAACTGATGTCCGATCATTAAAGCATCATTTAAACGAGGTAATCCCCATAGGTGTGAATAGCGCACACAGAACCGCATACAGAAGAGGTTATACATATGTAGGTTCTAACCTATTAGGTAAGAACCTCAGTTGATAATTTCGAATAATCACAAGTCACTTAGAATTTGGGTTAGGTGTGAAGAGACAATAAAGAACAGCTTACATAGATTATCTAGGTTAGAATCTTTGAATGCGGTTCTTTATGCTCTCTGCAGACCTAATAAAGATTCTATATGAAATTATTAACTGAGGCATTGATATTCCTTGAGAAGAAACCCTGTAGCTGTAGGATATGCGATTAGAATGCATGTGCTCAGCACTAATCCACTATCACTTAAACTCAAAGTATATCCTTTCATTAATCCTTCAACCCATTCCTCTTCTTGTATTTTCGAGCAACTGTTGAGCCGAGTTGAAGCTTCAGCTTTGGGTTTGTTTTGGCGCTCAGCGGAGATCCAGAAAACAGTTGTTGAAATGGACAGCTGCTGCTGGAGCTGCTTGTGGATGCTGTGGCAGACGGAGAGCGCGAATTTGTAGCAGGGGCAAGTTAATTATAAAGCGGCAACAAACTCAGCTGTCTGTCGGTGCTTGCCACGCGCTAAGTTGGAGCCAGACAGAACATAACCGTCAAGGAAGTAGGCCGCAAAACGGAATACAACTTGAGAAAGAGATCAACAAAAGGATGCCGATTAAAAGAGTGAGAGAGTGAGAGGTAGAGTAGTTATGGTACGCGGTAAGTGGCACGAGCCAAATGAGCGGCGGTGGCAAAATGCAGCTTGCAACTTGCTGACCCTGGAACAGGTAACACGAAGCAGCAGCCAGCCAGCTAGCCAGCCTGACTGCCAGCCTGCAACATGATGTTGCAGTTGCCAAAGATCATGCTGATGATGGGGCAAAAACAAAAAGGGAATAAAGGACTTGTCGTTTAGGGGCACGTGCCCCGTCTCCTATACATAACATACCGAGTACATCATACACACATACATACGTATAAATTTACGATGCGCTGTGATGCGACGCGGCGTCGCCTCATGATGTTGTTGATGTGGCAGTAACTGGGGATGTGGATCTTGATGCAGAAGGATGCACAAGGACCTCAGTGTACTGCAACATCCGTAGGCGCGCATCAAGGGCAGGCATCGACTGCACCTGTTCTCGTCCTATTAAGGACCCCAGACAAAACGCAACCGAGAGAACAATGCATTATAGAGCAATCTTCCACTCTGCCTCTCTCGCTCCTTATTACCCTCTCTTTCCACAACGAGAGAGGGGTTCATTGTACTTGGTGGCACAATGTGTGGTGGCAAGTGGCAGCAGCATCTGATATAATGACTATGTTGATATTTTTCAGATAAAAGAACTATTTATACGTTGGTATATATACATATATATATAAAGATAGATATAGTATAGATATAGTTGAGAAAGTTTTTAATAGAGGGAACGAATTTTGAAGTTTGGCTGACTTGAGTTTCTCGAGGACCATATCTGAAAATTTGCTTAAAATGATAGAACTTATAGATTTCGAAAATCTTCCAAAAAAAATAATTTCCTTAATATATTAAAAGGAACTATCAAATCTTTTTTTTCCCCTTTTTTTCCCTTTACTGACAAAATTCCAAACAATTTTCTAAATTATTTATCGTAACTCTTCAAATACTATCTTAAGTATATTTTGTAAACACATTTTCTAGTTTGCTCTATATTTCTTGTTTTTGGTTTTCATCTGTTATTTTGACACCAGGTGTACAATGTCTATGATTATCATTTAATGATGCACATCTTTCTCCTTCTCCATTCGTCTTTCCCTCGCTCCTTTTGTTTGCCTGCTGTTGGCCATGGCCCAAAGTGTCCCCATGGCGGTTCGAATGCAATCGAAGACATGTGCATGACTTCTTAATCTAATTTAGCTGCAGTTCTGGCCATGATTAGGGGCTGCGGGTCGCGGGTCGCGGGTCCCGGGGCACGTTTTAATAGGAAAACCGAGCGGAGCAACAAGAAATGTAATAAAGAAGCGAATGAAGAAACACAAAAAAAAAAATAAATAAAAAAGGGAAAAAGGGAAAACCTGCGGGACAGGATAGGGACAGTCTTCCCTCTCCTACAAATATACGTAGTTATATAAAGAGGAAGAAGAGAGAGGAAACCAAGTCAAGAGCACGACAAAAGATGATCATGTTGATGAAGTCAAGCGACTTCAGAGTCATCAACCGCAATCGCCGGAAGTGCAAAGAGCGGGAGGAACCAAAAAAAAAAGAGAAACAAAATAGTTTTGAGGGAGACAACGAACGAATAATTGACGGAGATGGGGTCAAGCATGGTAAGTGAAAATTTCATACAATTACACTGAGCGAAAAATTGAGACAACTAAGAAACACAAAAGTCCTATGAAGATGCAAACATCGATAGAAATCAAATTATATTTATATTAAATTTTAAACTGAAATTTAGTCGGAGAATTTTAAATTGAAATTTAAATAAAAGCTAATTTTTTTCAGTGTAAAGGAATCGTTTGAGGTTGCTCATCAGTTACACAAACAGAACCGAGGCTAGCCGAGTGGCATCTTCGCGTGGCATCGTGCCTCGTCATTTCGTTGTTGCATTTCGCGCTTGAGAGGGCACGTGCCCCATTTGTGTGCAACGGCCTCGTCTGCTTCTTTTACCACTTCTTCTTTTGCTGCCTCTTCCTCTTGAACCCACATGACAGTTTCTTTTTTAAAATTTGTTTTGTATTCTCTCCCTCGTTCTGCGCCTTTCTCTAGCTCACAGCTGTTTTGTGGCAAGTATGTGTCTTGAGTCTTTCGCTGGAGCTTCTGTTGTTGCATCGTTTTCTTCGTGCCACGGACTGCAGCAGCCAGAGGTCAGGTGTAGGCCGAACTGCAACTAACAGTGGCAAGTTAAGCAGCTTGCAGCCAGTTGCAAGAGTGTCCCTCTCTCTCTCTCTCTCTGTCTCTAAGTTTCTGCCTCTGTATATTCTTGTCGGGGACAACCCACATGCAACGAGACGCTGTTGACGCAGTTGCATTATCAAGATGACAATGTTGACTTACTGGAAATTAAAAGACAAAAAGAGAGGGGCAGATACCTATACACATGTATGTATGTAGGTACATAGGTCTCAAGTGACAAGTCGCGAGCCCTTGCAGCTGCTGGTCAACCTCTTGGCCCGTAATTGCCTCGGCAAGAAAGCGGCAAAGAGAGGGAGATGGTCGGGTTAGTTGCTAGCTAAACGCATCACTGAGCCAGTTGATTTGCCACAAACACGAGCAGGCCGAGGCACGAGTGGCAATGTCATCTAATCTGGCGCACAACCGCACAGGCGTCATCTGGAAGAGTTGCACCAGGAGTTGGAGGTCCTTCTTCTTTGGCCTGACGAAACCTATCATAAGCCACAAGGAAGAACCCAAACAGACGTTACTCTTGATGAGCTCAGCGGGCCATGTCGCGCTCTAAGGCTTATCAGCGCCAGAGAGAGAAAGAGAGAAATAGAAAGAGAGAGAGAGAGAGAGAGAAAGAGAGAGAGTGGATTGCAACTGTCTTCGGTTCGCTGAACAAATGGCGGGAACCGAAATCCAAGCAGGCACCACATAAGAAACTGCTGTCAGCACCCCAAAGATACGAGTTCGTTTTGAAGGTGTAGCATATGCCACAGTTTTTCTTATCAGTTTTCAACTCGAGTCTAGGTTGAGTTAAGTTGAATGAAGTGGAGTGGAGTGGAGTGAAGTGGAGTTGCCTCCTTCACGTATCACAGAGCTTCAGCTCATGCGGGTGCCCCAAGCTGCCCAAATAGATAAGTTTTACTACAGAGCATATCAAAATAAAGCTAAGGCATGTCGTGGGAAAATCCAAAGAAATTTGTGAAACATTTAAAAAGCAGCTAAAGTTGTTAACAAACAAAAAAAAAAAAAATAAATATATACATATATATAAAATAAGAACTTTCGGCATTTAATATACATATCTAAATACTTTAAATATTTTAATAAAATTTAAAAAAAAAAATGATTTGAATTCCTATTTAAAATTAAAGGCTATTTTTATTTTATGTTAGTTGAAATATGATGTATGATTTTGAAAGCATTTTCCGGCTTACTTTTCCTTTCAGTTTAAATATGGCTCTCTCTTCCTCCCAGTCTACGTATTTTCGTCTTTCTCACTATCTCTCTCTCTCTCTCTCTCTTTCTCTTTCTCTGTCCTTTTCTCTCTATCTCGCTCTCTTCCATCTGGGCTCCAGTTTCATGGCTTGCACGTGATAATTGCCGCCCCGTTTGCATTTTATGTGATTTTCGAATTACATTTTTTTTTTTGCGTTTTTATCTCGTTTTCATTTTCATGAAGCGCTTGCACACAACTGAGAAAACAATATATATGTATATATTATATATTATATACATAATATTATGGCAAATGTTTCTGCTGTGTGGCGTGCAGAACGATGAGGAAACTGCACAAAACAATTTTTTGTTTTTACGAGTTCCTGTTCGAGTTGTGGGTTTATCGGCTGAGCGGAAGAAGATGCGTTGCAATGTTGCCTGCCACTTTGCCACAGAGTGTGGCATTTGCCAGATTGCAACATGCTGCGCGACTCTTTGCTCCTTTCTTGCTCCACCACCCCCTCTAACACCCACAACAAAAATGTCAGTTGCAGTCTGGCTTCCAAATATCATCTGTGGGTTCCCGTAACAAATGCAATTACGAGAGAGGAACAAAAAAGGATATAAAAAATCTAATGTCAGTTCCTTGGGGATTCGTCAGAGATATTGACGGACATCTGTGTAGATAGTAGTTGGCGGTATCAGTTGAGAGATGAGATATTTCTTAAAGAGTTGCAAATTCGTTTAAATTAATTGAATTTATCTTTACATATTGTGGAGTTTCTATTTATTTATTTACTGATTTTGAATTTTAATTAAAATATTTCAACGAAATTTTTATTAGATAATAATTTCCCATTTTTGAATTAACATCTTTTTTTTTACTCCGATATAATTTAATTTATTTTGTATTTCTTTATTATTTTTTTTTTAAATAATATTAATAATTACTCTTATTGTAACTCATTTAGTATTAATTTAATATTATTATATTTTTATTAATTAATAATTTCAATATCTGTTATTATTTTTAAAAATTAATATCTTTAACTGCAACATTTTTATGTTTTAATTTATCACTATTACTTTTTTATTTCATGATTATTATTTAACTTGATTATCTTCTCTTTACTCTGTCCTTGACTCTATAAACTTATGCATTTTCTACTTCTGGCTGAGCGCAGATGCTTTTTTTGTGGCTTGTGCCACACCCAGTCTGCTTGCAGCTTGCCCGCCCCCTCCGCCCATGTTGCACCCTTATGCCAGACACATTCAACTTTACCCCTTGTTGCGACGCGTTAAAAGTCACGATTAAGCAGCGTAAACATATAACATATTTTGCGGCACACCCAATCCCCTGCCCACCCACCCATCATCTCCTCTTCAGCTCTTGGCGTGGCATGAAAATGCTGCAACCAAAAGTTTACATCCCGCAACCAGACGAGTTTCAGTTGCAGCTCCCCCCTTTCGCCCTCACTTTTCCGCTAACCCTCCCACCCCACAGCAACCTGGCCAGGCCGAGGGATGGAATTCTCTGCTCTACTCTATGCTGCTCCTCTTTAGTTTTCTGGGCTTGGCCTTTTGGGCGTGAAATGAAGTCATTAGGTAGATGAAGAATCATAAAGTTTACTGTACATCGTCCCCCTCAATGATTCATCAATTGATATTCCACGAAAATGAATACAATTAGTCATTTTTATTCGTTCAGTTTTTGGATCATTGGAAAAATTACGGGAATTCATTTGGCGCCAAAATAGACACAAGAATGCGTATAATTGGGAACTTGACAGCAGCTACAGCTGTGCCTGCTGATTGCCGCGAAATATGTCTCACTTCAGGTCACAGGATCAAAACCAGTTCAAGAGAGAAAAAGAGAGAGCAATGGAGAGAGAGAGAGAGATAGGAGAGGGAAGACCTTAAAGCAGCTACGCTCCAGCGCTGCTGTCCAACATGACATAAGAAAACAATGGCAGACAAAGGAAACTGCAAGAAAGCAGTAGAAAGGACCATCGAAAAGGACTTGGCATAGACAAGAGTTTGCTGACCAACGGCCAGTTCCCATCCCATCCCATCCCAACCCAATTCAAACTATCCTATCTAAATGCGTAAGGCGCCAAATGCAAATGAGAACGAGGTCAGAAAAACTGAGATGGGAAAACGTCTTGAAAGCGTCTTGTACGGCAGCAGGGGGAGTCGGGGTGTCAAGGGTCTTGCGGGTCCCGCGGGAAATGCCACTGTTGACCACTGTCCAGTTTGTGGATGAAACAAAGGGGGTTGCAGTTTCGTCCTGCCATTGGCTGATGTCCTGTGCGTGCTCTGTGCTGCTCTCATTGTAATGAGTTTGCACCCTTTTCGTCATCTCATTGCAGTTTCTACTCCTGCTCCTGCTCCTGCTCCTGGTCCTGGTGCTGGTCAGTTGATTGTTAATTTAGTTACCCCTTGGCCCTGACCCTAGCCTGACTGTGTGTGATCCGGTCGACCTCATTTGAATATTAGTTGGGTTGGTCACTGCTTGATCCTTGATTTGTAGCGCTGTGAAATTGTCTTGGGCAAGGATTGCAACCAGAAACGCATTCTCTCACATCCTTTGGCATTACACGCTTGACCAAATGTCCTCCTTCGTCTTCGTCTCCGTCCTTGTCTTTCACATGACATGCCCCTGAACTCATATTTCATGAAGCGTTTTTCTATTTTTTGTTTTGTTGCCGCTTCGGGTCCAGTTTGAGGACATGCGTATTACAATTTGATCCTCGATTCCAGTTCATTCCAAATTTGTTTTATGACTGCGTAATTTTTCGCTCTTCCCAATCTGCCCTACGCTTGTATGTCCGTTAAAATGATAATTTATGGATCGATCCTGGTCAGCCTTAAGGCTCAACCTTTCTCTGGGTTAATGAGTATCGGCAACCCTTTCTCCACGCATCTCGCCTCTTGGTTTATCGCCTTAATTCCACTTCATTAGCCTAAGCCAAATAACTGAGCTGAACTTTTTATACGACCTTCAGTCGAAGATCTATCATATATATAGTATATCTTATGGAGTATTTTAGAGATTCGATAAGCAATGAAATATTCATAAAGAACTTTCCTTAACTAAATCTATAAATATTTCATATAAATCCATTTTAAGAGAAATACATATATTTTTCTGATCTGTATTTTATGGTATTTTTTTAAAAGTTTGAATTAAAAATTAGCAAGAGATTTTATTGGTTTCTACTCTGTAGGTCTTTCATTAGCTATCTCCCTTCCAGCGATCCTTGTCCATTCTCATTCCCTCACTTTGGTTCTTAGCTAAAAAATAACGATTGAAATGAGAACAGCGATAAACTGCGTAAACTGGACAACATTATATTGTATAGAACTGGGAAAATAAGGACTAAGAAATACAGACGAAGAGAGAGAGAGAGTAAAAGAGAGACCGGTAAAATAAGAGGGGCACTTCCCAACGATACAGGACACTGTCCACAAAAGTAACGGTTGCTCAAAACCGGGACGTGACTAAGAAACAAAACTATATGCAAAATTAGAGCAGAGCAAGGGGGACATTTGGCAGTTGGGATTAAAAGAACTGAATAAAGTTCGACGAGGACAGCGAAACCGTTAAAGGAATGAAGATCAGAAAGGAAAAAAAAAACAGAGGCAAACCATGAAGAGCTTTAAATAGAAAACAAAAGAGTGCTGAGCAAGAATGGTAGACTTTTAAAGAAAATGTTAACAAGAAATGAAATATATTTAAATTGTAAGATATAACAAAATAAACGACTAAAAATTTAGCAAGTTAAAAGTAAGAAAATATTCAACGATAGTATAATTAATAAATTGATAAATAAATATGGAATTAAAGATGTCAGTTTTGGATATCCATAGTCTTGATTGGACGAGGCCATTTTGTTGAAATGGATTGGTCCATGTCAGACCCATGATAAGGGGCAAGGGGCAATCCAATGAAATCCAATAATAATAAGATAACAAAACTGACATTTTCTAACCCAAAAAAGAGCCATGTTTAATTGCCATTAGTTGTGTCCAACCCCTCCTCAATGGGTGCTTCGGCCAGGTCAGAGGGATGTGACTTGCTACCCCCGATGAGCAGACATCTTTAATAAGAAATTTGCTCAAGATTTGAAGTTCAAGATTCAGAGATCACAGATCTTTTGCTGTTTGTGAGTTCAAAAGCAGCGCACGAAATGCAATTAAAATTCATTTTAAGGCAAAAAGTTCATCATTTCATCACGCACTCGGACATTGGTCAGCTCGGGATAATAGGGTGTGGAACAGGATCCTTACGCATGTACACAGGACCTCTGAGGGCAATAGGGTAAGGAGGTAGAAGCGGCAAGGCCGAGGCATATACAACTACTTAAGCAACCCCCGTAAGGTAACCGAAGGTTGTTCAACTGGTTTGGCATTTGTTTTGTTGGGCATCTTGCCCATTTGATGATTCCTTGTTCCTTTGTTTGATTTATGGGTTCAGTTCGGGTAACCCCTTTCAGACTTGATTGCAGTTGTCCCATTGCCTGTGGCGAAAGTAGAGCGCCAGACCACAGCCTCCGAAAGATATCAGAGATGCCTTTGAGATCTCAGAGATAATGATGCAGAGATGAACTGTCCCCGCAAGAGTTGCGTGTTAAAAAATATCCTATTTTTGACCTGATAGATTATAGGGATTAGGACACTACGAATGCGTTTCGTAGCTTTGACAATTAATTGGGTTACATTTCAGTTGCTGTCCAACTCAAAATCTCAGCTTCAGCTGTCACCCAATTAGTCAAAGGTTCTTTCAACAAAAATCAAGAAAAAAAAAAAAAAAAAACAAAAGCAACTTGAAGAACTCATTTCGGAAACTGTGAAAACAACAACAGCAGAATTTGGTCAGTGCCTCCCAAAACAAAATAAAAAAATGAACCGAAAAGATATTAAAACAAGTTTATTTGTGGGGGTCTTAGCACAATTTCAGCATCATTGCCATCACTTTTTTTTGACTCTACTATACCTAATAAGAGGTTTTTGTTTCTCTCTGGTTTCGTTGGGGTCTTTTCTGGTTCTTTCTCAGCACCTTTTGACCCGTGTCGCTGGCTACTTTTTTGTGCTCTTTCTTTCGTTTTTTTAACTGCGCCCCAGACTGACAAATGAAGCGACAAAACTCCACATGTTTTATAGTCATAAAAGATATATATACAGACATACACCTCTTATACGCAGACACACGAAATTTAGATGAAAGCTAGCCGGAGCTCGCCCCGCCAACTGGGAAACTGTTCAACTGTTTTCAACTGTTTTCGAATACACTGGAAATTTCGAATACAAAATGCTGCTAACAAACGTTCAACAAAATTGAGAAAAGATTATCACAAACAGAGATTTTAGGGAAATATATCACAAAAAAAGAGAAAAAACAATTTTTAAATTATCATATTATAGAATATCATCCTATTGATCCCATTGTTTTGTTGCTTAAGAATCATCGCACAACTGATATCAAAATAATTTTTTTTTAAATATGAAATATTAAAAAATTAAAAAAAATTTTCATTTCAATTTTGTTGTTTGTCTTTGTAAATATTTTGTCTAGAAGCTACGAATGAAACTTACTGACTTTACGTTCTTTTTTTTTTTTTTGATTTTTTTAATTTTACTTTTGTAAATTTTTCTCAGTGTATGGTCAGCTACTTAAACTGGGCGGTCTCAGCTGGTCAACAGTTTCCGTTAGACCTCTGCAACTTGTCCAAACTTAGCGTGTAGCTCGTATCGTTCGTCATAACTCAAGTGACACACAACAACAGCAAATAATAATAATAATAATAAAACTAAATGAAAAAAAAATTACTTACATTTTTGACAAAATCACAAATGAAACTTAATTAATGTCTCCCCTTGTCTCAAACAAGATCTGCATTATTTTTTCTTTTTTTTTTACATTTTTCGTAAGACACTTGAACTTGGGCGCCCAAGAGCTGGGAAAGAAAACAGCAGCCCAAAGATAACATATGGTAAATGAAGGTCAAAGGTCAAGTCAAGTTTTAGCTCTGAAGAAGATGAAGAAGAGCTTCAATATTGACCGTTGAAAGTCTAGTTGAAGGCAGGCAGGAGATAATCATGATACTACTTAATATAAATAAATAAATATCTTGGGTTATGAGCCAAGAGAGTGTTGGTCAGTTTATGCTAAGCAGCTGTGTGTGGCATGCGTGGCAGTTGTGGCATGCCGCATGTGGCATGCGGCATGGACCGGTAGAGTTTTGTGTGCTGCTGTTGCCCAGTTTCGGAGCCACAGTACTTCCTCTTAAGTTGTTGCATTTTTGCTTAATTACAACAGCTGCAACAGCAGAAGCAACAAAAACAACAACAACAACAACGTTGCATTAACTAAAATCAAACATGCAACACGGACAGACAGACGGATAGATGGACGCTGATGGACAGTCAGACAGACACACAGACAGACGGGGGGGGCAAATGCATGTATTGAATGAATTGGATGGGGATTGGATGCATGGCTAAGTGACGGAGTTGCCGCAGTTCTCTCTGCCCATCTCTTTCTTTCTTTCTTTCTTCAGATCCCTCGCTCGCTCGCTCCCTCACTCTCCATCTTAGTCGGGCCTCCCCTTCAAATCATTGCGCCATTTTTCAATTATGAAATTGTTGTTGTTATTGTTTTTTATTATTATTGCTGCTGCTGCTGCTGCTGCTGTTTGTGTGTCTATCCATTCATCTGTCTGTGTGTCTGTCTATGTGTGTGCGTGTGTGTGTGTGTGTGCGTGTGTGTGTGTGTGGAATGGAGTCGAGTCGAGTCGAGTGGAGTTGAGTGCGCCCATGTGCAGTGATTGCAGATTATATAAACCGAAACGAGCGTAAATCATAAAAATATTAAAATGAAAACAGAGCTCAATGATGAACGAATAGATATCCTGCAGAGTAACAATTTGATAGGAAATCGACAATTTATATTTAAAACAGGTAAAAAAATAATGAAGAAATATTATAAAAAAAAAATGTCAAAATATTAAATTACTATAAATACAAAAAAAATTAAAAAAAATTAAGTCCAATCAATAAACAAAATTGTTCTACAAAAAACTATGCTAAAAATATTATATTATAAGTATGTTACAAAAAAAAACCTAATAATATAATATATAAAAAAAAATTTTAATTCATAAACCAAATATTAACTTAAATAATCAATATATTAAAACAAAGTAGCTTAATGTCGAAGCTACATTTACATCCTATAGCAACAGCATACCCTCGTTGACAGTGCCACATTTACAGGGTAGGCAGCAAGTGCCAAAATGCTGTGAAGCGCCAGCTCCAGTTTTAATTTTTCTCTGTATTTTTTTTTAATTTTTTTTTTTTTGTATCTTGCAGATACAAAAAATTGCATCGCAGCGCGTGCCGGCGCCTAGCGCGCCAAAAGGCAGTTAAGACAAGCAAATCACAAAGTAAAACATACAAACAAAAATAGAGGAAAAATAAAATTGGCAAAACGAGAAATGAAAATGAAAATGGAAAATTGTTAGCTCATCATTGGCAAGTGCGAGACAGAGACAGAGAGAAAGAGAGAGACAGAGACAGAGAGAGAGAGACAACGGCGTTTGGTGGGCGGTTGACGGTTAGAGGCGGTTGGAGGCGGTGCCAAGTAACTGCCTGTTGTTTTTATTAATTACAGCAGCAACAGCAGCAACAATCTGTGGCAAGCTGCGTTTGGTGGTTGCGCATGCGCCACAAATTTGTTGCATTTACACGATGAGATTTTTATTATGATTTCGTTTTCAGTTTTTCTTTTACTTTAGAGTTTCCAAAACAGGAAAATAAAAAACTCAAAAATTTAGCAACACATGAGCGTGTATAAAGTGGGACCTAGAAGGGTTTCCTATGTATTTATCAATATATGTATAATATGACGGCGACAACAGATGTTAGTTTTACAGTTAGTTTATGCATAATTTATAGCTAGACAGTTGTCTCCCTCACTCTCTATCTATGCCACTCTGACTTGCGTATGGAGCACGGCTTTAGGATTTCCTGCAAACATTTCAATTAAAAATCGCCTGGCGTTCAATCACAACAACCACAACAACAACAACAATCCGAAATCACAATAATTCTCAAAGAGTTCTTCACGAAACTAAATTCTCTCAGTTTGTTAGTGTTGTTGTTGTTGTTATTGGTGTTGTATGTGCGTTGACGACTGTCACGTTCCCTACATAAATATCCATAAAAGTAATGCTCACATCCGTCCGGATGAGATACGTTCGTGTTGGGATGGGATGGGATGTTCCACAGAACGCTAACCGCGAAAGATTAACCAAATACAAAGAGAGAGAGAGAGAATGATAAAGCGCTACAGAGATAGAGAGAGTTGCAAGAGAATCGACAGATTCATCAACACTTTCATTTCAGTTCTCAACTCTCAGGCATTGCGCAGTATCATAAATACAAGTAATAAACGATAAGATAACGCACCATAAGAAGAGGAGAGCAACATACATATAAGAAAAAGTATCTATACTTGGTACAAATATGCAAACTGAACGAACCACACATACCCTATGTCATCTATCTTATCTATCTCTCTCTCTTTTTCTTCTCAATTCCGATTTTCAAGCAAAACGTGTGGTTTTGCAATAGTAATAGCGAAACCGCATGTTTTATTCGGTTTCGGAATTGAGAACAAGCCGGTTTAACTTCCTCATAAATATTTCAAAATTTTATGGTATATATCATATGTAAATTATTCCAAAATTTTATCAACTAAATGTATAGTCGTTTTAAGGTTTCTGCCTTGCACTGGAATTCAGAGAATACCTCAAATTCCCCTATTTAGATTTGGGGTCCCCCAGCAGCTTCTCAACTCATATACCGTCTTTATCTAGGGTATTGGATACACAACAATAACTACTTTTTTTTTTTGGATTTTTTTTCGTCATTCTCACGATCTGAACAAAATCAAATAAAGATACTGTGAGCACTATATATAATATTATATATAGATATTATATTTACCTGGGATGCCGATGCCACGAGTGATGCCTTAATCGGGGCTGAAAAGAGAAAGAGATACCAAAGAGTGAGAGAGAGAGATAGTTATACGTTTCGACAAGAAAACAAAAGTCAAACAAATTCGATTCGAGTCTCTTCTCTACGCCTGATAACATCACATGCAGGTGGACATTCCAGAGATCTATACTCGTAATATGGTTAAAAATGGTCTGAGACCCCAGCTGAATGGGTCTCAGTTGTTTCAATATTTGGCCAGCTTATCGAGCACCCACACAGACAGACTCACAGACAGACAGACGTAGTGTCATGGGAGGTACGGAGAGACCCCAGCTATAAGAAAGATACAACCTCAACTCGGTCTGTCAATAAACAGAACCTCACAGTCCTCACATCACAACTAGATCAACAAATTCCATGTTATGGGAAACAGATTTGTGAAGCCTTTAACTGGATGCGATTATAATACTGTTGATCTCTCAATATGTATGATGATGGGGTGTACGAAAAATTGGATAAAATAGTGTGACAGTGTGTCAAAATAAACAAATTCTACAATACATCTTCAACTTGTGCGATATCTAAGAGAAACCTTCATGTATAATTTTATTTCTATATTCTAGATACTTTGCTGAAGGTTATATACATACATAACATATGTAGGTTAGATTCATTGTATATATATATATATATATGTATTTATATATATTTCCATAAATAATATTGAATCTTGTTCGTTCAGCTCGTCTAATTAGCTGTAAATGAAGGTTCTTGTCCGACGTTAATTCCTTGAACGCGTTTCGCATTCGTGTCTTTTTAGTATTTTTTTTCTTTAGCCGCATGCAATGCCAAATCGAAGTCAAGTTGAGTACAAGTCTAGTACATCCGCCCATCCCACATACACTTCACTATATATACATATATATATAAATATATTATATGTATAGCTGAAGAGGATTACGGGGGCTGTCGACAGAAACACACGGCAAGAGAGAGAGATAGAGAGAGAGATTGATGATGGTCGACATTGATGCGATTGCCGAATCAATTGAATGCAATTGTGCGCTGAAGTCAAGGTTCTCCAATTGTTTTCTTATACATCCTAAGCAATTATACATATATGTATATGTATATTAATAATTATTGGATACTTTTGGCTTTACATTTAATTCAATTAATGTTAAATCAATGTTGCAATTATTAGAGCAAACCTCTCAAGCTTCAGCTGAGTTCATGCACGAAATCCAAGTCATTGCTAAAAACTTATTTAACAACAAAAAAAAAAAATATATATATATATAAATTAAATGAAATAATTAATCATAATTGCAAGTCATATTTTTTATTGAGAAACTGTTCGCTAAATTGAAAAAAAAGTAATAATCTGATTTAAATAACTTTCGATCTTATGTGCAACATTCTAGGTTTTAGTCTGTGGTCGCCTTAGGCAGCGTTCACTGTAGCTGTTAGGCACATATCGTACCCATCGACTGGGAGGCCAACAAACCCATTTAACCTACAAGTAGCCAATGTCTTAGGCTGCCTGCGTCCGTTTAATTATGGAAAAATGATCACGGCAAAGAGCATTTCCTGTCCCATTGTCAAATGCCATGCCCACTCTCCCTCTCCCTCTATCTCTCTCTCTCTCTATTTGTATCGCTCAATGTGCCTCTCGCTCACTCACATACATACTTATGTATTTTCGAGTTTGCGCACACAAAGTCCATTTTGAGAAGCCTCCACGTTGTATGCTTATCTTTTGTCTTTCTTCATTTGGCCTGTCGTCATTGGACTCTCTCGTCTTTCACTTTGATAATTTCTCCACTTCACTTTGGCGGCAAGCCATTGCCCGGCGGTTGCCCATTTGGCCCCATCCATTGCCCACATCCATTGCCCATTTGCCCGATGTTGAACGCCTCCGTCTGGCTCTCTGATTTGCTCTCAGAATTTTAAATAGGCTTCTTCAGATCGGGGGCCCTAAACATTTTTCTGGCTCTCTGCCCAACACCAACCAAATTTGTCGCTAACATTTTCCATTTCTTTTTCTTTCTGTTGGCCATGCTCATCATATAGAAAATCATCTAACCATCTTTAGAGCTAGATCTCAATATCCTAAAATTAATACAATTCTTTACTAATAGCACAGTTTTCACTATATTCATTTGTCGGAAACATCGGAAAATTGGTCAAAAAAACTCGAATAACCTAAAAATGCTTATCTTAGGAAGATTTGAATGCAGTTTCATTTTGTTATCAAAATTATAATCAAAAAGCTAAATTTCATCAAATTCGGATGATTTTTGGCCAAGTTATGACAATTCAAAGTTTAAAAGAATACCATAGTATGAAAATTTCAATTTTGTGGCTTTTTAGACACATTTTTGGCCATATCTCGGAAAATACTCATCAGAAACACCTCAAATAAAAAAAAATGCTAATTATGAGTCTTAGAATCGATCACAGTCAAAAAATCGGGGTCAACAATTTTTACGATTTTTGATGATTTCGTCAAGGGTTTAGTATGGAAAATGGGTCAAAAAAGTCGAAAAACTGAAAAATGCCAAATTAAGAAAAAATTGAATGCAGTTTCATTCGGTTATCAAAACCATAATCAAAAAGCTAAAATTCATCAAAATCGGATGATTTTTGACGAAGTTATGACATTTCAAAGTTGGGAAGAATTCCTTAGTATGCAAATTTCAATTTTGAGGCTTTTTAGACACATTTTTGGCCATATCTCGGAAAGTACTCATCAGAAACACCTCAAATAAAAAGCAAAATGCTAGTTACGAGTCCTAGAATCGATCGCGGTAAAAAAATCGGGGTCGAAAATTTTTACGATTTTTGATGATTTTGTCAAGGGATTAATATGGAAAATAGGTCAAAAAAGTCGAAAAATTAAAAAATAACAAAATTACAAAAATTTGAATGCAGTTTCATTTTGTTATCAAAAACATAATCAAAAAGCCAAAATTCATCAAAATCGGATGATTTTTGGCCAAGCTATGACAATTCAAAATTGTAGAGAATCCCATAGTATGGAAAATCCAATTTTGAGGCCTTTTAAGACGCATTTTTGGCCATATCTCTCAAAATACTCATCAGAAACACCTCAAATAAAAAGCAAAATGCTAGTTATGAGTCCTGGAATCGATAACAGTCAAAAAATCGGGGTCAAAATTTTTTCGATTTTTGATGATTTTGTCAAGGGGTATGGAAAATGGGTCAAAAAAGTCGAAAAATTAAAAAATGACAAAACTACAAAACTTTGAATGCAGTTTCATTTTGTTATAAAAACCATAATTAAAAAGCCAAATTTCATCAAAATCGGATGATTTTTGGCCAAGTTATGACAATTCAAAATTGGAGAGAATCCCATAGTATGGTAAATCCAATTTTGAGGCTTTTTAGAACACATTTTTGGCCATATCTCGGAGAATTCTCATCAGAAACACCTCAAATAAAAAGCAAAATGCTAGTTATGAGTCCTAAAATCGATCACATTGAAAAAATTGGGGTAAGAAATTTTTCGATTTTTCATGATTTCGTCAAGGGTTTAGTATGGAAAATGGGTCAAAAAAGTCGAAAAACTGAAAAATGCTTATCTTAGAAAAATTTGAATGCAGTTTTATTTTAGTACCGAAGTCTTGGCCAAAAATCCAAATTTCATTAAGATCGAAGGAATTTTGGGCAAGTTGCAGCAATCCAAAGTTATAAAGAAACGTATTTTTAACACTTTACATGGTATTAACGGCGAAGTAGAGGACAATGAAAGCCAGAAACTGAAGAATGTGGAAAAAATACTTAAAAGAAACAAAGCGTCGAACGTGTCAAACATAAGAAAAACAAATACATAAACTTGGCTTAGATCAAGTAACTGATGCCCACAGACTATGTCCAGTGTGTGGGTGTGTAGTCAGCCGTTTGAGAGAGAGACAGACAGAGAGAGGGAGGGAGAGGAAATGAGCGAGAGCGAGAGAGATGGTAGCATCAGCTCAGCTACAAGATCCTCGAGAAAAGTTTTGCGAGAGACATTTCCTTCAGGCCACTTGACGACATGACGCGATCTGCACTTGGCATACTAATTGAATAATTGAGCGACGGAGGCAATGAAAGTGCGACATAGAGAGAGAGAAAGAGATAGACAAAGAGAAAGAGAGAGAGAGAGAGGGTGAGAGGGTGAGATGAATATGAGTCTGTGGGCTATTAAATTTGGTACTTGATGAGCGACAGGAGAGTCTCTAACAGAGCATGATCATTATGATGTTGATGTTGATGTTGGTGATGATCGTGCAACATGTTTTGTCGTTGCCATTTTTTAGTGGATGTTGCTGTTGTTGTTTTTATATCATTTTGAGGTCGTCTCTCCGCACAATTTAATGGCCTCTTGTAGCCGTTAAGCGTGCTGCATACTAATTATACGATTTGTCGGATGATCTGTGCATCCGATTCGAATCCGATGTGATGCCATGCCTGCCCATGTGATGTGATGTGCTGTGATGTGCTGTGATGTGATGCGTTAGGTAAGGCTTCAGAGGCAACTTCTCTCTCTTTTCCTGCAACATCTTCTCTTCTCGGGCTATATCAACTCCTACACACACACACACACACACATACATCAGTTGGTAGCTGCGTGGGAATCAGTTAAAAAAAACAGTCGACGCAGCTACCAGAAAAACAAAACCAAAAAAAAAAAAAAAAAAAAAAATAAAACGAAAACATCGAAACTGAAAACAAATTTCAGTCGAAAATGTATTTTATGTGGAAAACGTGAGGATGCCTTCATACAATATTGTGCAGGCATCTCACTCTGTCGCACTTTTGGCCTTATTTATATGCCAAACGAATCATCAATGGCCCTCATAATGCACACGCCACAGCCTGACATTCACCATTCGAAAACGTATTCGAAACCGAACTCGAACTCGAATTCGAATTCGAATCTGGATACGGATTTTCAGATTATTTTGTTTTTTGAATGCTGTTTTCACAGTTTTCGAGATTCGCATACGATAGCGACGCTGAGAGTAATTGGTGGCATTGCCAATGTGACATAATCAAAACAAACAATTTTTTAGCTGAACTACATTCATAGACTCGACTAGCACATACCCTGTAAATAGTGTATTACGGTTTGTGGGTAATAAACATAATAAACGTGAGCAAATTTAAAATTCTAGTTGAGATTTAGCTTTAGAAACAACTTTTACTGACACTGGTCAACTAGCAGATACCCTATAAGTAAATATAATCTTATGCAGTATAGTTCAAATTCCCTAAGCTATTTGTAATGTACTCTATAAATCGAATTGATTCTATACAAAAAGTTGCGGGTTTCTTTTCTTCTTAACATAAGTAAAATTTATACCCTATCATTGAAATGTTTCGCATCTCATTGTAACTTTAAAAAATTAATTGAAACTGATAATCATAAAATATTATTATGAGCCAAACTTTGCTTGTAGCCCGTACTACCCTTAAGGGGTTTACAGGGTATGCACTTGAACCTCAAGCGAGTATCGCTTCAGTTTTGCTCCAAGTGCAGCAACAACAACAACAACATCCTGAAAGAGGTCAAGTGATTGCCCAATACTGACACAGTCTCTCATTCTCTCTCTCTCTCTCTCTCTCTCTTTGTATTTCTTTCTCTTTCTATCTCACTTATTTGCCGTCTCGCTCGATGCCAGTCTATGTATCTCAGGTGGCAATTATCTCATTGTGTTTTCTCATCAGGTGCCGTTTGCCATCGTCGTTGAAATATGATCCACATTGTGTATGCATGATCGTCCAGATCGTCGTCCAATGTTGTCCATTGTCATCAGCAGCAACAGCAACAGCAACAGCAACTGACCAAGAAGTAGCAGCAACAGCAGCAGCACCAGAAGATGACAAAGTAGTCAACTATAAGCCAATATCCAATATCCAAAAAGCAATCTCCAGCTCCATCCCCATTCCCAACTGAGAAACATCCCAGAAGTGAGACTGTAACTGAAACTGAGGATGCGACGTGATCAGTTACAGTTCTCCATCGTCTTCTTCTTCTCCTCGTCCTCCAACTACTCCGTCTACATGTATCTTTTTGTGGTCAGTTTTTGGGGGGCATCCTGAGGAAGTCAGGTGCCTAATTGTTTCCGTTTAATGTCGCCTCTATACAGTCCTGTACCTCTTGTTTACCCTCTCCTCTTTGACTTCTTCCCGTATTTGTTTCTTTTTTTTATTCTGTGTGTTTTTTATTATTATATATATATATTTTTTTTTTTCCTGTTATTGATTTCTTTCTCCACACGTTGTGTGGTTAGTTAGCGACACCTGATCTCAATTGATAAGTAGCAGGATTCTTCTGCTCATCTTCATCTCTCTTTTCCTCTCTCGAGCCCCTCTTTTGTCTACTTTTTAGTGAGTTTATAACCTTTTGATCTCTGACATCCTGAGAATCTGCAAGCATAGGGTTTCCCCCCCTACGAACACTTCAGTTTTGATTTTTTTTTTATTCTTTTTTGAGTAGGGTTCAGATTTTAGAAACTTAAAATTAAAAAAAAGAAAACAAAAATAGAAAAAATATTACGATTTGGAAAAGATTTTCGTAGAATTCGTAGAATGTGCTGTAAATATAATACGCAATGCATTTTTAAACGATTTACCCCCCCCCCTAACCATGAAAATAAGATTAGGACAAAAATAAAATAAAATTGTGGAATGGAATGACATTACCTTGCCAAAGCTTTCCCACTTGATATGCCACATTGGGATTATTCAAATTAAGAATGTGCTGCATATCTTTTCTCTTTTATTTCTTTGAGGAATTGGAGCAGAGGCGCTTTTCGATAAGACCCGAAAACCACGGAGGGGTCCGCCCAGTCTAAGTACGGGGAGATATCTATTACAAGTATACACTACGAGTATAATTTCTTGATAGATACGGCCAGACAATTGACATGCTGCATGCTAATTGGAAAATGGAGGCCCGTTTCCATTTAATGAACCCCAATCCAACGCAATCTAAACCCCAAACCCCCAACTTAATCTGAACCGTATGGAAACCCAGTTCGGAATTGGAGTACAAAGTATTTTTATTTTTGTATGTTTGTAAATGTTGGGCGCTTTGTCTAATTAACATAAAATTAACTTATAATCATTGTGCCAATTGTCGCCACAGTCTTCAAACTCGGTAACTTAAAACCCTAAACCCCAAGAAAGAGAAGAAGAAGACGGGGGCAACAACAACAACAACAACAACAAACTGGAGCAAAATGGGCTCTACGACCGTGGGAAACGTGGAGATTAATTTTATTTTAATTATTTTATCAAAACGCTTTTTGTGGCTCTCGACATGGACTCTCTCACTTTGTCAGCGGCTGCGGCTTACAAAATACCCTAACAACAACAGGGTATAACACAAAATCTCAAACAATTTGCTTAAATGATAAGAAATAAAGCTCAAATTTCCTCTATGAGTAGCTGTAGTTAAGAACTTTTTAACATATGTAAAAAAATTGACAGCTAATATATAACATAGAGCTAGATTCATGTTTTTAATATGATTGAAGAGTTGCATTTATATAAGCATTATTTATAAAGTGAATACTTTAGAAATACTTAAGTCCGATTCTGAAAATAATATTCTGTTTCAGCTAATTTCAGAAATCCGAAAAAATGAATTCAATTCCACAGGAAGAAACTATAGTTTAATATGAAAATCGTTAGCTACCTGAGGAAAGAGTATTAACAAATTCGTTGCTCACTTTTCTCTTGAGTTTTGTGATGGGCTTTCATGTTTTGCTGGCATTTTATTACATGAGTTATTTGACTGGCGACGTATTATCATCATCAAGTCCCTCCCTCCCTCCCTCCGTCTGTCCGTCTGTCTGTCTGTTTGTCCGTTTGCCCGTGAGACGCAAAGAGTGAGTGTATGAGATGGAGTGTGGGGATATAGTATTGTGAGTAACCTCTGAATGGGCCATGCTGTTTGTCTGCTCAACTCGGCTCAACTCTGCTCTGCTTTTTGTCACATAATGTGGCCCAGGCAATTAAATGAAACGGCTTCGAATTAAGCCAAGTAGCTGTGACGGACGTCGCACTTTGCATACAAATTTGCCAGTGATTTGCTTGAAGCGCGAAATGAGGGCGAAATCGAAAACGAGAGTGTTTCCACACCACACACTAAAAGAAATGAAAAGAGACGGACCTACATCGGCTGCGTAAGAGACAGAAATAGAGCAGGGGGGAACTCCGTTAACTGGACCACACAAATGAAACGAATGTAAGGTGTTATGGGGGGATATAGAATTATGCCATATAGTATATGTAACAAGTTCCCAAAAAAAAAAAAAAAAAATGATGAAAAACATGAGAAAATACATAAAATGATATAAAGATGGTATAAGGCTCTCTGACCGGTAGCTCTTTTCTCTCAGTGTCATAACTTTTATGAAGATGATTAGAGCGCTCAACGCGATCATAAAAATGTGTTGACAGTGCAACAGCGGCTTCATCTAAAGTGCTCGAAAACGGGCTCTAAACGGGTGGCCCCAATACACATATATATACATATATATACATATATGTACATATACATACATACATATATACTTGATATCAGATGAAGATATTGTCTGTGTATATGCGACATCTCTGGTGGGAATCGCTGTTGTTCGGCGGCTGTGTGACGTTTATCACATCTTCGTTTATTTTTATATATGTATACATATATTTTTGAGCAAATATTAAACATCTCTTTGACGCCGTCTCAGGCTACATTGAGAGAACCCACCTCCAAATTCCCTTACTCTCTCCCTTGCCCAGTTATTGCTGTTTAACTTTGTCGGCACTTTTGGATCTTCACTGTGCTTTATCTGTCTGCACTACATACATATGTACATATGATACATACATATGTATATGTATGTATGTATGTATGTACATCTTCTATACATCTCCATCTCTGCCTGTCACGGCCCTACCTCTCTGTCTGGATGCTCTCTATATGTTATGTGGTGGACTCGTGTTGATCATCATTATGACCGGAACTTGTCACATGCCAAACCGATTGCGCAGCCTTAACATCTTTTTATGGCCTGTTGGTTCCTGTTTGCCAGATTTATCATAATAGAGGTCTCGGTTTTGAGTTTCGCCCATATATTGAGAAATAACGCTATATAAATGAGTTTAAGCTACAGAGAATCTGAGAGTAAATATTTTAGATTTTTGCCATATACTATAAAATAACGTTCTAGGTATGGGTATCCATAGGATAGTCTGAGGTAAATGTGGCAACTTATATATATAGTATATATATATAATATATAATATTTGCCATATATAGCATTTAGAACTAAGTTCAAAATGGGCAAATTCTATAGAAATTGAAGTTTTGAGTTTAACACTGACTACTGAAAGTATTTATATGGAAAGATATTCCAGCTAAAAAACTTATAATTGTTTCTAGAGCATCTCACAAAATGGGCAATTTTTTATGAATATATATAGTTGTACATAATGTTATGTAATATGTCAATTCGCCAATGAGTTCAAATTTATAAATTAAACAAAAAAAAAAAAAAGAAAACTTACCAGATCAGCTCAAAATATCCCATAGATAGTTGAGGTCTGAGCAGTGTCGATAATTTTTGATCATCTGAAAAAGATGTAAATTCAGAAATTTCGTTATTCCTTGAATCTTTTAAAAGAAATATTTTCAGTTTTAAGAGTTGATAATATACATATAACATATAGATATGTTTTGAAGGAAAATAATTGGATCAAGTAACATATTGATTGTGAAATTGTGGAAGTCTAGGTTATTTCCATGGACATTGTGATACTTTGATCACATTGTTATTGAAGACTTGCTAAAGATTTATTCATACATCATTAAAGTGCGATTCGTACTAAGTCGCGTGTCGTATGCTGATCATTGACAGCAACAACAGCAACGATAACAACAACAGCAACGATAACAACAATAAAGAGATCGATAAATACATTAAGCTGACGCATTACGTTGCGTATTAATGGGCTCCGATTGTCAACTTGACGTTGTTTGAAGAGGGGGGGTTCAAATTAGGTCAAAATCAGCATAAAAATACTTATATATGTGTGTGTGTGTGTGTGTGTGTGCTGGTGGCTGGCAATCGGATTGTATCCGATCGGATCGTAACGGATCGGATGGAACTCGGAGTGGAAATGGTATATGGGTATCCATAGGGTAGTCTGAGGTAAATGTGGCAAACTTATTGCAATTGTAATGCGTTGAATATTGATGAGTGAACAGATAATCAGATAGACCGAAAAGGTTGAGAACTGCCAGACAGAGATGGCAATAGTGATATAGACATTGTTGTAAGCACTAATATATACATATAGGCGTATATATTGAAAGAAAAAGCCCACGTATTCGCCAAACAGCTTGAGGTTCTTATCGTTATAGAAAAGGGAGAAGATTTTGTCTTCTATAAAACTCACTCAACTTTAACTATTATATATATATTAATATATTATCTCAAAATCTCTAAATCTGCACTATCTGCGTATATATCGAGAGAAACCCCCCACGTATTCCCTTTTGAGGTCAAGGTTCATTTCTTCTTGAGACAAGAACATAGAAAAGGCAGAGGATTTTGTCTTCTAGAAAATTCATTGAACTTTACCTAATATAAATTTTATATATTATATTGAAGTCTCTATAGCTGTCTGATTAAAGAGCTAACTGAGGTCTTAGGAAATCACAATTAACCGCATGATATGATATAGACCTTTTGGCCTCCCTCTTCTTCTTTCTTTTTTTTATTTGCAGCGGCTGCTGATCTATGCAAATGAAAAGACGACGTCGACGACGACGACGACGACGACGAAGTGAAGTCGATGCCTTCAATACTGTCGACACTCTTGCCCTATGGAGATGGGACTCGGCGGGGGACTTTTGCCTGAACCGCTGGCACCCCATATACCCTATATTTAAAATATGCGGAATCGCACTGAAAACACCAAATGGAATTATAGAATTGCCAATTTCTCACACTCTCTGTCTAGCTAGTTGAAAATTGAATTTCCGTTCTCTGTTTTTCATTTTATCTTAATGGGAATTCTCTAAGTGCTATGATATGCTGTAGCGACAGAGAAAGAGAGAGGGACTTTACTTCCTGTTTAAAAAAATGTAAATGCCTTTGACTTGACCTTCGATAAAGATGTCAAGCACAGGATCAGCTAGACCTCAGGTAGTAGTTCCACAGCCGCAATCTCTGGTCTCATTAGCTCATTACAACGATATATACAGAGAGGCATAGTTGAAGGTCCAACGATTTCCGTTTTCGGTAGCTGACTCAGTTTTTGCCTAATCTATGCCTGAACCGCAACATTAAAACAAAACAACAAAATCCATTTTCCATTTCCTAAATTAACCTTAAATATTGTGACTTGAATGGACTAGACTCTAGACTCACGCGTGTCACGAGGTGCGCAACCATCATCATCGCCAGTTGTTGTAGGTTATATGTATATTATATATTCAGTGTGTTTGGTTAGGTAATGTGCAGATCTCGACACAAAACTCACCACAGATTTCCAAGACAACAACAGCTAAGCTCAAATTGTTGCTGCTGCTGCTGCTGCTGCTGTTGAGGCATGGCACAGCATTTTAATATAGAAATTTTCTTATTATTTTTAGGCCAACGGCCTACAACGGCCCCGAGGCCTCCAACTCTCATGGCGATGGCGATGGCGATGTTGATGGCGATGGCGATGGCGATGGTGACGAGTGCCAACAACAACAACAACATTTATCAGCCGCCACAGCAGCAGCAGCAACACAATCAATACAACAAATTCCAATTGGAAACCAAAGCCAATCAGACGAAAGCCAAAGCGCAAAAGAGACATAGAGAGCCAAAAGAGAGGAAAAGAGGAGGACAGCAAGATGGCCAACAGCCATCGACAGTGCGTCTGTCTGTCTGTCTGTGCGTGTCTCTTTTCCATCCAACCATCTATCCGTCCATCCATCTGTCTCTTTGACTGTCCGTCTGTCTGTCTGTCTGTCTGTCTGTCTGTCTGTCTGTCTGATTGTCTGCCTCACTGCCAATGGCAAACGCAGCCCATAGATGGGCTCGTTGAATATTTCTTGTATTTCTCTCGACAAGTCGGCGACAATTTGGCCAAAAAGAAAGTCCGTACGCTGCCTGCATATACCCTGTAATTAATTGCAATTGTTTGTTATAGCTAAGGAGTTTGCTTGTTTTCAATTACTTAGTGAGTTTATGAATTTTTTTTTTTTTTTTTTTTTTTGATTTGCAGTTTGTAAATATATACAAAACATATATAAAAATACAATATATATAAAATATATATTTTTTATTTTTAATTCATATTCATTATTTCCCCCTTAAATTTCTTTGTTTCAAATTTTTAATAATTTTCTTTCAAACTTTCCTTTAAAATTTTTAATAATCTTTCTGTAACTTCCATCAATTAGAACTTGTTAGGGATAAATTAGTTTTCTGCAACTTACGATAACTATTCTATAGTTTACTTATACATATCTGCTTTTTTCTTCTTCCTTGTTAAGCCTGTATTCCTCCACAATTTTTTGTAAATTTCATATATCCTATATGAACCTCAAAATCCAATAGCACTCTTAACATATATGTACATGTATATATCTTCAACATTTGATTATCTTTTAAAGTCGTTAAAGTCATTTGATTATCTTTCAGAGTCGGTAGTCACCGTTTACATGGTATCTTATGAGTCGACCCTTGAAGTTGTACTCTGTACCGCCGTTGGGCTGTGATTTTGGCTTTGGTCAGGCCCATCACTTAACAAAGATTGGCGTCGCAGCAGCAGCAACAACAGCAGCAGCAGCAGCAGCAGTCGTAGTCGTCGTCGTCAAATCACCATCGACATGCGACACAATGTAATGTGGGTGAAGTGGGGGGATGGCGAGGGAGGGAGGAAGGTGACGGTTTTTTATGCAGTTTGGAGAGCTGTTTAATGGGGTACGACACATCACATCGCTGGTTGCTGGTTGGGCCATCGTTTGGGCCATCGGTTGGTTTGTCAAGGCATACGTTTTGGCTCAAAAGAAAACACACATCATGAATCTTTAATGAAGAATCACCAAGTTTGGGAGGAGGTGCTGAAGAGTGACCGAAGTGAGGGAGGGGGCAACTACTCGGAGGCACAACCATAAACGTTGCCGCACATTTTCTTTTATTGAGCCGTAAGATTGAAATTGTTTAGTTGTCGTTGTTGTTGCTGTTGTTGTTGCTCTTTAACGAGTACTACAATACCCTGTAAACATAATCCACTAGGTAAATGGGGCATGCTCAACTACAACTCAACGCTCCGCAACTACTCCAACTCAACTCAAATGTAACAATCCAAGGAACCCTTGTAAGAACCCTTTTCATGTGCTTCAGTACATAAGGTATTACCCGTCGAGTATACCCCATCATCTAAGCAACATTCTTACGTGAGTTTTATGTGATTTCGTTTTTGGCGCGACCGTTTGAAGACCGTCAGCAGCAACAGCAGCAGCAGCAGCCATTGTCGATCGTGAATTGCGGATCGTTGCGTAGACAGATACCCCCAATGATGGTGCCCCATTGTGGAGATTCAATATTGAACATACGATACCCATACCCACATGTATGTACATATGTACATACATATGTATGTAGCTATGGGCAGCCACTTGGGCATGTGGCCACCGCAGCACATCATCGTGCACCCATCGCAATGTTAATGTATTTGGAAATCGTGTCCCGAGAAAACCAAAATGGAAAGCCCAAATTTCATGCCAATCGCAACGAAGTGTGTATGCTCTATGTTATCGATAGTTATCGATGATGTCATTTAGTTATCGAAAATATTACTGGCAATATAACTCTTTAGCCAAATCTTGGCAAATGCCTCAATCACGTACTGTTATCGATAACTTTCCTATCGGAAATCAATATTTCGCAATTTAGGGAATTTCCAAAAAAATCGATAGCTTTTCGATTAGTAGCAAAATCATATCATTGTACTATCAAATCAAGCGCATTTTGCCGAATATGATAACACAGCTGATCAATATAGTCGCATAGTTATCGATTAATCGGTGCACAGCAGCATTGATCGACTCGCCGGATGCCCTACAAAATGAAGCGTCAAATGCTCGTCGCTTATGTGGGGCGGTCTGTGGTCCCCGTTGTGGCACGCAAGCGGTACAGCAGTAGGAGGTGGTGCAGGTGGCATCATCATAAAAGAAAGAAATTTATTGACAAACTATGCATTATTAAAAAATTATATGTACATGGATGGCATCGGTATGTGCCGCGTCTGTCTGCGTAATGTGTATGAGTTTTTGGTGTTGTTGTTGCTGCTTTTGAGATTTGTTTAATAATAAATTCATTATGCGAGACGATGGCGGAGAAATTAAGCATGCATAGATATGAATGTATGTAAAGTTTCATGAATGGTGGCAGATACACATAGAGGTTGGGTCGGTTTTGTGCTGGGGGGGGGATATTTAAGAAGTAAAGGGGTGGAGGAGGGGGGTAACGGGGGCGGCACCATATGACTCTATGGGCATGAGCATGGGCCCATGGTTATCGATATTGTCTTTTGGCTCATGGCATGATGGCTATGGTCAACGAACTGGTGGACCGTGAAAGTTGTCTGCACACGATTCTGACCCAAAAAAATGTATAAAAAAAAAATTAAAGAAAAAAACTAAAATAAATAAATAATAACGAGCAATACCAAGTGCTTTCATTATGATAATTGTAGAAATTATGCATTGATTACGATGATGGGGGGGGGGGACAGTCAGGTAAACCCTAAGCGCATAATGAATAGCATCTGAAACCAAGTCGAATAACTCGTAAATAACCAAGATACTGTGTCTCAAGACAATAGAGAAATTAAGAAAAGCTGAAAATTCAACAGAGTAGTTAGAATGCATATCTTAAGAAATATTATTTAAGTTGCAGAAAATTACAAATATATATGCAGTAAAGGGAGGAACTCACCTCATCTGCTATTCTAAACAAAGAACTAATAAGGTAACATATTAAAATTCTACACGATTTCAGAAAAATGGACAAAACTTAAGATCGTTATATGTATGTTAGTTTAACTTGAAATGGACTCTAGAAAAGAGTACATTAACATCGAAAACTCTGAGGGAAAATAACTCCTTAACAAGATTATACTATCTTAACACTTCAAGGTTACTTTCCTTTCCGTAAAACTATCTCTTCTTTTTCGCTCAACCACTCACCTCTTTCCATCTCTATCTCTATTACCCGCTCTCTGTCTCTCTCCCCCTCTCTCTCTCCCTCTCTCTCTTTCACTGTCTCTCTCTCAGCTTCCCATTCGGAAACTGCTCTCAGCTGTTATCTACCTGTCATGAGATATGGGGTCACGAAAACACAAGTGCCTTGTAAAGCTTCCCTATGCTCGCTTTATGGAGGATTGTCATGCCGAAAAGGAAGCGATGGCATCCAAGTGCAAAGTCCAATCAAGCATTACAACGTCATCGTGTCCACTACTGTCAATGTCCGCCGCTGTCCACATCACATTTCCTTTACTTCCGATGCCAGTTTCATATTGCAGAAATGTGAGCAATGTCCGAAATTGTGAAACAGACGAGACGCAGAGAGTTGCCCTCAACAGACCGGCTGGTGGTAACCCTTTGCTCCTCTCTCTCTCTCTGTGTCTCACACTCTCTACCTCGTTTCCTCGTTTCCACAAATGAAGTTCAACTTGCCGCCTTCCACTTGATTAAACACTTTTATGCAAGTTGAGCGACCCCATTCTATCTCTCTACAGGACATGTATGTACATATGCATCTCCCTTCGATTCCCTTTCTCTGGGTCTGTGTAATTTGATGCCAGACAATGATCCGTTGACGCTTGAGATCTTGGTCGGCAACGGAGGCAACAGTCGGCCTGGAAAAACGGTTACCGCAATGACAGGTGCACGGCTGCTCCCGGTATGATCCTCGAGTCCGAATGTGTGGATGATGCAAGGATGCACCTTTGTGCAACTGCAGCCGCCAAAATAGCCAACTAGCCACATGCTGCTTGCTTACTTCCTACCAGGGGTTGCACTCTCCCTCCATCTCTTTCTTTCTCTGTATTCCTATCTCTCTCTCTATCTTGACTGGAGTGTAATGCAAAACGTGTGTCAAGCGTTAAGAGGAAAACCGAAACGAAACTGAAACGAAAAAACAGGTAGAAGGCATCAGAGCAGAGTCCAGGAAGCGAAAGAAATTGAAGGAAAGAGTAAGAGAAATGAGAGAAGGTGATAGAAAGAGAACGATAGAGAGAAGAGCAAGATCGAGAGAACTGCCTTGCATCCCTCAATGTTGCAGTTGTTATACATATAGTTGAGTTTTAGCCTTGGTTCATTCAACCGCCTGACAGAAGACAATGTCCTGTTCTGTCCTGATCCTTGCGACTAGGCGCAGGATCAATGCACGCTCTACAGTTTATTGAACTACTGCAGTTGCCTCCATAATTATTCAAGTAAACTGACACGGACGGCCGTTGATCGAGCGATAATGATAATGAAGATGGATACGGCACAGTTCAAGGGGGTCAAAAGTCACAAAAGTTCAAAAACATCTACATATTCTAACATATTCTTTAAACTGATCAACTATATAGTAAATATACAAAGTTTAATTGTTGTACCTCAAATAAGTGCTGAGTTCCTTGAGGTTGTTGACTGTTATAATAGCAAAGTAGGTAGCTAGAATTAGAAACTTATACCAGAATTTCAGCAGAGTTTTTCTGCAAGCTTGGGGTTGCCTATTCCAACTATATTTACTTTGAAATACTTTGAAAAACATGCGGAAACAATGTTGAATTCATAACCACATAGTGTGGAAATTAGATATAATTAAAAGTACATATTACTGAAAACAGTTGATAACTCATCTGTTTGTTGAACAGCGATGCGTCAGGCGTTGTTACAGGGAAGTATGTCTATATATCTTTCTTTATTTTCATATTGATTACCTCTTAAAGCGAAGAAGAAGCAGATGTTGAGCCAAACAAAAACCCAAGAAGGTGTGTTTCGACAGTTGTCAATCAGCATTATGTCAATAATTTAATCAGCCCAAAATATGAGAGAGAGAGAGAGATAGAGACAGCAAGAACGAGTGAAAAACACAGAGAAACAGAGGGAGATGGAGAACATAGTTGTAATATATTGTATTACAATGTAAGTTTAGAGTTTTGAAAATATTCAACTCTATAATGCGACTTTCTGCGATTCAATATAGATGCACAGATCTCAGGGATTCTCTAGTTGGGCAATATGAGAATCTTTCAGCCACAATCTCACTCTCTCTCTCTCTCTCTCTATTTCTCCCTGCTCTCTCTCATTATCTTTCGCAGTTTTCGCTACGCTGAGTAAATATTTTAGTTGCCTGATAAAAAATAAACGGATCGTGGACAGAATCGCAGAGAGGGAGAGTTTTGGAAAATGAGGCAGGAAAACGAAACGCAGCAGGCGTTCCAGGAGGTGGAGGTGGAGGTGGAGAAGGAGTAGGGCGACGTGTGGCATGCCACGGGGACGGGTGAAAAATACACACAATGTAAAGAAAAAAGCGCACGCAGATGCATTTCGTGTTTACACAGTGCTGTGATGTTGTCCCTATTGCGTGGGACAGATACACACAACCACAAACAAACACACATACACACAAACACACACACATAGAGAGAGATATGTATGCATGCAGATACAGATACATTAAATACAAGATAGTTGCCATGGTTATCGAGTCGAGCAAACACATGAATATTCAATCAGTTGCCAATGTTGCGAGGGTGGTTCTCAGTTGGCTCGAAACGACGACCGTTAACACACAGCGTGCCACGAGGCAAACAGCGGCAGAGGCAGCGGTAACAGCAGCAGCAGCAGCAGCAGCAGAGGCAGAGGCAGAGTCAGAGGCAGGACTCAGCCACAAAGGTGTTGTGGGGGTAACAGCATAAGGGGTTAGGGTTTAGGGGAAAGGCAGAGCCGAAAGGGGTCACACGGTTTGCCATTGGGGCGCAAAATTGAGAGCAGCTAAGCAAATGAGACAAAGCAAACGAAAGGAGAAACGGAAATTAAAGGGGATTCAAAAAAAAAAAAACAGTAGAATTGACAAGGCGAGCAGTGGTAGCACCCAGCACCCAAAAAGCAGAAACAGAAAACGGGAAAAAAATTTTTAAACCTTACCTATTTCTTCACGTTTTTGGCCATACCTCGGAAAATACTCGTCAGAAACGCATCAAATAAAAAGCAAAATGCTAGTTATGAGTCTGAGAATCGATCGGTGTCAAAAATTCGATTTTCAAAATTTTTCGATTTTTGATGATTTTGTCAAGGGGTTAGTATGAAAAATGGGTCAAAAAAGTCGAAAATTTGAAAAGGGTGAATTTTGCAAAATTTTTGATGCAGATGTAAGCTGATATAAAAACCATTTCCAAAACATATAATTTCATCAAAATCTGATGATTTTTGGCCGAGTTATGGCAATTCAAAGTTATGAAGAGGTCCCTTATGCGAAATTTGCCATTTTGGGACACTTTTTTAACACATTTTTGGCCATAACTCTTGAAATCCTCATCAGAAACACCTCAAATGAAAAGCAAAATGCTAGTTATGAGTCCTAGAATCGATCGGAGTCAAAAATTCGGGTTTCAAAATTTTTCGATTTTTGACGATTTTGTCAAGGGGTTAGTATGGAAAATGGGTCAAAAAAGTCGAAAATTTGAAAAGGGTGAATTTTGCAAAATTTTTGATGCAGATGTAAGCTGATATAAAAACCATTTCCAAAACATATAATTTCATCAAAATCTGATGATTTTTGGCCGAGTTATGGCAATTCAAATTTATGAAGAGGTCCCTTATGCGAAATTTGCCATTTTGGGACACTTTTTTAACACATTTTTGGCCATAACTCTTGAAATCCTCATCAGAAACACCTCAAATGAAAAGCAAAATGCTAGTTATGAGTCCTAGAATCGATCGGAGTCAAAAAATTCAGGTTAACAAATTTTTCGATTTTTGATGATTTTGTCAAGGGGTTAGTATGAAAAATGGGTCAAAAAAGTCGAAAATTTGAAAAGGGTGAATTTTGCAAAATTTTTGATGCAGATGTAAGCTGATATAAAAACCATTTCCAAAACATATAATTTCATCAAAATCTGATGATTTTTGGCCGAGTTATGGCAATTCAAAGTTATGAAGAGGTCCCTTATGCGAAATTTGCCATTTTGGGACACTTTTTTAACACATTTTTGGCCATAACTCTTGAAATCCTCATCAGAAACACCTCAAATGAAAAGCAAAATGCTAGTTATGAGTCCTAGAATCGATCGGAGTCAAAAATTCGGGTTTCAAAATTTTTAGATTTTTGACGATTTTGTCAAGGGGTTAGTATGGAAAATGGGTCATAAAAGTCGAATATTTAAAAAGGGTGAATTTTGCAAAAATTTTGATGCAGATGTAAGCTGATATAAAAACCATTTCCAAAACATATAATTTCATCAAAATATGATGATTTTTGGCCGAGTTATGACAATTCAAAGTTATGAAGAGGTCCCTTATGCGAAATTTGCCATTTTGGGACACTTTTTTAACACATTTTTGGCCATAACTCTTGAAATCCTCATCAGAAACACCTCAAATAAAAAGCAAAATGCTAGTTATGAGTCCCAGAATCGATCAGAGTCAAAAAATTTGGGTTAACAAATTTTTCGATTTTTGATGATTTTGTCAAGGGGTTAGTATGAAAAATGGGTCAAAAAAGTCGAAAATTTGAAAAGGGTGAATTTTGCAAAATTTTTGATGCAGATGTAAGCTGATATAAAAACCATTTCCAAAACATATAATTTCATCAAAATCTGATGATTTTTGGCCGAGTTATGGCAATTCAAAGTTATGAAGAGGTCCCTTATGCGAAATTTGCCATTTTGGGACACTTTTTTAACACATTTTTGGCCATAACTCTTGAAATCCTCATCAGAAACACCTCAAATAAAAAGCAAAATGCTAGTTATGAGTCCTAGAATCGATCGGAGTCAAAAATTCGGGTTTCAAAATTTTTCGATTTTTGATGATTTTGTCAAGGGGTTAGTATGGAAAATGGGTCATAAAAGTCGAATATTTAAAATAGGGTGAATTTTGCAAAAATTTTGATGCAGATGTAAGCTGATATAAAAACCATTTCCAAAACATATAATTTCATCAAAATATGATGATTTTTGGCCGAGTTATGACAATTCAAAGTTATGAAGAGGTCCCTTATGCGAAATTTGCCATTTTGGGACACTTTTTTTAACACATTTTTGGCCATAACTCTTGAAATCCTCATCAGAAACACCTCAAATAAAAAGCAAAATGCTAGTTATGAGTCCTAGAATCGATCGGAGTCAAAAATTCGGATTTCAAAATTTTTCGATTTTTGATGATTTTGTCAAGGGGTTAGTATGGAAAATGGGTCAAAAAGTCTAAAATTTAAAAAGAGTGAATTTTGCAAAATTTTTGATGCAGATGTAAGCTGATATAAAAACCATTTCCAAAACATATAATTTCATCAAAATCTGATGATTTTTGGCCGAGTTATGGCAATTCAAAGTTATGAAGAGGTCCCTTATGCGAAATTTGCCATTATGGGACACTTTTTTAACACATTTTTGGCCATAACTCTTGAAATCCTCATCAGAAACACCTCAAATAATAAGCAAAATGCTAGTTATGAGTCCTAGAATCGATCGGAGTCAAAAATTCGGGTTTCAAAATTTTTCGATTTTTGATGATTTTGTCAAGGGGTTAGTATGAAAAATGGGTCAAAAAAGTCGAAAATTGAAAAAGGGTGAATTCTTCAAATGTTTTGATGCAAATTTAAGTTGATATGAAAACCATTTCTAAAACATATAATTTCATCAAATTCTGATGATTTTTGGCCAAGTTATGGCAATTCAAAGTTAAAAAGGCATTTTAATACACATTTTTTGGCATATCTCGGAAGATACTTATCAGAAACATCTCAAATAAAAAGCAAAAGCCTAGTTATGAGTCCTAGAATCGATCACAGTCAAAAAATTGGGGTCAAAAATATTTGGATTTTTGATTATTTTTACAAGGGGTTAGCATGGAAAATTGGTCAAAAATGGCGAAAAATTATAAAATGCGTATTTTATAAAAATTGAATGCCGTTTCATTTCAGTATAAAAAATCCAAATTTCATGAAGATCGGATAATTTTTGGGCAAGTTATGACAATACAAACAAAGTTGCCTACTATTAAAGTCATGGGCACCCAGTGAGTACAAAAAGCCCCACCAACACCATCTACTATGTGCAGAGGTAGCCTTCGTATCAGACATGACCGTTGGCTGTTGTGGGCTTAAATCTCAAGAGCGGAAATGCCACCCCCCTTCGCAACGCGATCGCCCAACTCCCACTATCTGTGGAGGGAGTGCTGCTGGCCGTGCTGAGAGAAGGAAAGAGAGACAAAGACATGAAATATGATTTGTTGTTATCGAATGGCGAAATCATCGATCATCTCAAATTCACGATCCATCATCATTAGCGATAAGACCGTTTATTTGATTGGAAATACGCTTGAAGTTCGTACATTTTGCCGCACCCACTGAGAGCTAAGAAATCGTGTTGATCATAAAAATAGAATATAGTCGTCGATCAGCAATGATCATAGTACTGTACAAGAAGTATGCTTTTTTTTCCATTTTTGTATGAACTTGTTCAATCTTGAAAATAATATTATATAGAAAATATATCTTGCAGTGGAGGAGCTCAATTCATGCCCATCATCATCAATCTTTCTCGCTCTGTTTATCTATCGATTCATTTTCTTGCTCTTTTGCTCTTGGAATACATATGTACATACATACATACATATGTTATGTTCTTTTGTTTTTATCTCGATTTTTTACGGCACATGGGACATGGACATTCCGCAATTACGTATCGTACGTACTACGTCTCTTTGATGGGTGTCATCCGGCCAACCCGTAACTCTTAACGGATTCCAAGCGATACGTCTTGATAGGTTTTGTTTCATTTTTATTATATTTTTATTTCTTATTTTCGAATCGCCTTGGACTCTTGTTTATCTTTATATGTAGTGTGGCCTCATTTTGCCTACTACATTATACCTTGAATTCTTTCACTGCTGCTGAGCTTCTTCTTCTTCCTCTTCTTCTCCTACTTATTCCTCTTCTTGTTTGGCGTCTTCTCCACCATTGATTGACCGCTTTATCACGTCACGTGTCCCCCCCCCCCAATTAGCACCATTTACAGTTATTATATATGATCGTTCTATAAATAATCATATTGTTAAATGCACTTCTATTACTCCCCCTCTCTCTCTCTCTCTCTCCCTCTCTCACTCTTTCTCCTTCTTTCGTTTTCTCTCTCTGTTCTATCTTGCTCTGTCTTGCCAATTTTTACGACACCCTCCACCGTATATATGTATATGTACATATGTATATAGAGAGAAGCAGATATATTCCAAGTTGTTTATGCCCGAGTTTAGTTTTTTATGTCAACTATTTACACACTGCAAAAATTCTCGGCATATTCCATCGATCAGCTCCCCGATGAATCATGTGCAGCTCCTCGATCATCATGACGAGGCTACAGTTCCCAGTTCCCAGATACTACCTGGGCATATACTTTTATGTTCTTTCCTTAGAAAAGACCATGACAATGGAAGCAAATCAAATTTATATTGTTCAGAGATATCGGAAGCGTGCAGCGATAGAAAATTGTGTGGAAGTGAAGCTACAAAATATTGATAAAATTTTATAATGCAAATATTTGCAAAAATGTTTGAAAAATATTTGGAACAAAGCAGCAACTAAATTTAAAGTCTTAAGCATATTTTTTTTAAATTTGAATTTAAATTGAAAAAAATAAACTTTAAAATCGACAAAATTTCTCAGAAACTTAAAAAAAAGTACATTTAGAGTATTTGATTAGTAAAAAGATTTGGAAATGTTATATTTGCCAATAAAATTAAAATTAAGAAAAACAAAAAGTCAGTTAAATTATAGTTGAAACAGTGAACTTTATACAACTATACAAATATTTAAAATACATTAAAAAAAATAATAATTTTAAAAAATTTTTAGAAAAATTATATTTTTTTTTATATAATTTTGTAGAAAATTCCAGCGGGCTAAACGAACTCTTGTTCTTTGGCTAGAGAATCTCTTGCACTCAAAGATAAGCAAAAATATACTAAATACTTGATCGATTTAACAACTTTTTGTGCAGTGTATATGTATACAATATCTGTATGTATATGTGTATATACATATATGTATGTATGTATGTAGGTATGAAGTGATGGTATTGGAATACGATTATCTGCGTTGTGCAGCTGAGAGTGTTGTAAGAGGCAGCTGCCATAAAGCGTCAAACGATCGACGATCGATTCATCTATCGATCTAATGGGCCAATCATACAGATAAGAGATATATGTACATATATGTACTTATTACGCTGTGCAAGATAGTTATATATATACACACACACACACACACACACACTATGCACGCGCTTGTTAAAATTGCATTGGAAAAGTTGAAGCAAATTTTCTATTGAAATTCCCTTCCGAGGCCCAAAAGTATTTGTCTCTATGTCGCTGTATCTAACTATCTATAGGTAACTATGTATAGATATCTGTAGACTTAGCTCTCCTCTATACAGTACAGTGTGTGTATGAGGTTTTAGTTCTAAAGACGCTGTAAACGATTTTTAAGCCCTCGCGTTTCTCAGTTTTGGCGCGTGATAAAAAAATAAATATATATGTACATACATATGTATAACAAAATGTTACTTAAGACTCTCAACTGAGGGGTGTCTTAAGTTCTTCTTCTGCTTCTTGCTCAATTTCAAAGTCTTTTCTGCTTTTGTGTCAATAGATTGCATCAGTGATCGACATTGTTTTTGGGGGATCACAGCGAGAGTGCCACCACTGAGTCAGTGCCACGATGAATCATGGGCTCCCAATATACGGAGCTGGGTCTTTAGGTACTTAGCGACCTATCTGAGAGCCTATTACGTCTCCGCCGTCTCCTATCAGTGCCAAAATAGCAAATACAATAACGTGAGGGAGTCTTTTGTATGGTGGACATGGCTAATGGTTGGTGTTGCCTCCCAAACCCCACCTCGCCTATTCCGTTACCATCGCCTTTACTTTTATCTCCGCAATTGGCCAATGACGCCAACGATAAGGCCACCAACTTGTACCTATATAGGTTTAAATATATGTACATATATATGTATTTCTTGCTGACCCATAAATCGTTTCCAGTTAAAAACTCATTATGTATTTTTCAGCATATTACAAAGTGAAACTCATGCCCCCGTCAAAAATTGTGCCCCGCCCCATCATTGTCATCCGAAATTCGTCAAGTAACTGACAAGTCCAAATTGTACACGTATTCCTTAGCCATGTATCCTAGATGTCTCTTTGGCGAATCAATAAAAACCTAACGCATAATTTATGACCACTATAAACGTCAACAGAGAAAGACATAGAGAGAGACGGACACACAGAAAGAGAGACAGAGAGAGAGAGAGAGAGAGAGAGAGAGAGAGAGAGAGGACAGCAAGGGAGTCTAACATCCCAGTGCCTTCAGTTAGCCTGTCCATCATTTATGCATTGTCAGTCTATCGATTGTACACTGCGAGAAAATTTAACGCCCCATGAGCAATCATATAAATTAATTTATTTATCTTTTTCAATAATTTCCTTCTTAATCAGTGATCCTTAATTTGGTCTTTATATTATTCTTCGCTATAATTTCGTTACAAAATTATGTAGCTTCTTTGCATCAAATGGAGTATTAGGTTTTTCTAAGTTTTAAATACTCTTGAAATTATAGTAAGCTTTTAAAAATTTTCAAAAAATGTCTTAACTTATATTTGAAAGAATTCTTCCAAATCGTTACACATATTTTTTTTATTTTAATTTACAAATATACTCAAAATATATTATTATATTTTTTTATTTATTTTCCAAATAAATTTTAAAGATTTCTTTTAAATGGGTATTTATAATCATGTTAAAAAAAGGTTCTTGATTTTTCTAATATTTTTTAGTTTAATCTTTAATTATGCTATCATTTATTTACATATACTAAAAATATTTATAAATTTCCCTTAATCTTATAATTTAAAAAAAAAACCAATAACTTTATTTTCTTGCAGTGTATGCCTCATATTGTATTCGCTGTGTCTTCTTGCTTGCTCTGTCCCTATTGTCACCTATTCTGCTTCTACTGCCACTACTTCTTATCCTACCACTGCCTCTGCCATTGCCACTGCTGCTTTATCTGCTCCACGCTGGCCCATAACATTTGACCAACTGAAGAAGCACTCAAAATGGGGATAAACATCGCTTTAACTACATACATACATACATACATACATACATACATATGTATGTATGTATATGTAGGTATGTATTTGTCTATATGTTTGTAGGTATGTATGTATGTAGGGGGTTGTTGGTTGGCAACTCTGGCCGCTGTCTCCCACTCCCTGTCTATCTCTCTTTAGCTCTATCGCTATCTCTGTCTCGCTGGACAGTGTATTTGTGTGTTTGTATCTGACAGATACAGATACACAAGCGTGTTGCCAGGTAACCAAAACCATGAGAATTTGTACATAACAAACCAAATAAATTGTGGAATGAGTCGTTTGGGCTTTAGTTCTGTGAATTCCATGGTCTATATAATAGGGGTGGATCAGCACATTGGTCCCCCCAACAACAACAGTCCCCCCAGGCACAGAATCGCAGAGGAAAATTCTTTTCTATCTCTATCTTTCTCTCACTCTCTCTCTCTCTGTCTTTGCTCTGTGTTGGCTGCGGGTGCGCTGCTGCTGTGGCTGATGTTGTCATTGGCCAGCCGCCGTGTTGCCCGCATGATTTCATCTGCCAACAACAACAGATACATACATACATATGTATGTATGTATGTATGCATGTACATATGGATGCAACAACAGAAATCGATAGCAAAGAAGAGGAAGAACAAGAAGCAGTAGCAACAGCAGCAATGGCAACTGTATCTTCAGCTTCAGCTTCAGCTGCGGCTGCGTCTGTTTTGTGGTTCGTTGACTAAATGCGGGCGTAAAGCGTTATATACAAATACAAATACATTATATACACACTCTCACACACACACACACATCTACATATGTATGTATATACACAACATCCGCGCATTATTATGCTCTGTGTATCTTGTGCTTAACAAAAATCAATGCGCAGAGGCGGAGGCAGCGTTCAGAATAAACGAATCACAAAAACGCAAGTCATGCGGCCTATACACAAGATGTATAAATACACACACACACACACACATACACACTTGCATTGCATACGCATACGAATACAATTATATAGAGTCCCCCCCCCCCATAGAATGGTTGTTTCGGTCCTGCGCAGCAGCAGAAGCTGAGACAGAGATAGCAGCAGCCAAAGAGGCTGCTGTGGTTGGTTCACATACTCACACTCACACACACGCACACACACACATACACATGCAGACACGCGCACTTACACGCACCCAGCCCTAGCTAGAGTAAGAGAGAGCACAAGCAGCGCTGCTCACAGTTCCTGCTGAGAACAAATCTCGAAAAAGGAAACGAAATACAACAACAACAGAAAATGCCGCTCGCTGCCAACGTTAACGCCAACGTCGCGTTGCTGTGCGCTGCTTTGCTCTGCTCTGCTCTGCTCACACGTCTGCCCAATAGCCAGGCCGCAAATTATCAGCAAGAGATGCGCAACGTCGACGTTGACTGCGAAACGCTAACTTCAACGACAGCGACGCTCTGCCGCTCGCTCTCTCTCTCTCTCTCTGTCTGGCACTGTCATCCCATACTCACATATATACTGAATGCTTGCGCTCTCGCGCTCTTTTATGCACTTAGCTGAGAGCGAGCAGCTCGTGTATCTATGTGACTTATCTGTGTGAGCAAACCAGACGTTGCTTAAGTGTGTGTGCGTGTCTCTCTCTCTCGCGGCCGCTGCTGCTGCTGCTGCTGCTACTGCTACTGCTGCTGTGGCGGCTGGTCATACACAACGCTTTGATTACACCTGAGTTGGGCTGCTGCTGCTGCTTTTGCTGCTCTTTGGTTTTTCTTCGGCAAATGTCGTTGAACGCGCGCCCGCGCGCTTCGTGCTGCGTCGTCAATTGTTTAGCGAAGTCGTTTTCGTTGTCGTCGTCAGCGTCGCTGTCGCTACTTCAATTGAATTGTAATGAGCGTGTGTCGGCAACTGCTGCTGCTGCTGCTGTCGCTGCTCTTCTTCTTCTTCTACTTCTGTTATTGTTGTTGTTGTGTGTTTTTAACGTTTTTTCTCTTGTTGTTTTTGGGAAAATTTGTTAAAATTTTCGTCGCCAGCTTTACGGTTTTTTGCGTTTTGTTGTTTGTATGTTTGTGTTAATGCGTTTTATGTCGCTTTATCGCCTCCTCTCTCTCTCTCACTCTCTCTCTCTCTCTCCTACTTCTCTATTTTATGTTAAATTGTTGTTTTTCTTGTATACTTTTATTTCTTTTGTTGTTGTACCCCTGTTGCTGTCTCTGTCGCTCGCTGTTACCTTGCCTCCACTCTAATTTGTTTAAATTGTTTTTTAATTAACTATCAACGACATTTTCTTTTCTGTTTTCTCATTGTTTGTCAGCAACATTTTCATTTTCATTTCGTTTATCTTTCTTTTTTGGCCACTTTTGTTCTCTTGTTGTTTGTTGGTGGGAGGGGGTTCCTCTGACCCCCCCCAACCTACCTCTGAAGACTATTTCAACTGTCTCATAATGAAGCTGTAGCGAAAGTTGATTGCCGACAGAATCATAGCGAGAATAATTGAGATTGAGAGAATTATGTTGTAATTTTTCTCTGTGTATTTTGTCTGCATTATTTTTGGATAATCTATGGGCCTTATAAGGCGAAAATCAAGTAAAATTCGTAAATTCGTTCCAATTTTCTATATACGATAAAAATTTGCTTATTTTTAAAAGTTTTCTAAAAGTATGCTTAAATTTGAAAATTTTTCAAGATTTCTAATAATAAAGCTAATTCTTAGAAGAGAGAAATAAAATTTCTATATTGTTCAAAAAACTTTCAGAAAATTTATTTGTTTGCCTTTTTTTAAAAAAGTTTTTTCTACTTCTATATTTCTCTTTCTATCTTTCTTTCCTTCGTTTTTTTCGAAATTTTTAAGACTTCTATGAAATTTAACTCTTAACTGATTTATCGATTGCGATTATCGATTGCGTTTTACGCGATGTTATGAAATTATTCACAGTGAATGAGTCACAAGTTCGGGGAAACACCACGTCACTGTTACAGGGATCTATGAAATTGGAACATGTTCGGATATCGCAATTTACTCCCAATTTCTACACCCTCTTCTCCCACTCCTTTCAATTTTCTGCCTACCTCTGCCTATTTACTCCTTTTTGGCAGCGGCGTCCTTGACCCTGTCTGATTTGTCTAATTGCCGTCAGCAATTTTCCAATTTCCACGGCACACATTTTTCGTAAATTTTTTCAGTTTTTGATATATACATACATATATATGTATATATATTTTTTTTTTTTTGTATTTTGGTCTTGGCTGCGCTGCTCGCTTAGACGACGTCATCGTTGGCAGCGAGTCGCTGTCGCCGCAAATTAGTGTTGCTCTTGTTGTTGTTGCTGTTGTTTTTGGACGACGCTGCTTTGTTTCCATTTTAAAAATAAAACACGCTAACGACGCGTAATAACCATAAATAGTTAAAAATATTTCGCTGCCCAACAGCTCTTTCTCTCTCTCTCTCTCTCTTTCTCTCTCTCTCTCACTCTCTCTTTCTCTTTCTTTGTGCTTTTCTTTCATTCTCTGTCTGCTACTCAGTGTTTGTCTTCCTCTAAGGTAACTGCAGCCTTGGTCCGTTAGATTGGGTATTTAGAACATCTCTATCTGTTTCTATATCATTTTTATATATCATTTTTTTTTATAATTTTCTTCTACCTATATCTTTCTGTATTCCCTTCGTTTTCTATATCTTTCTCTCTCTCTTCTTTCTTATATACTTTTGTTTTCTCTCTATCTCTCACCTGTTATTTCTTTTTATTCTTCTTACTCCCAGTCCTGTTTCGTTTCTTTCTCTTTTTCTGGTTTTGCAGCTGCAGTTGTCGCAGATCCTTCCGTCCTTGCACCTTCAGCCCTATTGCCACCCTCTCTCTCACCCACTCTCTCTCTCTCTCTCTCTTTCTGTCTCTCTCTGCTCCCCACTCTTTCCCACCGTTGTTACCTTCAGCTTGGCTTCGGTCAACTCTCTTTCTTCTTCTATGGCCTTCTTTGTCGCTTATCATACCACGGCTGCTGCTGTTGCCTCTGCTCTTGTTGCTGTTGTTGCACCTTTGATGTATCGCTTATCTAATCGACAGTCGTTGACGTCGCAGTTCCAATTCCAAACGATCAATCCCCCCATCACCACCCCTCCCTCCATCACCACATCACCCCTTCAGCCATCCACATCTAGACGTTGACAGTGCAGTCCATGGACAAGATTAGCGAAGCTGCGCAACAATTTGTTTCAACTGAAGCAAACAGACAGAGGGAAAAGGAAGGAGACATCGATAGAGAGCGAGACAGCGCCTAAAAGAGTGACAAGGGAAGTTGGGAAGTAGAGAGTGGGTTGTGGGTTGTGGGTTGTGCAGGGAGCAACAACTTCTGTTCTGACTTCTGGTATTTTTATGACACCATCCGATAGGCGACAGAAATTATAAGAACACGCATACCATTTGATTTATCAGCATTTCTGCGTAGTGTATTCCATTCGACAAGGGAACATGACTACAACAATACCCTGTATTATAAGCAGCAGGAAAATAAAGCAGATTTCATGCCGAGCAAAAGTTAAAAATAATTCAATTATATATCAATATTATAATTAGCCAAAAATAAGTAAATATAAACTGCTGTGCTAGTAGAATACCCTGTATATAAACATAGTATAATGGTAAATAAAATATTTTGTAATATTAATCAAATTATATTAAAAGTGACTTACCTTAATTTGGTGCACTGTTAAAATTCTTGTAAAAATGCGATGTCAGGAAAACTCCAAATACTTCATACTTATACTTATCCTTCTCGATTTCAATGGATACTTTCATAACTGGCGCTGTAAATATGGATAGTCGCAATAATATTAGCAAAGTTTGCTTATTTCCAGTAAATATTAACTAATAGCTTACATATAATATCTATATTTATTAAATTTTTAAATAATTAAAATTAAATTTCTTAAATAATTTAAAAATACATAAAATATTATTTATATTATATATCGATTAATTTGTGTATATATCTTCATAAAATATTCCAAAATAATTTACAAAAATTAAAATAATTCAAAAATAAATTACAAAAATTAACAAAATATGTAAATTTTTGTAATTTATTTTTGAAAATATAAATATATTTTGTAATAAGTAAGTATTTATAGGATATACACTATATACATATGTATTTTTTACGAAAATCTTAAATAGTGAAGCATACCCTTAGCTAGCATCGAGTCTATTTACAGGGTATCTAAATGCAGAATCATATTGATTTCGCACATTTGAATGGCCATCAAGTTGGCGGCGTGTGCAGCCTCAGTTTCAATTGAAAGTGGGCGGCAGACAGCAACAAATAGAGAAAGTGACGGACACACACACAGAGAGAGAGAGAGAGTGGAAGAGGAAAAGAGATAGATTTGTTTTAATATTATGCCACTGTACACAACTGTACTTATTTGTGGCCGTCTGTTGCTGCTTCAACTGGACGCACATCTTGCGCAAGATTCGATCATAAAGCTCAATCTATTTGCCACACATGTGTGTGTGTGTGTGTGTGTGTGTTCAGGTGTGTGTTGTGCGTAATCAATGAAACTGTTTCTTTCAAACTGATAGCGTTAGCGTTAACTCTATCGCTGCCATACATAGTACGAGGTATGTATATTAGCATAACGCTCTAATCTGACAGACTTGCCGCTTGCAATGTTCCACTTCTCTCCCTCTTTCTGTGTGTGTAAGTGTGTGTGTGTTTGTGTTGAGTGTGTGCTTGGTATATATTTGGAGAGTTTATTCCAAGGTAATAAGTCTGTTTATCTGGCAGCGGGAAATGCCACCGACTCAGATTTCGATTTCAATTTCAAATTTTGATTCATACACTGCGCGAAAAATCATCGAGAAATCAATTCAAAAAAATCATAAAAAAAATACATTAAATTAATTCTTCTATATTTCTATATTGAAAATCATACTATATTTGTTTTTACACTTTTGATTTATACACTGCAGGAAAAGTTAATTTAAAACAAAAAAATAAGAAAAAAAAAAAGATAAAATCCATTTTTCTAAATATATTTCATTTCTATACTAAAATTTGAATTTCAATTATTTTTGGTATCTCAGAAGTCACGTCACAAATTTTCTATATGCACTATATTTGTGTGACTCGAGTTTATGCAACAATTGGTCAAAACAGGAAGACGTGTTCAATGTCAGTTTTGAATGAAATGCACGGCGGCGAGTCAAGACGGTTTCGTGACGCTTTCCTCGCAACCCTCTACAGACACTAAGAAGAAACGGGCCATAGGTGGTTATGGGGACAGGGGTTGAGGGGGGGTTGGCATGGCATGGCATGCTGCAGTCCGCTTATCACTAACAGCCATACATACCACTCCTAAGCGCAGGTGGTATAACAGGTTCTGTTAATGTTAAACATACATACATACATATGTTACTATATATGTATGTATATAACTATGTTAACTCAGCTGTTAGACTAGTGTAAGTAGCCTTAAATTTTCTGAAAATATGCTCGATCAGCTCTAGTTGCAGATTTTCAAGGAAACTAATCGACAATCAAATATTTTTCAATATTAAACAATATTTTAATCAAATAATTATAATAAAAAGTGCAAATAATAATGTAAGAAATGAGTACTCAACATTATAATAATAATTAGTTAATGCATTTTCGTGTTCAGTTTCAGAACTTTTTGAACTTTCCTCAGTATCAGTATATACTATACTTTTCCCCAGGTATCTGAAGTTTAGTAATAATCCCTAGTGTGCTGCGTCTGTACGAGTGCTATAGATAAGCGATCGATTGCCCAGACACCAATACCAATACCAATACCCACACCACAACAAATATAATGCACATCTGTGTAGAGTCATCAAGTTTGAAAGTCATAGAAATGTAATCAGGCCATTAAATGTATCTCATGTCATGAGCTCTCGTCGTTTTGGCTTACGACTACAAAACGTGCGATACCAAAAAAAAAAAAAAATAAAAAAAAAAAAAACCCGAAAGCTAAATAAAACGAATAAAGAAAAGCAAATTCTATATTGCGGCGACTGTGCATAAATGTATCCCCATTGTGCAGTCCCCTCCCCACTCTATCCCTCCTCAGTTGGTCATCATCCCCCCCTGGCAAATGCTCTCTCACTCCGCATAACCTGCCGCTGTCTGTCTCCGATTTCGCATTTTGCAGCCTCATGGCGCCATTCAACCCCGTTGCACACGTAATTAGAACGATCATGTCTACCGGCACTCTCCTCTCTCTTTCTCTCCCACTCTGTTATACTCTCTCTCTCTCTTACACACACACACACACACACATACTCAAGCAAGAATTGCAATTGGTCAGCATTCGGGTCTTACGAATTGTCATCGCCGTCGTCGTCGTCGTCGTCATCATGGGTCTGAAAGGCATTACCCAATTTTTTCCAGCTCCAGAATTGTGCTCTATCGGTTTCTACGTGACACGTCCCAAATTTATCGTATTGCTCGCATAATGCTCCATGTCTTGCCAGAATGAGAGAAACATTGTTCTAGACACCGCCCCAAGCGGTAGTTCCCCTTTTTACCTCAACCATCTGCCCCCGGAAACTCATGCAACCTCTTACATAAACCTATAGACCTGTCGCATAGATGTGGCAAGTGCAGGGTTATAACCGCTTGCTGCGATGACGTAAGTGCTGAGATATCAAGGAGGAGGCAGACTTCACAATATTACGTGAAACTTCAACAATAGAATGGGAAACAATGTTGAAAGTAAAATGTAAGCCAAAATTTGGTTTTCTTATGAATTGATCGATAAATTTGATCGATTATGAAAAATCAAGAGCAGAGTTATCAAGGAAGAGCAGACTTCAGAATATTATGTGAAACTTCAACAATATAATGGGAAACAATGTTCAAAGAAAAATGTAAGCCAAAATTTGGTTTTCTTATGAATTGATCGATAAATTTTATCGATTATGAAAAACCGAGAGCAGAGTTATCAAGGAAGAGAAACATTTGGAATACTACATAAAACTCTAACCACGAATCATAAAACAAAGTCGAAATTAAACTTTACTAATTAATCGATAAATGTTATCGTTGATAAAAAGTCCAATTTTTATACAGCTTTGTTTTGAAACTCATTTCACTACCAGTGGTAAAATAATCTGTGTCGTATTTTCACTGTAAAAAATGCTCGAGGCAAAAAAATAAAAACGGAAAGCTTCACTTTCAATTTTCAAGCACATGAGAACCTAAGAAAAATTCTATGCTTTAGCTAACGTTAGATTTCTTTAAAGTTTTCGTTGCCTTTCCACACTTTTCCGTTTTCATTTTCATTTTGTAGTTTTATTTTCCGTTGTGTTATTTCTTCTACGTTTTTCACTATATACAATGTACATACATATAAATGTATATATTTTTTTGCCCAATTTCCATTAAGAAGCAATTACGTTGCTGCTCATTAAATTTAAGATCGCATGCCAGGCAGAAATGCACATGAGACGATGAAAGAGCACAGAAAGAGACACGAGAGGCAGAATGAAAGCAAGAGAGTTGGAGAGAGAGGAAAGGCATAAAAGAGAGAGAGAGAGAGAGAGTTCAAACTGAGAAAAAATAACGCTAAAATTATAAGAAATATTAGCACGAGCCTCTCTGTCTCTGCCTTTCCGCAACATGGAAAAAGGAAGACATATACGAGAAAACCACCTGCCGCACTTGCAACACTTGCAACACATTTTCAGAGTTGCCGCCAAACGAGAAACGCATGCGCATTGCGCATACGCCACATGTGACGTGGGCAGAAATCAAACGATAAATCAAGTGTGGGCGGCTGCAGTCGACCGCTAATCGATCATCATCATTATCATGATCATCATAAACATGCCACAACATGTGGCATGTGGCATGTGGCAATGTGGAAGCATTTAACACAGTTTAACACGGTTCAGCAAGTGGCACTTTCCAAACCAATCTCGCCGAAATCGAAAGAAAGTTTCTCGAACTTTGCCAAGCAACCGAATACCGTTTGACCGACTACATGTTACCACGTAAAATTAGTACAGCCTGAAGAAGCATTAAACTTAGTTTCGTCACAATTACAGGGTATCAGCAGGTGGATAAAATATTTTTTTACAGCGACTTGCGATGGGATTAGAATACTGAGAACAATGGGGAGTCTGTCTGTCCAAAAAGTGGATGAAAGAGAACACTACATTAAGAAGAAGAAGAGTAGAACAAGAACAATAAGAAGAAGAAGAAGGAGAGCAACAGCAGCAGCAGAAGAAAATTGGTAGTGAAGGAAGAGCGCAGACCTTGAAACAGTTCAAAACCGTAAACGGTTCAGTGATCATTCGGATGTAAAGCAGAAGAGCAAGAAAAATGTGGAAGAAGCAGAGCAGAAGCTGGAAGATAATGAGCAAACAACAGATAGTGAAAGAGAACGAAATACAGAGAGCGAGAGAGAGAGAGCGAGAGATAGAGTATTGCATCCGTCATCTTGTCTGTGCCACGATCATGCTCATGATCAACATTGTGATCATCATCATCATGATAGACGGTACACGGTCTGAACTCTGCTTTAATATCGTTTGAGGGTCTGCAAGTCGGGACGCTCTCTCAATCTCCTCAGCCCTCTCCCTCTCTCTTTCACTCTCTCTCTCTCTATCTTGCTCCCTTCTTCGCTGTCTTTGTCTATCTTTTGGCGTGCGCGCTGATCTGCCTGACTGCGTTACAGCCGCCCCGCCAAGAGGTCGCTGTTGCACAGCTCTCCCTTCTTCTTCTTCTTCTTCTTCTTCTTCTTCTCCTTCTCCTTCTCCTTCTCTCTCTCTCTCTATCTCTTTATCTCTGTCTCTTTCTCGTCTCGGTGTTTTTGTGTGGCTTGGTCAAAAATCGTTGAGCCGTTGAGAAGGCAGTCAACAAACAGTCGCCGGTTGCCACAGCAGCAGCAACAGCAGCCCATTTACCCATTAACAGTGTTGGTAAACGTCAGTCAGCTGTGCAGTCATTGCTTAGCTGCTGTGCCGCACTCATTATAACAAGTTCTTGACTTTGATCGCATCTAACTTGGGAAAAACTCTATGGATGTTGAAGCGGCATATTTTATTTTGAACCATATTACTTCTTCATTTGAGGCAGTTTAGACTGCGTTCTCACAGATAATTCCCTTATTTCAAGAAGTTCCCAACTTTGATAAAACTGTGTAGGTTTTCAAGCTAAGCATCTGCTATTTGAGATCGGAACTTTGTGTATTCTAGTGGAAGTTTATACTGCAGTTTTTTCTTTTCATTTCAGCAAACCATGTCGAATTTCAATTTTAATTGTATTAACTTCTAACTTTGCCGAAACTATATCGATTTTCAAGCCACATTGTTTTTCTTAGACTTTTATCTATATACTTCCAGGTTTTATAACATCTATGCTATCTTCTTGCAGTTTACATAGTAACTCCCTCAAGCAACAATTTCCTCCAACTACAGGGTATGTGAGGAGTCATTTTCAGGCTGCAGGCTATTGTCTCTGCAAGCCTGTATTTATAGCTTTCATTTGAGTCTGGTCTGGGTCTGGATCGGGGTTGGGGTCGGGGTCGGGGTCGGGGTTTCTGGAACTCAGACTGGGTCTGGACTGAGTCCCATTTTAAGTGCCCCTTTGGCAATGCTGGCTAACGACAACGCCCCCCTCTGGTCTGTTGCTGCTGCTGTTGCCGTTGCTGCTGCTGTTGATGTCGTTGTTGTCGTCTTTTATTGTTGATGTTGTTGCTGCCGGTAATGATCTTTAACCAAGCGTAACGTTTGCTTTCAGTGCGTCCACATCTGCGTAGTCATCACCAGCAACCAACAACGGCAACGGCAACAGCAACAGCATTACCACCATCATCATCATCATCATCATCATTGTGATGATCGCCGTCGTCGTCGTCGTCGTCATCATCGCCATGATTCATGATCATCTTCCAGCCAGACATTAACTTGGCTCAGCTCCTCCCGTTTCATCGCAATTTTCGTTTTCTGTTTTTTTTTGTTGTTTTTATTGTATCTCTTTCTTTTTCTCTCATTTTAAATGGCGTCGCCTCAGCGCGCCAAGCTTCCAGGCCCGGATGACAGATACAGCCACAGTTGCGCACACACATATGCACAGTACCATCTACATATGTATGCACATATATACATATACATATATTTTGTATTTGTACATATGTACATATGTATATGTGTGCAGAGCATTAATGATGTAGCAGCCAGTCAATGAATCTGCGCAGACCTTGATTTCTGTTTCTGTTTTATGTTTTATATTTGAGCTCATTTTCATCATTTTGTGACGCCCCTCCTCCTCACAACTATATTAACCCCTTTAGATCCCAATATTCCTACACTCCCCTCTTTTCTTACTGCAATTAGCCCCTAACCCCTCCACCTTGGTTGTTTGTAAAGTGGAACATTGTAGTTGGTAAGTCATGAACACAAAACCAATCATACTTGATAAAATAATATAAAAAACACTAAAATAAAATAAATTGAATATTAATAAAAAAAAATGTTCGCATTTATAATAAAAAAAAATCTAAGAAAAAAAAGTACCTTAAAATGTATGTTGCCAGTAGGGAATAACAGAAAAGATACACTGGAAAAAAACAACTTAAAATAATGTAATGTATAAATATATATAATTTCATTATAATTACGTATAATTGCACAAAATATAAACAAAATCAATAAATTAAAATTAATAAAATTAAATAAATGAATTAATTAAGAATTATTTAAAGATAATTTTTTATTAAAATTCCCAAGACATAATAATAATAAGATGAAAATAATTTAAAAAACAATTTTAAATTATTGTATTAATTATTTAATTGCAATTTCTTTTTAATAGATAAAAATAAACTTATAATAACCCAATAAGTGGAAAAAAAATAAAAATTAGATGAAATAATTTAATTATTCGATATTTTATTAGTTCTGCGAATTCCCAGTGTATTTTCAGTTAAATCATCTACTAACTCTAATTGAGAACTGTTGATTTATTTCTGCTCGGAAGTGGCTTAAAAGCTTCTGAGAATTTAAGGGGCCAATTTCAAGCGAAGAGATACAGCCACTACTGACCCAACTCAGGCATGGATACAGATACTTTGGCTACCAAAAAGATACAGTGTTTGGCGGGGGATGCAGACATTAAAAATGTATGCAAATTTTTGTGGAATGCATTCAATGTCAAAAATGCTCAAGTTGAATGCCAAAAAAACTGGACAATGAAACAATGCGCCAAATAATGCTTTAGATACACTGTGACAGAGATAGATAGATAGAGAAAGAGATAGAGAGAGACCCTCGTAAATTATGTTAAATAGTTTAGCAGCAGTTCACAAGCTAAAAGATATTTACTGTGAGCTCCTCCCTGCGACAACAACAACAATAATAAAAAACGCCATAATCAACAAAAAAACAAAGAGCGACAGAGAACTGAAGTAAAAGAGAGAGAGAGAGAGAGAGAGAGAGAGAGAGAAAGAGAGGGGAAGCTGCTCTAGTCGACTATAAATAGCCACATACATATGTGTGTGTGTGTGTTTGTGACTCGCCTTGATCTCTGCAGCCATTCCAATAGTACTAAAAAAGAAACAAACAAAAAAAAAACACAGCAGCAGATACATCTACATCTAGCTACAGCTATAGAGTCACACACAGATACAAATGCACACTCACACACACACACACACACAGATATGCTTATGAGGGCGTCGAAATCTCGGCAAGAGCAACAGCAGCAAAGATGATTTCTTTGTGGTAGTTGTTGTTGTTGTTGCTGCTGTTTGTTAATGACGATGACGATCAACACAGCCGCCAGACAACAGCAACACAGCAACAGATACAGATACAGATACAGTAGCTACAGATACAGTAGTGTGTGTTTGTGTGTGTGTGCTCACCCATAAGTGCTTCATTAATCTCTGTCAGCGTCTGCTCTGCCATGCATACTGCTATCTCTTTCTCACAGTCTCTTACTCTCTCTCTCTCTCTCGCTCTCTCTCTCTATTCCTCGCTCTCTCTATTCCTCGCTCTCTCTATTCCTCTCTCTCTCTCTCTGTTGAGCTCTGCTCCCCAGCGCATCCATTAAGCAGCTCTGAATGGGTTTTCGTTTCTTTTGTAGCTCTGTCTGCCTATGTATCTGTATCTGTATCTGTATCTGTATCTGTAACTGTTGCTGTGAACGTATTGTATCTGTATCTTTGTATCTTTGACTCTGGTTTACGCTTTGATTTCTGCTTTGACTGCAAACGACCCCACAACAAACACACTCACACACACACACATATACTACAATCAGCATGAATTCCACTTCGACTTCTTTTTCTTCTTGACTGCATGAAGCTGGTGGGCGGGAGGTAACAACTCGACACGAGGGGAAATCTTATGGACTCCATTGACTTATGGAGTCTGGTTTTTTTTTTATGTTGTGTTTGTGGCAGCGGGAGAGGAACAACTTCTACATGCTTTGATTGGATTTATTGTGCAGCTGCTGCATAGTGATTGGTTGAGGAGATGCGTGGTAATAAGTGAAGTATCTGTGAGATACTTTGCCAACGTTGATGTCAATGGAGACGAAATGAATGTAACTTGTGGAGAAATAATATAGGGAAGTCACAAAAATTAATATAATAATAGAAAAATTATAAAAATTATTATAGAAAATGTAACTAAAATCATTATATTTTTGAAAAGTATTTTATAAATTTTCTATAAAGAAAACTTAAATAAAAATTAATCTTTGAAGTACTTCCCATTAAATATAAATTCAGAAATTCTTAAAAAAAAAAATATTATGAAAATATAAATGAGAATATGAAAATAAATTGGTCTTCAAAAAAAAAGGACAAGTTTGTTTGTTTAAAGGTTTTCCTATAATTATTATAAATAAAAATCATCCTCCGGGTAATTTCTACTCCGTATAAAAAATATAAAAAAAAAATTAATTAATTTCAATTTCCTAAAAATAATAATTAATTTTAAAAGTAATTTAATTTTCAATAGTATTGCTAAACTTTAAAAATAATAATTATAATATATTTTATTCTAAATTTTCATAATTACTTAATAAACAAATATCAAATTGGTATTATAAATGAATATATATATTTTAGTTCTTCACTCAAAATTCTTTAGCTACCAAATACCGCAACTATCGTCAACCAATACGATAATACGATAGTGGAACCTATCGACAATTGGGAAACCGGTTTCACAGTTGTCTAAGCCCAACCTGCAGGTGGATATTTGACAGAAAGCGATTAGTCTGAGGCTGAGAGGCTAGACTCTGAGGCTCGAGCTAAGAACTGTACTCTCCACCACCATTTGCACCTCACAAGGGAGACCCCTCTGCAATGCGCTGCCCTCTCCCGACAGGTCTCTCTCACCCTCACCTGGGATGATTTCGTTACGTTTGAGTGCACAGCGAATAAAAAAGTCCAAGAAGACGAAAGACGCACACAGATATGAAGGGTAAAAGCGGAAGAAGCAGAAAACGACAACGAAGAGAAGAGTACTAAAAGTGAAAGAGATACGAATTGGAGGAGAGGAAGACCGTATATGAGAACGAGACGAAGTCTGTGTTATGCGTGCGTTCTTTGGCTTCGATCGCGTGCGCTAAACAAAAAAAAAAAATCAATAACCGAAAAAACAGAAAGAAAAGCGAAATGAAGAGCGAAAGGAAGTGGGAGAGTGGGGGAGGCAGATGCTGTCTCTCTGGGGTTGCATGCCACACCCATGCACACACACACACACACTATCATACCTACATACATACATATTATTTTTATATACACCCCCAACTCTTGTTCACAGCATTGTGACACACCTTATGGACAAACAGCGAGAAACGAAAAACGTTGCAACTTTTGAGCAAGAAAGCGACTTCCCAAAACTTCCCCAACTTCCAGACTTACCTCACCATCCAAAACAAGAACAACAGCAACAACGCCGACGACGACGACGACGACGGACATAGGAACTTGACGAGCTTACAGTGCGGAACCAGTGACCATGAATAATCCTCGGAATAAAGCGAAAACAGCATAGGAAATCAAAACGAAAAGTTGATACTCTAACTTTTAAGAGCTGCGGCGAAATTTTGAAGCCAGAGCTTATACAGGTGTAAATATTATTAAAATTGGTATAGACTACAAATCTGTTAAATATACTTAAAAAAAAATGTTCGTAATTGAATGAAGCTAATTTTTAAATCAATTTGGGAGGTTATAAATGTAAGATTATTAAGTTTTTTCCAATGATTCCCGAAAAACACAAAAGCCCAACGAAGTTTTATGCACAAAAATCTATAAAATTTTTATGACTTTTATAAGAATAGATTCTGCTTCAATTTTGTGCTTTCTTCAGAAGCATGCTACCCCAATTGAGGAATAAAAGGTAGGGTAGCACAACCTCCCGTTGAGGGCATCAGCGCAGCGTGCAAAAGTCTCCAAGTCAAAGTTAGAGTCACAATTGGAGTTTACTTGCAAAGCACATACTACATAGCAACAGAGAGAGACAGCGAATGTGAGCTGGTATACAGTTAGAAAGAGACAGAGCGAGAGATTGAGGCAAGGTCCCTGAACAGCGCAACGAGAGGTCCTCACGCACATGGAAAAACTAAACAACAACAAAAAAAAAAAACCCCCATAGACCTCACCCACAGCAACCGCATGAGCCTCACTTAAGCCTCAGCGTCAGCACTAATGGAAGCGCTGACTCTACACACATACACACACATTGATGTATATACAAATGTACATATGTACATATACATATATACATACATATATACATAAGTACAGTCGGCTAATGAGGCTATACTCAATGTAGGGGGAAAAACACACACACAAACACACACACACACAGAGAATGTCCTGAGAGTGTTGTGACCGTTGATTATCTGAACATGGACATGGACAAGCTCATTAGGCGAATCCTTAGAGAGTACTCTAGACACACATACTATGAAGAGACAATGACAATGCGACAGTGTGGGAGATAGAGCAAAAGGGTATAGGGGTAGCTTTTTGTTAAATGTTCTATGATGGGGCTTTTGGGCCATGTGAATAATGATGATGATGATGACCGGTGGGTCGGGTCGGGGGTTGAGGTTGCTCAAAACGGGGGCGAAATTGTAGCGAAAAACGCTTTGACATGCAATTCAAGGCAAACGATTAGAAAGAGATAGCATGACACGGAGTTAGGGAGAGAGAGAGAAAGAGAGAGGGATTTATTCCAAGGATATACAGAAAAACGACAATGTGACAATTTCAGGAGCTTCAAGGCAACAATTGAGGGTTAGACCCATGGTCAGCAGGTGGAAAATAGTCTAGGAGACATAGCTGAAACAGGACATGGAGAGAAAAAGCGATACTTGTGATACAAAATATATCTGAACTTCCCATTGGCTGCAGACTGTTCGCCATTTTCTTGCAGTATCTCCAGCAGATAAACTTCGCTGTGATTTGTGCAGAGCAACCCTGCCACCCACTGTGACCTCCACTACCCAATGTGACCTGCACCATCTCTTAGGGTTGTTGCTGGCATCGCAAGCCAACCGAATCAAGAATACGAAATCAGCAATCCGCAATGAACATTAATTACAAAGATTCCTTAGCTAAGGGTGGGAGGACAGACACATACGCGCAGTGGACAACCCTTAACCTGCTACACTGCACGAAAATACGACAAAAAAAAGGTGGCGAAGCTCATTTGTCTGGATGCGAACAAACATTGCGACAAAAAAAGACACTAATACATGCACTAATATGTGCAAAAGGATAAACAGGGTTGCCCTGCCTGCGAAGGGGTTTCATTTTACAACCCTTGACAGATTTTTACGACCAATGTACTGCGTCATGTGCATACGACAAAATCCTCTCGGATTCCACAAAGTACATACACCACCCACCCCCCCAATTGCCATCCTCCAACTGCGACAAAACTATACTAGTCTGCGTGCGCCATATCTCACTTTTTCTATCTCTCTCTCTCGTCGCCCTCTCCCCTTCTTATTCCCTCCACAACATCCACTACGTATGTATCCGTTTGGCAAAAGTATCTGCAGCGGGAAAACACAGCGGAAAAATCTATTAAATCAACGGTTGTTGCTGCGGCAACCAATTGCGGGCAAACGAATGAAACCACCGAAAAAAAAAAAGGAAAAACAAAAAAGAAGAGAAAATAAAAGAGGCAACGACGAGCGCTATCGACGGGGGTTGCAGCAGGTTGAGGGTGGTGGTACTGTGGGTTGATTGTAGCTTTACAGGGGTGAGACCGAGAGAACGAAGCCTCAGATTGGTTAAGCAGCAGCAGCAGCAGCAGCAGCAGCGACGTGGCAAGTGGACGCCGAGCAGGAGACAGCCCCGACTACCTATAGTAGTAGATATACATACATATGTATGTACATACATATATACCACCTATCTAAGTAGCGCACAGATACAATTTACAGCTCGCATTTCGTATGCAAAAATTACAACTACAACAACGACAACATTGCAACTTTTTGCATACCCGGCAGTATGAACTTAAAGGTATACACGGTTTGTATTCAACATTTGTTAAACACACATTGACGTGGTGTTTCTACGGTCGCAACCTTCTCGCGTTCTGTTGCCTGCCTCTTCTTCTTGTTTTTGCCGCACGGCAACCGCAGCAGGAGCAACCTCAGGTTTGGTGGGGGTTGGGGGTCTTTATTTTTTCTTTCTGAGGGCCAAAACGGCAAAATCGTCAGATACATTTGGCTCGAATTTATCGCTGCTGTAACTTGGGCCTCAATTTCATACACCTATGTATGTACTATAGGTATATATATAGAAAAGTTTGAAAGCAGGAAATTGTCGCATAGAGACCACCCTCTCACACATCCCAAACCGTCAGTGAAGCAGAGTGTGTATCCCCTCCCAACCAATGTGGAACATCCCTTGAATCCAACGAGCCTGCAGCCCAACAAGATGGTAGCCATCAGAATAAGGTACGCTGATAGGTCACAAAGCTTTACTTATGTAAAGACTTTACAAAAGTTAAAGTTCCCCGAAAAGTTTTACTAATACGACAAAAATTCTTAGCTACAGGGTATCTGTAGTTGATCTTTCGCTTGAGAAACTTGTCTAGATTACATTTCTATGCAAATCTTCCAAAATGTTGTTCAACAAACTCTGAAGAAAAACACTTTTCAATTTATGTGGCATTGTGGCAAATTTGTGGTGTCCTTATAACACATACATCTATCTATAGGGTATATGAATGGCGAGGGGCTAGGAGACTGGGACTGGACATTTTGGGGTCATGTTTTGTGTGTTGACATCGGCAGTATGCGAGTGGCATTTAGCGTGAAAACGCCAACGCGTAAATCATGTCCAATTTCAAGTTTTTCTCGGTGACCCCGCAGATAAGGTTTATTTATAAGGTTTGTTCAGGTCTACATACATATATATGTATATATATATCGTTATTATTTATGTACAACCTTGATAGTAGCACAAGTTGTATGCAGCCTTGTCCCGATATATCTTTTTTGCAACTCGTCGGATTCTTTGCATTCTCAGCATATATCAATCTCTCACATTTTTCCTTGCCTTTCAACATATACCTATACGGATCTCCCTCTCAACATTTTTCTCCTCTTTTTACTTCCTAGTTGTTTTCTTCTTCTTCCTGCTTCCCTTATACATTGTATGCTGCTGATGACTAACCGCATTTCTGGATTTCATCCACCTGCCACCACACGCAATGCAGCAAATCAATGCGCAATAGCCCCCAAAAACAGGACACAGCAGTAAAGAAAGAGCAGCTTAGAGTGTAGAGAAAAGAAGAAGAAGGAAGTAAGGAAGGAGAAGCAGCAAAAGTTGAAGCAAAGAAACGGCAGCCAACAATGTCCTGCCATTTGAAGTAGCCTCGACATCCGATGCCGACTCAGCTAACCACCCTCCCTTCGTACTCCGGCCAAGCAAATGGCAACAAATTCTTAGGTCTGCCTCCGCTTGCCACCCCCTTACTCCCTACTTACAAACCCTCCGCTTCGATGCCTCCGGCCTTTGCTCCATATCATCATTTCATCAAGCCCATGTCAGGCGCTTGTCATTCGAGTTTGAGGTAAAGCCAAGTATTTCAGATTCACGACTAGAATATATGTACATATGTATAAGGTATAAGGGTAGCGATAGGGTAGTTTAGTCATAATATTATTTAAGTAGGATCTGCAAATTTTATAGGAAAATATTGCTAAACTTATGCCAAAACTTTTCCTTTGCGAATGTTGAAAGAAATTTTAGATGAGGACCTCAACTTTTTTCGCCATCTTTATTACTATAACTATCTCTTTCACTCTCCCTCTGTATATCTCTCTATCATTCTCTTTGTCTTTCTCTCTCATTGTCTATCTCTTTCTATTATCTTATCCTCGTCTTATTGCTACTTCTTGCCCTGTTCCTCTTGCCAACCCCCTTTCTAAAGGGATAACTCTTAGTCATGCCAACCTTTTTCGGCCCAAAAGCGAATTCTTTCTCCACTTTGTTGTATATTTCTGTTTGCTCATTTCCGTTGCACACACACACACACACACACACACACACAGACGACGCGCCATCATTTAACGTCTGGTTGCGTTGCGTCGCCGCCAACTGCGACGCAGCAGCGCAGCCTACAACCATCAAGTTTTGGGCCAACTTTTTGCCTTTAACTGTGTATGCGCAGCCACCCTCGCCTGTCATTAATTTACCTGCTAGCAGTAAATCCCCCCAAACTCTACAACGACATCCCCTTACACTCAACTTTCCAACCCCACTGTTACCACTGTTGGTGGCCATCATCATCATCCTGAGACTGAGACTGCCATCCATGGAATGGAGCACTCCGGCTACGCAACACGAAGCGCGGAGCCTTCATTCCAGTCAGTTTAGTTGCCTTGTCAGACCTCGTCAGTTTCCTATATCATCCCCTACCTCTCTCTACCACCCACTATCTCTCTCCCTATTTTCACTGAAAGTATGTGTGTGTGTGCTTTGACAGGTGAATTATTTCCCTCTGTGCGCATTTCTAATTGGATTTTCCCTAGTTCTAAGAAAAAATCTATGAAATGTTCTCTTCTCTGTGCGGCGACCTTCTCTCCTCCACAACGCGCGTCGCGTTTCGGCTTCGTGTTTTTTTTCGTGGACTTCGTTCATGCCCGACGGCCTGGGCTTCACAGCTCATATAGAGGTCGGTCTCTTGTTACCGTGCTTCTCGGCAGCAAAACAAAAAAAAAAAGAAAAAAATAAAAAGCATAGAGAAAAAAGTGACGATGTAAACCACCCTCAGGCAACGGCAGCTGCAGCAGCAGCTCAGCTCAGCCAGAGCTACAGCCACTACCCTCTGTGTGACCTCTACCGGTTACAACCTCTATCTTTCCCCCTACATATATACGTATATACGGTTCAAGCTAACATTTCCACCTGATACCCCTTCGTCTCATGCTGAACATCATGCACGACGATGGCGATGACGTCGTCGTTTTTAGTCGATTTCTCGTTTCTCTCTGTATTGCTGCTAGCGCTGCCTTGGCCGATTCTCCCTATATATACATATATATATATATATATATGTTTATATGTATGCGTATACAGCTTTATATACACACAACACACATCCAGGGCCAACACACCCCAAATAGCCACCCGACCGCCCGCTGGAGGTGAAGCAGGTTCCTCTGAATTTCTGATGTTACTCTGATAAATTCTCTCTCTCTTTATATATATATATATATATATATATATATATATATATATATATATATATATATATAAATATGTAATCTTATGTACATTTATATGTACCTAAGTGTGTGTCTGTGTGCTGTCGAGTATCCTCAGTTCTGTTGGAAAAGTTAAGCTCTCCCTCTCTGTGTGCCCCGTCATCCGCCTCGTTTGGCGCAGCTTTTGCCACAGCATTTTTTCTCAACATGTAGAGAAAAATCAATATGGATGAACAGAGCAAAGAAAATACAGATGTACATATGTATATATATACCATATAATATATACTATTATATGTTGCCTTCGAGATGACGGCCACAAAGCAGTTCAATATACAATTGAAAATTATTTTTGCATCAGCTCAGATCTGTTCTATAAAAAGCACTCTATATCGTCACCTCTCGATTTAACATGATTTGCACAGATTCAGCGAATTTTGTTGAAATACTATCAGAAGAAGAAACGTTCAGAAAAAAATTATGGAAAAAAAGACCCAAAAGAAGAATGAGAACTACTGTCAGAGTGCAGACATCGTATCGTTACCATCCAGAGCTCTTCTGTAATATGATACTCCCATGCGATACTGATCCGATATGGTAATATATATCTTCTGTATAAAAATTGCATTCGCAAGATAAAATTCAGGCCAAAAATGAACAGAGTCGCAAAACGAAAGCAAAAAGTTTCTGATAATATGACAAAATCAAAAAAATGTGAAATCAAAATGTTATTGTATATATTGAGGTACATACATATATTTGTATGGAGCTTAAAATGCGCAACATCTTTCTGTTTTTCTGTGTTCACTGACATCAAAATTATTATTGTGCAACATGCACGACTTCTATATAAATGCAGAAACTGACAGAAAACACACTACGAGAAATTCAAATATAAAGTCAACTTAATATTAAAAGATACAAAATTATGTCCATGGCGATATCTCAGAAAATTAAAAAATACCAAATGATGTCCATAGCGATATCTCGGAAAATATTCGTCAGAAACACCTCAAATAAAAAGCAAAATGATAGTTATGAGTCCTAGAATCGATCACAGTCAAAAAATCGGGGTCAAAATTTTTTACGATTTTAATGATATCGTCAAGGGGTTGGTATGGAAAATCTGTCAAAAAGTCAAAAAAAATTAAAAATGTCAAATTTACAAAAATTTTAATGCAGTTTCATTTTGTTATCAAAACCATAATCAAAAAGCTAAATTTCATCAAAATCGGATGATTTTTGGCCAAGTTACGACAATTCAAAGTTGGGACGAATCCCATAGTACGAAAATTTCAATTTTGAGCCATTTTTCGTCAAATTTTTGGCCATATCTCGGAAAATACTCGTCAGAAAGACCTCAAATAAAAAGCAAAATGCTAGTTATGAGTCCTAGAATCGATAACAGTCAAAAAATCGGGGTCAAAAATTTTTACGATTTTAATGATATCGTCAAGGGGTTGGTATGGAAAATCTGTCAAAAAGTCAAAAAAATTAAAAATGTCAAATTTACAAAAATTTTAATGCAGTTTCATTTTGTTATCAAAACCATAATCAAAAAGCTAAATTTCATCAAAATCGGATGATTTTTGGCCAAGTTACGACAATTCAAAGTTGGGACGAATCCCATAGTACGAAAATTTCAATTTTGAGCCATTTTTCGTCAAATTTTTTGCCATATCTCGGAAAATACTCGTCAGAAAGACCTCAAATAAAAAGCAAAATGCTAGTTATGAGTCCTAGAATCGATCACAGTCAAAAAATCGGGGTCAAAAATTTTTACGATTTTAATGATATCGTCAAGGGGTTGGTATGGAAAATCTGTCAAAAAGTCAAAAAAAATTAAAAATGTCAAATTTACAAAAATTTTAATGCAGTTTCATTTTGTTATCAAAACCATAATCAAAAAGCTAAATTTCATCAAAATCGGATGATTTTTGGCCAAGTTACGACAATTCGAAGTTGGGAAGAATCCTATAGTACGAAAATTCCAATTTTGAGCCATTTTTCGTCAAATTTTTGGCCATATCTCGGAAAACACTCGTCAGAAAGACCTCAAATAAAAAGCAAAATGCTAGTTATGAGTCCTAGAATCGATCACAGTCAAAAAATCGGGGTCAAAATTTTTTACGATTTTAATGATATCGTCAAGGGGTTGGTATGGAAAATCTGTCAAAAAGTCAAAAAAAATTAAAAATGTCAAATTTACAAAAATTTTAATGCAGTTTCAGTTTGTTATCAAAATCATAATCAAAAATCCAAATTTCATCAAAATCGGATGATTTTTGGCCAAGTTACGACAATTCAAAGTTGGGACGAATCCCATAGTACGAAAATTTCAATTTTGAGCCATTTTTCGTCAAATTTTTGGCCATATCTCGGAAAATACTCGTCAGAAAGACCTTAAATAAAAAGCAAAATGCTAGTTATGAGTCCTAGAATCGATCACAGTCAAAAAATGATTTTGTCAAAGGATTGGTATGCGAAATTGGTCAAGAAAGACGCAAAAAAATAAAAAGTTCGAAACTACGAATATCTTTATGCAGCTTTATTTTGGTATCGATACCATAATCAAAAATTATCCCAATGAAATCATAGCGATATAATATAATTGGGGAAAACTTAATTTAGAATCACATAAAATCGAATATCTTTATTAAGATTGGACTTGAAGGTATTTTAATAAGAGACGACTCAATCAAAATGATCGTGTACCATGCGCAATTATAACAACTGATCAACCCGTGATCAGAGGTGAGTTGATCGAAATCTAGAGCGTAGCTCAGAGCAATACGATAGTCTTTGCAGGGCATGCATAAGACACGTGTCTCGGGAAATAATATCAATGGGCAGGGCATACTATTACCAGACAGAGTAGAGCTCTTCGTAGACTCAGATTAGTCATGCTGAGTGCGGTCAGTCAATCAGTCAGTCAGTCAGTTGATGATACCGAAGTTCTGTCGCTTTTACTTCGTTTTCTTCTGATTATTCATGTTGTTTTTTTTGGGAACTGCATGTGTCGGACAGGTGAATGACACCTACACTGGGAGAAAAAGCATGATGTATGCAAAAATATTTCCACATACTCAATGAGATCCAACTGCAATCTATAGATACATATACTTACATATAAATGTGTATATCTGTTATATATTAGCACACATCATATATTGTATGTGTATAAACATAAATGAACTTATTGCATATCCGATTACATCTATTGTAGCAGGCAGAATACTTCTGATAAACAATTACATATGCTTTGATTTCGCTGATGCTTCGCATTTCTACTATACCGATATGCATATATATATATATATATATATATATATATATAAATATTTGTATGTATGTAGATAAGCATATATATAGGGATCAACTCAGAGGGAGGGAGCACTCAAAATATTTTTTTTTAATTTATGATAATTTCTTTTTCATAATTTTGGTTTTATTTTGTTTTTTTTTTTTATACTTCCTTCTGTCAAGTTGTATATCTCTGTCGTATTTTGAATATATGTATCTCGTACTCTTTCTCAACATACTTTCAGCAATTATCATTATAATCACTTGTTTTGTTAGTTTCCCATGCGGCTTCACATTGCTGCTAACAAGATTGACCACACTTTTATTTATTTATATAATTTTTGGTCGCCCCGACTTTTATCTCAATGCGAAAACCGAATCGTTATTATTATAGTGTTTATATAAATAAGTGTGTTTATGGATATAGCTCTCTTGGGATCCAAAATAAAATAAACAAATCGTTGGGTAACCGCAAAAATTTTCAAGTTAAGTGACAAAGTTATTGGATTCTGATACCACACAAAGTGAATATTGAGTTGGGCATGTATATATAAGAATCTATATAGTTGATGTTATCTTTTTAGAAAAATACAACTTTTTCGTAGCTGAAAACACACACAATTTGTGAATTTAAAAAAAGAAATCTATAAAGTTGTGTATCTTAGGATATTAGAAATGTAGATAGTGCTTAAATTTGTTAAATACTACTGAATTAAGAAATGTGGTTATAAGGGGTATACTATTAGTCGAGCCATTCATTGTTTTTCTCTTTTGTGTTTATCATTATTTTGGAGCGCCATGTGTTACGAGTGCTATCGCAGCGTAGTGAGGAGGAACCTCAACCTCAACCTCAACTCGGGATCTCTCACAGTCTTGGCCACAGACCGCAAGCTTCAGTGCCTAAGTGTAGCATTAAGATACAGTTTTGTGGATCTTAATGTGGTTTTTGTGTTCATTGCTTCAATGTACTCAATTTGTTACATTGCAATCTTCTGTTTTGTATGGTTGTGCATCTGTATGAGGGCATGCGAAAAGCTGTATGACAGTCGGAGTCACAGCTTCTGTTTGGCAAACTTTGACAGGTGTTGTATGCTGGACATGTCATAACATATACATATGTACATACATACATAGTTAAGGCAATTCCTTTAACCACAGCAGCTACTGACAAAACACATACAAACAGATGCACGTCCATACAATGCAGAGAGACCTGAATGCATTTGTATGTATGCAGATGTAATAGAAGCACGAGGACGACCTTGGCTGCATAGGAAATAAATGTGTTTACATAAACTCGGACAAAATGCTTCCTTATGGCAGTCATAATCTATCTGCACACTCTCGATACGACAGCCGTGTGAATGTATGTGTGTGAGACGATAGCCAATAGCAGATACTTTTCACTCAACTGCACTGCGCATACCCTGTACCAAAAATACTGTGCCAGACGGGTATGACGGCACTCACAACAATTCAACTTCAATTCGAGTTTAGCTGAATATCAAAAGAGTTAAGGTTACTTCTGTAGTTTCAACATCTATTTGAATATACTTCATTTTAGAGGGTATGCAACTAGTCTGGCATTGATTGTCCTCTTCATGTCGTTTTAAATCTTTGCTCAAACATACATACATATTACAAAAGTTTCGCTTTTGGCGTCGAAATGCAATTAGCTGCAGATTGCCATTTTGCTATCGCCATACTTCGGGTTTCACCCCAAGCCCGACCTCCCCCGCATCGCCACCTGTCTGCCCCACAAGCTCAACAACTCTTCAATCTTGCCACCCTCTCACTGATAACAGGTCTGGGTTGCGGTGCCAATCAGTCGGATGAGCTCAGTTCAATTGCAATACTCGCAATTCGATTACCGATTGAGAATTCGAATGGAGAACAACTTTTTTTTTGTTTTTAGAGTAATTTTCACAATTATTTTTATAAAGTTGCTGAATTGTAAGTGAAATGTTTCTGAAAGATTCGGAATAGTTACAAACAATGTCTATAAGATCTTTTTCAAAAATGCAAAGGAAACAAAATTTTTGCCGAGAAGATTCCCTTGATAGTTAATTAGATTTTTACAGTCAATTCGTAAAATTTATAATAATTGTGATCAGAAAATATATATTTTTCTCTGTCTATATTTCCGTTAAAACAATATTTTTAACCTTTTTTTGATAACTCTTCCAGCCCTGCTACCCAAGGAATTTTCGTGTTTAAGACGCAATATCTGTCTATTGATAGATCATTTTATGGTTTTGTGGAGGGAGTGTGCAAGGAGATTGTAGGGGCGGTACGAATCGAGTATCTCGGGCCTTGCTTAACAGATGTTGCCTCTTATCGCGCTCTGTCATCGCCATATAAACGCTGCTGATGATACCAACAGCATTTTTTCAATGTGTTTCTTCTTTTATTATAGTTCGATTTCGTATATATAGATACATATATGGAATGGGGATTACACTTTACCAAAGAACCAATTTGCCATTATATCAACTGACTCATGTGGTGTAACAAACAAACTTGTTGATCACCTTAAAAATGCCAGATTTAGCGACCAAAAAAATGTTCGAAAAAATTAGCTAAACTTTTAGAATGTCAACATGGCTTTATTCAATATAATTTTTGAATAGTCAATATTGTTGAAGAAATATGTATATATTTCATTTTGAAATTGTTTAACTCCTTAACAGAGATTCGAATTTCAAAGCTAGACATCATGAAATTATTCCAAATCATAACAAATTTCAATTCGTTGAATGAGATTTTAATTGAAATCAATACAGAAATAGTTTTCAATTTAAAAATAATAAGAATTTCGAATGAAGAATAGATGAGTTGATTTCCTAATCATAACAATTTTAAAATCGATGGATTTTCGATTTAAAAAAAAATTACTTTAAAAAATTATAAAAATTAAATAATTTCATCATTGAGATTGGAATTTTGAAAGACACAAGATAAGATGATTTTCAGTCACAACAAAATTTACCATCGATGAAGTAATAACTCAGAAAATACAAAAAGATAATAATGTTTTTGAAACAAAGAGAGAGCCAAACAAGAGATCATAAAACTATTCTCTGAAAATATTTTTATTTATTTATTTCAATAATTATACATTTATTACATTTTTTGCCCAATGCACAAAGTTGAGGTAAATTCTTTGAAAAAATGTTGTTTCCCAAAACGACAAACAAAAAACAACTCATATACATACAATTGATGTATGTATATAGATGGCGCCAGTTAATGGGGCATACATACATACATACATATGTATACACCTCGATTTCAAATTATAATTAGACACTTGAGCTATAGAGGGGTAATGGCAGGGCGGGGGGGACGTCGCAGATAGACAGCCAAAGAAGAAGAATTAGAATTCGAAGAGAAGAGAAGCGACAAAGAGAGCGAGAGGATAGCGATGGCGACAAGCGACTCAATGGCAGCGATTGTTCAATATGGCGCACCAGACACACACACACACACACACACACATACTTATGTATGTAGAAACAAACACGGCCCACATTGCTGGCCATTTTCTTATACTATATGTATTTATGTATGTATGTATGTGTATATTTTTATCAAAGGCGACGAAAGATTTTCAACATTTGATAAATGGGGGCACACAATATTATGGATTTTATTGGAATTCGAGAAGAGCGTGGAGAGCAGCATAGTGTGGAGAGAGGGGAGAGGAGCATAGAGTGAGAGATAACAGTAAAGAGAGTGCAACGGATCTAACAAACTAAACACACAACAGATCTTCGTCATATGTATTAAAAAACAAATGTTGAGGTACCTCAAAGTTTGAGGGCATTTTCAAACCAACTCCATAAAATAGACCTAAAAATGATCATCATAAAATATGCAAATATCTCAACGAATTGCAATGCCATTTCTGCATTCAATAGGGTTCTCCAATTGCCATTTTCAAACTGATAAATTCCAGCCATAGAAACAGTTGTTTTTGTTTTCAATTTTTTTGAATTTTTTCTATTTTTTTTTTTTTTATAGTATCATTTCGGAGAGGTTCCTCCATGTTCATATTGTAGGCCTTGTCGTCTGTCACTAACCACCAAGTTACGCGACGCGCCCGCACAACACCGACACCGACACCAGCACCGAGACACCGACACCATCGGTGGGGTGGTGTGGGACCTGAGGTGTGGTGAGGTGTGGTGAGGTGATATTATCTAATGCCACGACAAATCCCCCATGCTTATAGAGTATGGGGGCACAGCTCACGTAGCAAAGGAGAGCACTGCAAGGTACTCTCATGCTAGCTAGGAGTTCAAGGGGGTGAAATAGAGGGGGGTGTGGAGTACCTTTTAACTTTGTGGCAAGAAGCAAGAAGGGTAGACATATGACAACAGCACATCATCATTCAAAATATCTTATCAGACCTACAAACATATATAGCTGAATATCAAAAAAGAGTATGTCAGTGGATAGACAGAGAGAGAGAGAGAGAGCAACTGTGGGCAGAAAAGAGATCAATATATAATATATCGAACAGAGTCATGGTGAATATCGTATCTAACCCTAGATAGTGAAGATACATATGTATCTAACTCACTTAAAACTTCTAAAAACATATAGAAGTTACATTCAAGATCGTAATACATATTTGCCAATAACAGGCGATATACATATGTAACAATTCTGCTTCCTCTTCTTATAACAATTCAATTACATACACACATACATACATACACACATACATACATACACACATACATACATACATATGATATGTACGTCGGCCTCACGCTTAGATCTTGACAAATATATAATAACGATAATTCCCTAGTTATACGTTTGACGATGAGCAAAAACTGTTGTTACTTCGATGACAGTTGTTTTTTTACATAGAAATATTGCTTAGCTCGAAAAAAAACATTAAAAAAAAAAAAAACAAAATAAACAAAATGAAAAATTAGGTTGGGTGAGGGGAAAGATTTTGTTGGTATTGTCGTCGCCAGCAGTTCAAAGTCAATTGGGATTTTCTGTTAGGGGTTTACGAGGCGCCAGCTGACTGATAACAGTACATCATACACATACATATATATGTATGTATGTATGTATTGGATGTATGTTAGTTATAGTATTGGGTATTGGGTACACTCCTCACAGACAGCAAACACTCCCACGGAGCACACTCATCAACAATTTGCCGTAAAATCAATTCCTTATTTCTCACAAATTTTAACAACAAAAAAAAATAGATATATTAAAATTAAATTGCATCTCGAAATAGCACCTCTTAACTCTCTCTTTGCAAACTGCGGCCAAGCAGAGGAAATGACAAAATTATATATAAAAAAAAAAAAAACAAAGTTCTTAACTGATTAATAGCAAATAAAATAAACTGAAGTTTCGGATGTGGCTTATCATATATATGTATATATATATATATATATATATATATATATATATATATATATTTGGGCTATAGATTGTCCACAGCAGCTGTAGCTTTCATTATGCTGATGTCCGATTGATGTCGACGACGATCTCGATAACAATTATATCTCTAGCATACACCTCTATATAGACTATATACCATTTGATAACTGTATTTGCGCAGGCATTTCCTTTCGATTGAACCTCTCTGTAATTGAGGAAGAAATCTATTTCCAGTTGGAGAGCAGTATATATATATATAGTATGTAGTTTATCTGTCGTTAAGTCTTGTCGAAGTTGCCCAACTCTTAACACTCTCTAACATCTGGGCAATAATCTAAGAGTTATGGCATTTATATGGATGGGGACTTGCGTCAATAATGTTATTATGAGTCAAACCGACTTTCGAAATCTCTATCTCAACGACGCCGTCCATCCGTTCAACGCGTGCTCTCTTCCTCTTCTCTCTCTCTCTCTCTCTCTCTACATATATATATATACATATATATATATATATATATATATATGTATCTGTGTGTGTGTGTATGTGTAAAGTCCATCATTGGTCAATTTTGATTGATATATCGGTCGAATGTTTCCCAAATAATAAAAACAAAAAAACAGAAATTAAGAGTGAGGCGAAGATAGATAACAGTTGGGGGAGTGGGATGGTCACATCGAAATAAGTATCTTTATCTGTTCTGCTAATGAGTGGCGTCGACCGTTCCTGATGACACAAAACTCAGACTCACATCTCTTAGGGGCCAACACCCACAAAAAGTTGTGAAAATACATACATATAGATTGTATAAATGTCAGCTATATATATGTATATACCTGGAGAGTATTACGAGCAAATACACATTTAGCAGGTACTACCCATATATATATATATATATGTGTATTTTTGGTAGGGGGTGGAGCGTGTACTTACCCCCAGTATACATATATATATGTATATATATGCATGTACATAAACAGAGAGATACGAGATATCCCCATCCGTAGCCACATCCGTTATCTGGCGGCACCTTTTGATGATCAGCGCGATGACAAAAGTTACATACCTACATACATACATACATACATACATACATACATACATACATACATACATACATACATATATGTATGTAACTGTGTTAACCGCACTGCTTACGTAATATCCATCTGCAATAATCAAATGAAATTATCTATAACTAACAACAAAAGGAAAAGTCCCGAAAACGAACAAAACTATACAATTCAACAATTTTTCAATATTTTCCAAGTTATTAAAATACAAAAAATTATTAAAAGAAATATATATGATGGTAGCTTAATAAATATATTACAAAACTTAGAAGTTAAGGAATGAAAAACATCTAAGAATTTAAGAGAAAATATAGTGTTGGATAACATAATTAGATTTCTATCAAAGATCCTTTAAAAACCATCTAAAACCCTGTAACTAATCTATCTATAAATATATAAACCATATCTATAATCTGTAAATGCCATAAATCTGTAAAATATTTAAGAAATTATATTCGAATTTACAATAAATTGCTAAATTTATGCATTAATCTATAAATATATCTATCAATTTATAGATCTACAAATGCTTCTATACGTTAAATTTTTAGTTCAATTTTGTTTTTTCCTTACAAAATATTTTATTTTTTTTTTTTTTTTTTTTTTTTGAAAACTCTCATTTTATAGTCTATATATGCCATAAAATATGTAAAAAATCACATGCCAAAATACCAAAAATTTCTAAATTTATGCATATGTGTATCTACAAATATGTCTATGATTGTATAGATCTTCCATGAGATGTTATTTCTCACTTTCAAAATGTTTCTATCGCATCTTTTCCAACTTTTCTCGAGCATCTGTGATATAGTGTGCGTAGAGTGAGTAGTTATCTGATAGATCAATATATTGCACAAAACACAAAATGAAATAACAATAATGATGTTGTGCGCGTCTCTTGTCGCTGTATGTGTGTGCAGAGCAGATGAGTGTGGGTAAACAACGGTAACGAGACAAGTTAAAACCGAATGTTTTGTTTACCATGCTTATTAGCAAATATTCTTATCAGTCCTCAGTATGACTCTCTCTCTCTCTCTCACTCACTCAGTCCGTCAGTCTGTCCGTCTGTATGTCTGTCTGTCTGTCTGTTTGTCTGTCTGTTTGTTTGTCAGTCTGTTGGTCTGTGCATCTGTCCAGCATTGCAACAGTTTGTCAATCAATTGCTGCCGTTAGTCAATCATTCAAGTCTTCAGGTCTGTGTTGGCATTTGGAAAAATAAAGGGTATCGTCCAAAAATTTGTAGGAATTGCCCGACGAACAGACACCGCTTAGTATAGAACCCAATTTCGAAGAGCAGCAAATCGACATCAAGTCAATATTTTCCATAAAGATATCTAAACAGAGATAAATATTTTTGCAAGTCTATCAGCTGTTTCACAAAATTACAGGGTATATGGCATGACTAACGTACATACCTGCATATGTTATTTGCATACAGATGCTTTAATCGATAATCGTCCAAAGGAACTGAAAACCAATAACAACAACAACAAACAATAACAAAAGTCAAAGAGAAATTCAACGCGTCTTAAGACAACAACAAATATCCATCTGCGAAAGATACAGAGACTACATGGCTACACAGCTACAGATAGAGATACAGTTACACGCACACACATACATACACACATACATACATAGATATGTACATAGGGACAGACAGAGATACGGAGTCAGAGAAACCAACCTGTGAAGCTAAAACATGATTATTTGCTAAAGTGTAGCTCCAGTCTCAAATTGAAATTGAAAACTTGCAAGAAATAGAGATACAGCAACAGATACAGCTACAGATACAGCTACAGATACAGATAGATTCACACACTGGCATAGGCATTTGATGGCCTGGCAAATACTGATCAGTTGACAATCAACGTTCAAATATTTTCAAACATCTCGCTGTTTTCTCACAGATAAAAGAACAAAAACGATGGGGAAAAACGAAAAAAGAAAGACAAACGCACTGAAAGATACAAATATGCGCAACTTGAAGATACAGCCACCAACAGTGTATGCTGAACTCCTTGCTGAAAATTGAACTTTTTGCTTTTCTACTATATATAGTATCGGTATATACATATATATACATATATATACATATATACATATACATATATATGTATATATAGAGCTAGATATATATCAGATAATGAGACACAGTTGGAGCTCACGTAGCGTCTCGATTATTTTCGGCAGCAAGAGAAGCTGTCGGTTCAGCTTGTTTGGCATACCCTGTAAAGCACATATGGCAAACGGGTATGACAATATCACGAAACTTATAGCTGCTTAAAAGCTCTACGTTTACTCTTTAATACAAATGCAGACAGGTGTCGTTTAAAAATACTTTGCATTTAACGTTAAACATTATTATACAGGGTATATAGAAGTCCTGACTGTTAGCTATTTACATAGTAAAAATGATGATGATGATGATGAAGTCCCACGCTTTGAGCTTGAAACAGCCCATCATCATCAGCAGGTCACAATCATTACGAGCATCTGTGTTGTCGCATTTACAATTTGCAATTACACTTGAGTAAATATCAACAACAAAAACCATAACAACAATAACAATAACAACAATAACAACAACAATAGGAGCAACACGCGTATTGACAATGGCAGCCAAGATGATGACTAGAGATGGAGACACCACTCAGAAATGGGAAAGAAGCTCTAAAAAAAAAAACATCCGAAACTTATAAACTGAAACTGAAACCCGAAACTCTAATGAGGAATGTTTTTTTTTTTTTTCTGTTTTTTTGTGGCACAGCTTCATCAAAGAGTTGCTTTAGAGAGTGTGGAAATATAGGATAGTTCCCGAGTTGTAAGATTCTCAGACAGTCGTATACCCAAAATATAAATGCAGCTTCGTCTCCGATTGCGTTTCTGTCATATGATGATAACTCTGGCAATTGCCGACTTTACGACTGATAATGTGATATGATCAGGAAAACTATATATGTATATGTATATATAAACATATATCACATACATATGTATGTATGTATATCTGTCTGGCGTTATGTTTACAGAGCGGTAACTGTATTTGAAGCTGTGGGAAACACACAAAATTTCTGTTGAGCTTTTCGTTTAGTAGAGAGATCTTCAAAATGAGCTCACTCAACTGTAGCTGATAAACCCCCCCAGATACAGATATACATATGTACATATATATACATTATAGTGAGTTCTGACTGTTGTAAGAGTTCTTTAGCAGTGAGTTAGGAAATAAGTATGTACAACGATCTATGGGTTGTTATCGTTTCAGAGTTGAAACCCATTGATAATACGATCATTGATCTGTTTAGCGATCGATATCTACTTTACTTTACCTTATCTATATATACATATATATATGTATATATGTATAAAGATATGTGTGTATATCTGTAGTATAGTTATATAGATATTGATCTTTATGGCTGCTTAGGCAACACCAACTTATACATACTCCCACATCCACACACACCTCTATTTACATGGGGTCTGTCATAGGCTATATTAACTGATCACCAGTTAGACATATAGAGCAAAATTCTGTTCAATAGATTCTTTTTTTTTTTTTGAGGAATTCTTGTTCGAAAGATTCTAGATAATGGAAACACAGTTGAGAAAGAATTCTTCTAACTGGATTTGAAAATGAGCACGATGATTTCTAGCGAAACCCTAAAGCCCCAAAACACTCCATCAGTGCCTCCTATCAGCGACTCCCCTTCGACCCTCTACACCACCTATCCCTGCCCCACCCCCTGGCCCACGCTTAACTAACACAGTGCCAGCTGCTTATCGTTTATGAGCTGGGCGCGGTGGGGTTCTCGATATTCAATGAACGTTTACTGATGGCAATGATGATCATGGTAATGATGATGATGATAATGATGATGATGATGGTGGTAGTGACGACGTTGATATGGTGGAGGGTAGAAAGGTATACAAGTATGTGTACTTGTCGTCTGAATCATGCCCAGATACAGATACAGATACAAACGAACATGCCAGGTTAGCTGAAGTTACCCCCCAAAACTCATTGACCATGATGATGATGCATAATATATCAGATCGACAAAAAAAATATGATGTATTATTTGCTGATTGACGAAATTCAATTCCACGATTCCATTCTTACTCTCTCTCTCTCTCTCTCTCTCTCTTGCTCTTGCTCTCCGTATATGTGGGAAAACCGTGCGTTCCCCCAAAAATAGAAAACAGTTACTCTTTTATAGATACTACCTAGTACCGTATAGCTTAAGTTGTATTCTATAGATTGTACATATACCTAGACATCTGTTATCGCCCAACTAACAATGATTCGAATCATGGGACTTGGCTAGAAATAGCTAAATATATACAAAAGTCTCTACTTATAAATTATTTAAAAAAAATACCCTCATTCTCTCTCTCTCTTTCGGTTATCGATGAATTTTTGAAATGTTTATCTCACTGTTGATGCAATTTTTTGAGGCTCTACTGTAGACATCTACAAGTAAACTGATCCTCACTCTTCTCTCCAAGTTGAAAGAAGTCTCCTAATCGGATTCCTCAGCGACTCACATGATCAATTGACCCAATTATGTGTGCGTAAGAGGAGCCATGCCTGTCGAAATTGATCTTAGCTCGTGACATTATATAGACCCGGGTCTTATCAGCATTAACTGGAAATTAGCCAAACGCCATTCGTTTCCCATTTTTATCAGCTCTTGTTTTTGTACATTGCGGCACTTAAAGAAATTGCATCAGCATCAGACAAGACCATAAACATTTCCTTTCAAAATACCAACTCGGCTCGGACCATACAAGTCTATATCTAATTTAACTAGGTATTTACCTTACCTGCTACCTGAGACAGTAGTCGGAGTCGGAGTCGGAGTCCTCTAATCGCCCGCAGGACAATGTGACCAAATGATGGCCAGACTCTTGGGTTCCAGGATCGATAAGTGAGCCTGGCTGGACGACTGGTTGACCGACAGTCTGGTGTCGTTTATCCGCCAAAGTCAAGTGGTTTCTAATGCGCTTACAGCCAACAGATATACATACATACATATCTTAACTGAAAACTGTTGTTTCTAGATTGGATGATACTATATCTGAAATTTGAATTAAAAAAAAAATTATTTTTATTTTTGGCATATAGTATGTATATTGTTTAAGAAGATGTTCAAAAATATTATGAATTTGAATTTCCTCTTTTTTTTGCTCCAAAAATTATATTATTATAAATATTATCTTTAAAAAACAAAAATTCAATTAATATAGTTTGATTTACAGTTTTTTAAATAAAATTAGAAAATAATTATGATCTGTGAGTTTAAATATAAAATGTTATTTTAAATAATACAATTTAAATGACTTACAATGAAATCAAAATAATAAGTATTAAGAAGACTGTTAGAAAGTCGTCGCTGCTCAAGTCTACCAACTTAATATGGACATCACTGTAAATACACTTGTTGTTGCGCATAGTTTCATCTGTTACAGCAGCTTCCACTACTAATGGTTAACCCAACACCAACATCCACATCAATCTCACCCCACCCCCCCACAAAGTATCAACTGTTTAGCAGTCTGTTAACAGAACAACAACGAAACGAGCTATGAATCATACTAACGGCATTTGTTTGAACGATACCGTACACCTACATATGCACATACTACACACACTACACATACATATACATATACATATACATAAGCACGGACACATTGGCAGCACATTCATTGAAAGCACATAGCAAGAGAGTGAGAGAATGCGATAGAGAGCGAGAGAGACAGAGAGTGGGAGGGAGTCATAAGCAAGGTGTATTAGCAAGTGTTAAACATTACGTTTGTTGTTGGGGGTGGTGCAAAGTTTAAACAAAATAAAACAACAATAACACAACGCAGAGGAAAAAAAAAGAGGCGCGCGCGCATTTTTCAATTGTTTTACGATACACAAATAATAATAATTGTTGATTATCAGCAACAATGACGGACAAATGTTTATGCTCTGCTCTGCTTTGCGTTGCGTTGCTCTCAACTGCGTTCCTCTATTGTTGTTGTGTGTGCATCCATTTTTTTTTTTTTGCGCAATTTTTTTTTTTGAATTTTACTGTGCGTAAATGCTATGTATTTTTGTGTTTTTTATTCCACACCTTGACATGTCAACGCTGCGCGCCAACTTATTAAATCCATTAACAATAACAATAATAGTCGCAATGCACGCAAATTATATACAATTAATTGGAATTTCTCAAACACACATATGTATAAACGCGGCTTACACCAAAGAATGCGAAACGAAAGTGCAAGTCGATGATGCGCTGTTAAAGCCGCTGTTAATGCTATACTCAAAGCTGTTGAGCCGCTGTTAAGGCGTAAAAAGAGTTGAAACAACGAAGGCAGGGCGAGAGAGAGAGCAGAAATTTGCGTGGGAGCGCATTTGTATGCATATAGTGTATGCATGTATATGTATATGTGTGTATGTGTGTGTGACTATTTTGTTTGCCGTTTGTTTTATGCAAAATTAAATGGCAACTAAATGCTTGCAATTAAATGTTAATGTCGCGCGTCGCTCTTGTTACTATTATTATACTATTTGCAGGGTTAATTATGTTATGTGTGCGCTTTGCCTGTACGTTGACTGTTGTTGTTGTTGTTGTTATTGTTGTTGCTCTCATTATCACTTTCGGTCTCATTGAATTGCCGACAACAACAACAACAACAACAAAAGCAATTGAAAAGCGAAACCGAAAACGTTTCTCAGCTGTTTGCAAAAACAAAACAAACAACAACAACAACAACTGGAGAAAGAAAGAAGCAAAATAATAATAAGAAGAAGAAGCAGTGCAATGTGTTGCCTGCCGCCATTAATGTTTATTTAACACGCATTGCCACACGCGCTGTTACCGTTACCATTGTGGCTGCCACCGCCGCTGTTTGCTGCAGCTCCCCGACGTCGACGACGACGACGCCGCCAACGCGCTGCATGCCTAGTCCAAAATATATATTAGTGTCTTTATGTGATGCATATTTTTGTTTGCTGTTTTTTATTACTTGATTAATAATAATGCAACATTTATTTCAAGTTCATTATGAGTAAAACGTAAATATTATTAAATTTATAACTGCAAGTGTATGTGTCTCTCTTTTTGTCTACAGAGCAGTATACATACTATGTGTTATTGTTGTTATTGCACGTGTAATGCTTGAATTGTGTGAGAGGGAGAGAGAGGGAGAGACTGTTTCCCGTCTGCATTTGTATGTATGTATGTATATTCTGTTTGTCTGTGTGCGCGCGTGTCTCATACATGTGAGCTTGGTGCGTAAGCGCATGTGTGTGCGTGCCTGTGTCTCTCTGTGTGTGTGTGTGTGTGTAGGTGAGTGTATTGAACTCTTGCTGCATTTCATTTCATTTCATTTCACTGTCTTTTTTTTTTTGCACAATGTCTGTACATAAATATACCATATATTCATGTACGTATGTAAGTGTTTGTATTTATCGAATATGCTCGAGTTTAACTTACCTTTATTTTTTAACTCGCGCGCGTCGCTTTTGTTGTATTGCAATTGTTTTTGCATTATTTACTTTATTTGTTCCGTTTTTTGCTTATTGGCAATATTTTGCTTTGTCGTGCTGCTTCTTCTTCTCCTTTTCTTTGACTGCTGCTGCTGGTGCTGCTGCTGCAGCAGTTTATCGGTCATCGTGCTATCGATTGATGATATATCGTGATGCTGGCAACACTTATCATCACATGTCTGCACACCAAAAAAAAATAAAAATAAATGATTAGCGCATGTATCGCATGTGTGCTTGTGTGTGTGTTTGTTAATTAAGCTCATTTGCATTTTTCGGCAGCTGTGTGTGTTTCTCTGTGGCTTGCACACCTCTTCTCTTTGAGGCGGTCAACTGTGACGTTGCTTGTGCCAAGGCAGCAGCAACATCAGCATTAGCAACAGCAGCAGCAACGGCAACATTAACAGCGACAAAAGTCAGCCAAAGGCGGGCAAACAACGCTGAATGTCTTAAACTTCCGTTTATTTATTTTTCTTTTCGATGAATGTTTATTGCTGAGGTGCCTTTGTATTTCTTGAATTTCCAAGTTTGAGGTGAAGGTTGAGTGGCAACAACAACAACAACAGCAACAACAGCCAAGGCGTGGGTCAAAAGTGCAACTAACAATAGATCGTGGGCAGCCAATGTGTTAACATAGCCCACTTAACAGTGCGTGCAAATGATCTGCAAATCAATTCTAACAGCTCGAATGGTGGTAACATAAATGCTGTTTGTTGATTAACATATCGATAAAAATCACACTCCCCCACTTGAAAGTATTCATTATACAGTATATAGATTAAACAACAAAAATCTATGAAAAATAATCATAATTAAAAAAAAAGCACAGCATTAATTAACTTAACGTGCGAAAAGAAGATGCAACTTTTGTGGCATGTAGAATGCCTGGCAACATTGTAAATCACAATCACATACATACATATGTACATAATATGCATTCACACACATGACTATACATATGTGTATCTTGTAGATACATACATATGTATATAGGTAAATACATAGGAATGAAAAGGAGAGCACGTCTGCTCTCCTGGTGGCTGCAGAATAAACATGTCTGCATAGAGAGTTCTATAATGCCCTCTCGCTTTTTCACACACGCACGCCAGCGACATGCGTGCACAGTACAGAGATACACACACATACATATAGTGTGCTTGTATGTGCACATAGACATGCTAGCTGTAATCCTATTTGCGTCCAAAAATAAAATGAAACAAAAGAAAAATCCAACAACGAAAGAAGCAGCAAAGCTGCTGCTGCTGCTGCTTCTACTGCTGCTGGGGCTGCGACCAAAGATTTTACGAGCAGAGCGAACGAACATCGACAGCAGCGACGCGTCGCCTCAGCTACTCTGCAGGTTTATCTAACCAATACCAATGCCAGACTCAAGCCGCGGACAACAACCACCAACACAAGCATAAGTAAATCCAACAGCAGCCGCAGCCAGCAGACAGCAGACAGCGCAGCTCTCACACACAGCCACATAAAGGCGAGTACTCGCACACACACACATACACAGGCAGGCAGCCATTGCGTTCTCTTTCGCTCGCAATCGCTCTCATATGCTGGCTGCTCTCACAGCGTTTGCGGGCCGTCGTCTCTTTTTTAACGCTCAGATGTCGATGTAGCGTCAGCTGCTGCTCAGCCGCTGCGACGCTGCTGTTGCTGCTGCTGCTGCTGCTGCTGCCTCCGCTGCTGCTCTGTCAGAGCGTCGCTGCTGTGCGCTTTTATAAATACAAGTTCATAGATGCGTTCAAATACAATTCAGAAGTCGAACCGAAAAGACGTCTTGAATTTGTTATTTATTTTACACGCACGCTCACACACACACATACTCGCCTTCTTCTTTTTTTTTTTGTTGTCTGACGCTTCTTCTGCTCGCGTTTGCATATGTGTGTGTGTGTTTTGTCTGCATTTTCTCAGCTCCAGCGCACGAGCAGAGGAGCTGCGCGCTGCGCAGCGCTGCACAAATTAGATAAACGGTAAACCCAGAGCCTCTGCCGAACGTTTGCGCTGCGTCTGCGCTCAGAACTCGTGTGCGCGTCAACGTGAAAGCATCTGCGGCGCGCTCCGAAAATTAATCAAAACTCTGACCAAAAAGTGAAGAAAAAAAGCAACACTTTGAATAAACACTTAACGGTGCAAGACAACAACAAATTAAAGTTGTTTCTATTTTTTTTTTTTTTTCGTTTGGATAACTACGAAACATAATTTATTTTATTTTACTTATATATGTATATATATACATAAATATATATATATTTTTTTTGGAAATAATTAAATGAAATTGCAAAACCAAAGAAAAAGTGTAACGCAAACAACAAAAAGGATGAGATATATGTATAAGTGCAACTAATTTAATACAATTAAAATGAAAAATATATAATCAATATACAATTAATTGCAACAAATCCAAGTGGCTCAAGTGACCAAGTGAACAACAACAACAACAACGCCAGCAGCAACAACAACAACAACAAAAATAGCAACAACAACTCAACAAGAGCAAAACAAATAAGCGGTTAACAATTTATTTCGAATGCCGCCGCCAAATTGTTTAACAAAAACGAAAACAAAACAAAGGTAAAAAAAATGCAAACAACACACAACGAAAATAACATATTTGTTAACTAAATTGTTAAAAACTATTATTTTACATATATAGTTATATTTATATATTTTTTTTCGAGTGTCGGTGCAAGTGACAATTTTCAACAACGACAGAAGTTCAATTTTCATGGATTAATCGCAAGCTGTTTCAATTTAATTGTATTTTTAAAAATATTTCTTTTTTTTTTTTAAACTCTCTTTTGCTTGGATTTGGAAATTTTAGTTGAGATTTTTTGAAAATTCCTCAAGCTTTTTGCATTTTTTTTTTGCAATATTTGCCGAAAGTTGTTTAATCGTATTCTTAGATTTCTCAAGATACTTTCAGTTTACTTAACTCCATATTAAAATTATTAAATTATTTTAAATTATTATAAATCCTAAAAAGTATGTTTTTTTTATTTTGAATATTTTGAGTCTTATCGATTTCTGGCATCAAAAGAAGCATACAACTTTTAAGCGAAGTCAATTTGAACAAATATTTTAGAAAATATGCCAAAATATAGTATAATCGAAATCTAGATCCACCATTTATCAGCCTCTCTTCACTTAATTAATGTGTTACGCTTGTTGATCTCCTGGTTTTTGTGGCAAGGGGTTTCCGATCTGACATCCCTGACCCTGTTGACAACGATGTCAAAAATCTGAACTCTGAACTGCCCTCAAAAAACAAAAAAAAAAGGGTTGCCTTCGTGCTCATTAAAAGTTGCTTTGGTCAGAAATAAGGTTCAAAAGCGTTACAAATTTGACAAATTTGTTGAAATCCTGTGAGGTGGGAATTCTAGTGAGGAATTTACAGAGCTGATATTGTTATATTGTTATATTATATAGATTATATACCGCTGAGATAAGTGTAAATTTATGATATTGTAATTATTAAGGCAAAGGTCGAAATTAAAACAGTATTGAACTGAAGTTTATTTATAAATCTGTTCTAAATCAAAATATATACTCCAGAGAAATATATATATTCTTAAACTATCAGTTTTCGGAATATTCTTGATTGGAAATCTACGATATTGTAACTTGTAAAGGCAGAGGTTGAAATTATTGAATAAGTATACATATAATTGATAAATTGATAAAGAGGAGAATTTCAAAATATACATACATATATAGTATATGTATATATTCACAAACTATCATTATCGGCTCAACATATAGTATTTATGAGGAATATTCTCGGTTACAAACTTTCGATATCGTTTTCCAAATTTGTATTTCTGAACATTTTTCGCTTGTCATCAGTTGCTTGCCCCGTATTCGATTTTACAACTGGCATATAGACCGATTTGCAAAGTACCTCTATATTCGTATGGGCGTTAGGTGGGCGTGGCCAGCAATGACAGCATTATGCATGAGTCACACGTCCCCACATCAAAATTCCCACAGCAATCAGCCAAAAAAAAAGCTCTCTGGCAAAAAAAAAATGAACTGCACAAAGAGAGGAAAGCAGGGAAAGAAAGGTACCTAAAGAAGAAGAAGAAGAAGGGAGTAGAAGAGGAGAGCAGAAGAGAGAGAGAGAGTGAGAATGCGACAGTTGGGTTAGAAGAGTTTTGATGTATGTACATACATATGTATTTGATTCCTTATCAATAACAAAAATAGAGTTGTTTTGTTTTTGTATTGTCGCCAATTGAAAATCCTAAGCGCCATTTAACAACAACAACAATTTGATAACGTAAAATATGTGAATGTGCAAAAAAGAAAAAAAAACAAATGGAGGAAATGCAAGCGAAACACACACACACACACACACATACATGTGCATATACAAATATACCGTTAGGTGAACCGATAACAAATCGATACGCATAAAAGGTGTGACAGTGTGACCAACTGTGAGTGAGAGTTAGTTAGATAACGGGAGAGAGCGAGAGCGCAGTTGTTATGCAGTTGCACTACTCTCTCTCTCTCTCTCATATATATATATATATATATATATATATATGTTTCTCTCTGTCTTTCTTCCACCTGCACTTCCTGACACTCTTTGCTCTCCAACTATATATGTACATACATATATAACTATCTCTCTAGCTATATTCTCATATATAATCTCTAGTTTCTCACTAGAACTTTGCACAAAGATTTTCAAAAATATTTGAAAATAATAGTTTTACTCAAAATTCGATTAGGAAATTTTAATATTGTAGCTGCAATGAAGAGTAAGTTGAAGGAATATACTTGGGTTTACAATATGTTGCTGATCAATATTGTTTATAAGACTTCCGCAACAACTGTTTTTCCACCGAGTCTCTAAGATTCTACGATTCGTCAATAATATCAATATCAATAAATACGCATGCAGTCGGAATTTCTATTTTTTTTTTTAGAAATTGGGTTTTGTGATCTGTTTCTGATAATCATTTCTGAATTAGAGACACGCATAGGCCAAGGAAAATGATATTGTCAAGATTCGAGAATAATTATTTATTAATATGCATTTAAAGAAAAAGAAAAAAAAGTTTATGAAAGTCTCACTAATTGTATTGGAAATGAGGTGATATATGAGTTTTAGTTGGAAACATAGATACACTTGAGAACTTGTCTATGATATGGAAATACTTTATGGAATTTTACTGGATTAGAGCATTACTTAGTCTTAAGTATGGCTCATCATTTTAGGCATAATATACATACATATGTATGTATATAGTTCTAAACAAGAACTCAAAAGGTTTGGATTTATGGAAAAGTTCGTTGTTTTCTTAGGTGGTTCTTTGTGAAACATTCCGTTAGAATTTTGTTAGGCTTATAATTATATCAATAACTTACTTTGATTAATTTTTATGTGATAGTTTTAGATTATAAAATTAAAATATCTCGAAATTTGTTTTCTTCAAATTTTACAAATTGTAACATCTTTTCAAATCGATTCTTTAAGATAAACTTGAATTTCTTAATGGATTCAAAAAATATACAAAATTTCACAGTCTACAAAATTTTTGTAAGATAAAAAAATTGCCCTGAAAATTTTTTTCAATAGATTCTTAACAAAGTAAGAATTCTTTTTCGATGGATTATGAAAAAAAAAACTAAAAATTCTTTATGGAATCCCCTAAATTTTCTAAGATGACTAAACTATATATGTTTGTAAATATTTAACTAAAGCAGGTCAACTTTATGTATTGTTATAAACCCAAAATAAAAAAAAAATGTTTCGTTTTTGTTTTTATTATATTCTTAGGCCTAAAATCTAGTTTAGATGGTCATTAAAAAATTACTTGCTTTTTGAATTAAATTCTTGTACAAATTTCGCGCTCTCTCACACTTGATTTCTTTCTCTCTTGCGCTCTGTTGCAGCAGCCGTTAAACGATCTCAATTAGCCAAGAACAACAACAACAATAACAACAACAACAATTAACAACCCCAAAGAAGCAGTCAATATGCTCGCCACACAACAGCAACAGCAGCAACATGCAGCAGGTGCAACAACAGCAGCAGCAGCAACAGCAACAACAACTGTTGATGATGCCGTTGTCAGCATGGAGCGACAACGTCGTGAATCCACCACATCCGAATCATCGTTAGAGCATCTCGATTTGGGACGCACACCAAAGAAGCTGAGCAGCAGCAGCGGTGCGCCGCAGCCGACGTCAACGCCACACGACACGACAGCAGCAGCAGCAGCAGCGACAACAACAACGTCGCGTAAACGCAAACTGCGCCAGCAACAGCAACATCAACAGACTGCGCTCTCCGACGAAGATGATGAGCAGCAACAACAACAACAACAACAACAGTCACAGCTGGAAATAACAGGGCAGCGGCAGCGTCACAAGCAGCGACGCAGCGCCACTGCCGCTGCCAGCGCCAGCATCGTTGTCGATTACAGCGCCAGCGGCGATGCCAGCTCGTTACGAAAAAAGTTTCGTTTGAATCGCAGCAATGGCAACGCCGCTGCCGCCGTCGCCGCCGCTAACGGTAATAACGAACTCTCCGAATCGGGTTTCGTCGATGGCAGCGCCCACAGCGGCTATTTGCTCAACAGCAACAACAACAACAACAACACCACCACTAACAGCAACAACAACAACAATACAAGCAGCAGCATCGCTGCGACAGCGCAGCAGGCGTCAAGCAGCAGCTCGGGTGGCTCATCGCCGCACGGCGGCCTGTGCCTGTCGAGCGCCGAGTCGGGCATTGGTGCCGGCGATGAGCCCATGAAATATTTGTGCCCCATCTGTGAGGTTGTCTCGGCCACGCCCCACGAGTTCACCAATCACATACGCTGCCACAATTATGCCAACGGCGACACCGAGAATTTCACCTGCCGCATTTGCTCCAAGGTAAGTTGATAAGCGACAAATTACAACATATTAATATACAGGGTATTTGTTAGTCGAGTATGCTTAGCAATCAATAGAGTTATCAATTTGCACTTGCAATTACAGTTGTTTACAATTATTAGTGCATTTTTTTGAAATTTATATTTTTACCAATTTTCACAAAAAAAAAAAAATTAACTTTTATTTTTAAAAAATATTAAAATATTAAAAAATATGGTATATAATCGTAGTATTTCAGAGAATATTAGGGTTGCCACTTTTGGCGGAGAAATTTGAAATTTTTTTAAAAGTTTGTTTTGGCAAATTAAAAATATTTTCTTTAAAATCTGCATCAGAAACTAGAAGATTTCTGGGGTTAAAAATTTTAGGGTTGCCACTCTAAGGCAAATAAATTCTCTGTAAATCGAGCAAACTAAATTTATTTATTTTTACCATTTTAAAATTCATGAAAATTGTTACATTTGGAGCAAGTTTGAGATCTGAAGTTGAAAATATTAGGGTTGTCACATTTAAGGGTTGCCATCTTAAACAAATATTGAAGTTTCGAAATTATATTTTTTTTTTTTATTTTTTCCATAATATTTTAGCACAACTTTTAGAAGAATTTTAAAGGGTTGCCATTTTTAGCAAATTTTCTGGATTAGAAATTTTTGTGAACTTTTTAGAAAATCTTTTTAAGATATCTTAAGCCTAAATATTAGGTATGTTTTAAAGAATCTAACTAAATGTCTGATCATTTTTCTTCCCTTTTCCCCATTCACTTGCTCCCTCCACTTCCTTCCCCTTTTCCACGTATGATCTACAGGTACTTTCCTCTGCCTCATCCTTGGATCGTCACGTGCTCGTGCACACGGGCGAACGTCCGTTCAACTGCCGTTATTGCCACTTGACCTTCACCACCAACGGCAACATGCATCGCCATATGCGAACACACAAGCAACATCAGCAACAGCAGCAGCATCACCAGCAACAGTCGCAATCGCAATCGCAGTCACATCAGCAACATGGACAGCAGCAGCAACATCGACGCCAGCAGCATGTGGCAAGTGGGGCAGCGGCGACAGCAGGTGGCAAACATGTTGGTGGACGGGCCGAGAGCTATGAGAGTGATGCCAGTTGCTCAACGGATGTGTCCACTGCCCAGAGCAATCACTCCAATACCAGCAGCAGCAATCACTCCAACAACAACAACAACAATAACAAGATGAACAACAACAACAACATTGGGGATCAGGATGAACTGGAGCTGGAATTGGAACTGAAGCACAGCAGACGCCACAAGATCAACATCAACAATAACAACAACAACATCACACGGCACGCTGTGGAGGAGGAGCAACTGCAGGACGAGCGTGACCATAATAATGATGATGGTGATGGTGATGATGATGATGTGGAGGACGATGATGGTAGCGTGGATGTTGTTGTTGCCCAGGTTATCACCAGCACACCCGATGTGGCCACATTGCTGGCCACGCCCATGCCATCGCCCACAGGACCAACGCACATGCTGCTTAGCTGTCCCGTCTGCACCCTGGATGACTTTGAATCCCTGCCAGCGCTGTGCCAGCATCTGGATGCAGAGCATGCGGATATACCCGCCAAATGTCGCGAATGCGATGTGATCTTTGCCAGCCACCGACAGCTGCAGACACACAGCTGTCGTGCCATCAATGGCATCCTTCCCATGTTGCCACTGCTCGGCGCCAGTTCATCCCCCCTACACAAACAGGAGCTGGACGAGGATATGGGTGATGATGATGATGATGAGGGTGATGTGATGGCGGCACAAGCGCTCAACGGTAACGATCATGATCATGATCATGATCATGATGATGATGATGACGATGATGACGATGATGAGGATGTGGATGATGATGAGGAGGAACGACGGGATCAGATGCAGAGCGAACGGGAGGATTTCTTCCAGCAGCTGTATCTGAAGAGCAAAGCGGCGGCAGCAGCAGCAGCGGCACAAGCAGCGGCCGTAGCTGCCGCAACCGCAACGGCAACCGCAACACCGGCAGGACATCCTCAGATCAAGCATGAGCAAATGGATCGACAGGATCTGGCCGATATCCAGAGCATACTGAACATGACCAGCTCCAGCTGCACATCGAGTTTCCTGCGCAACTTTGAGCAATCGGTGAACACGCCCTGCTCCAGTCAATACAGCCTCGATGGCCGCGACCAGGACGAGGAGGCACAGGACGCCTTCACCTCCGAGTTCCGGCGGATGAAGTTGCGCGGCGAATTCCCCTGCAAGCTGTGCACCGCCGTCTTTCCCAATCTGCGCGCCCTCAAGGGACACAATCGCGTCCATTTGGCTGCCGTTGGTCCTGCAGGACCTTTCCGCTGCAACATGTGTCCGTATGCGGTCTGCGATAAGGCAGCCCTCGTCCGTCATATGCGCACCCACAACGGGGATCGTCCATACGAGTGCGCCGTCTGCAACTATGCCTTCACCACGAAGGCGAACTGTGAGCGGCATCTGAGGAATCGGCATGGCAAGACCAGTCGGGAGGAGGTGAAGCGTGCCATTGTCTATCATCCGGCGGAGGATGCCAGCTGTGAGGACTTGAAGACGGGTCAGCGTCTGACTGATTCCGAGCTGGCCGAGCTTAGCTATCGCTCCATAACACCACCACCATCAGCAGTAGCAGCAGCAGTAGCTGAAGCATCACCAGCAGCTGCTCCTAGTGGAGGTCAACACGAGTCCAGCAGCTCATCGCAGCTGAAGCATATGTTGCTCGCGGACACAACAGCAACAGCGGCAGCAACACCGACAACAGCAACAACACCCAAATCCTCGACGGCGCCGCTCAAGATTCAGGTGAAGAGCTTGGATCAACTGGTGGACAAGCCACTGGCAGCAGTAGCAGCAGCAGCGCCAGCCATGGATCTCAGCATGGATGTGCTGGATTTGAGCAAGAAGCCGACGTTGGCACAGGAGTTGCTCGAACAGCAGCGCGAGCAACGTGAACACGAGTTGCTGTTGCAGCAGCAACAACAACAGCAGCAACAACAGCAGCAGCAACAACAACAGCAGCAGCAACTGTTTGGGGCAGGTGATGCTGCCACACAGTATATGCAACAGCTGTTCCGGAATCTCATGTTCCAACAGTCGCCGGCATTCCCCTTCTTTGGCCTCATGGCGCCAACACAACCACCACCGCCGCCAACAACAGCAGCAACAGTTGCTGCTGGAGCAGCAGCAGCCGCAGCAGCAGCCGCAGTGGAGAAATCCTCTGGTTTGCCACTGCCTTTGGCAGGTGTGGGTGTGCCGGTGCCAGCGGGCGGACCGGTCAAGATGGTCATCAAGAATGGGGTGCTGATGCCCAAGCAGAAGCAGCGTCGCTATCGCACCGAGCGTCCCTTTGCCTGCGAGCATTGCTCGGCGAGATTCACGCTCCGCTCCAACATGGAGCGACATGTGAAGCAACAGCATCCGCAGTTCTATGCCCAGCGTCAGCGCAGCGGTCACCATGTGATGCGTGGACGTGGTGCATCCTCCAGTGCCGCTGCTGCTGCCGCCGCTGCCGCCGCCGCCGCTGCCGCTGCAGCCGTCATGTTGCCAACGCAGCAGCAGCAGCAGCAACATCACCAGCAACATCACCAGCAACAGCAACAACATCATGCTCACATCTCGGAGCAGGTGAAGTATGCCATTCTGGCGCAGCAGCTGAAGGCGCGCAAGGATACGGATCTGTTGCAACAGGCGCTGGCACATGGCTCCAGTAGCGTTGTCGCCAATCCTCTGCTCCATTTCGGCTACAAGCATCACAACAACAACAACAACAACAGCAGCAGCAGCAGCAGCAACAACAACAACAACAGCAACAGCAATGGCATCCATGCGCTGGACGATGATGAGCCGCCCAAGCTCATCATTGACGAGGACGATGAGGATGACTTTGAGGAAATCGATGATGACGACGATGAGCTGGACGAGGAGGAGCCCGAGGCGGAGGTGGAGGTGGAGGTTGAGGCCGAGGTGGAACAGCAGCTGGCAGCCACAGAACCGGAGGCGATTGCTGGCGAGGCACAGCACCTGCTGCCGCGCACATCCACGCCCATTGAGGCGGCCAAAAAGGTGGCGGAGACCATATTGGAGCAGGCCATCAAATGTGCCGGCAAATCCCAGCCAGAATTGCCAGCGGATGTCAAGCAAAACAAGGAGACGACTGCAGCTCCTGGAGCTGCAGCTGGAGTTGGAGCTGGGGCTGGCAAGGCGCCTCCAGCCACGCCCACCAGCATGAAAACGTTGATTGCGCAGGCAGAATCGGTGGGTAAATCTTTGAAGGAGGTGGCCAGCTCACCGTTCAAGGACGAATCTCAGGATTTGGTGCCGGTATCGAAGCTGGTGGACAATGCCACCAGCAATTCGGGCGTCTCCTTCAACAGCTACTTCCGTCCCAGCGACGTGGCCAATCACATGGAGCAGAGCGACGAGGAGGGTCTGGTGGCCTCCGGCAGCGCCAGCGAGAGCAACAATTCCGGCACCGAGGACGTGACCAGCAGCAGCAGCAGCTCCGAACCCAAAAAGAAATCCGCCTACAGTCTGGCCCCGAACCGGGTGAGCTGCCCCTACTGCCAGCGCATGTTCCCCTGGAGCAGTTCGCTCCGCCGTCACATACTGACGCACACCGGCCAGAAACCCTTCAAGTGCTCCCACTGCCCGTTGCTGTTCACCACGAAGAGCAACTGTGATCGGCATCTGTTGCGCAAGCATGGCAACGTCGAGTCTGCCATGTCCGTCTATGTGCCCACCGAGGATGTCAACGAGCCCATCCCAGTGCCCAAGTCCGTCGAGGAGATCGAGCTGGAGGAGCAGCGACGTCGCAAAGCCGCCGAAGCCGATCAACGGCAGCGGGAACGGGAACGGGAGCGGGAACGTGAACTGGAACTGGAGCGTGAACGGGAACGTGAACGTGAAAGGGAACGGGAACGGGAGGAGGAACGTCGCCAGCTGGAGCAACAGCAACAGCAGGAGCGGGAGCAACAGCAGCTCATACAGCAACTGGCGGCGGCGGCGCAGCTCAGCCAACAGATGGCAGCGGCAGCCGCCGCTATAGCGGCTGCCAATGGCCAATCCTCGCCAGCATCGGCAACAGCGGGCAACAACAGTCCCGGCAATCCGGAGGCGAATGCCGCCAGTGAGTTGCCCTACAAGTGTCATCTGTGCGATTATACGTTTGGGGAGCGGATGCAGTGCCTCGATCACATCAAGCAGATGCATGCCCAGGAGTTTGCGCTGCTCCTGGCCAAAGGTGCCATCGAAACCGATGAGCAGCAGCACCAGCTGCCGGCAGCAGCACCGCCACCGGCGCTTGCCTCGGATGAGGAGAGCAATGGCGGCACCAATGCCACCAACTGCCGTTCCGTCAAGTATCCGGACTACAGCAACCGCAAGGTGATCTGCGCCTTCTGCGTGCGCCGCTTCTGGTCAACGGAGGATCTGCGCCGGCATATGCGCACCCATTCCGGGGAGCGTCCCTTCCAGTGCGACATCTGCCTGAGGAAGTTCACCCTGAAGCACAGCATGCTCCGGCACATGAAGAAGCACAGCGGACGCAGTCACAATGGCAACGAGATGCAGTCCGATTGTTCCGACGATGAACAGCTTATGGCCAGTCCACCCACAACGCCCACACCCACAGCCACACCCACTCCCATGTCTATGCCGCAGTCCAACAACAACAATAACAACAACAATTGCTACAACAACAACAATAACAACAGCAAGTCGGGATTACGTTTGCCGAAGCTGCACGAGCTGCTGGACAAAGCAAACGAATGGCGGGTGAGTCGCCTGGGGGAGCACAAGGAGAACATTGCCGAGGCAACGCCATCGGCAGCCGCTGCTGCTGCCGCCGCCGCCGCTGCCGCTGCTGCTGCGGCTGCTGCTGCTGCCGTTGCCGGCGGCGATCTCATTGGCAATCTGCTCGGCATCAGCGATCAGGGTATACTCAACAAGCTGCTCTCTTCGCCCGATGAGGCTGCTAAGCTCTTGGGTGTCGACAAGTAAAACAAAGAGAGCGAGAGAGTGTAAGCATGCATGTGTGTATGTGTGTGTCTGCATGCGTTTGTGCGCTAGTCAAAGAAACTAAACGAAGAGAGAGAGAGAGAGAGAGTGAAAACAAAAATAGCGTTGCCAGCAAGTAAAAATTTCATTTTAATTGCAAAGAAATTGCAAAGCAAAAACAGCGTTGCCAGAAAAAAAGAAAAACATTCAAAAAACTATATATATACAAAGACAAAAAAGCTCAGTAGTACTTAACGTAGTCAACTTACAAGTCCCCAAATACATTTTTAAGCAAAATGCATGATATACATATATACAAACAAATATTAATTGAAAAAAAAAACAAACAGCAATTCAACTGTTCGCGAGTAATATTGAACAAAATAGCAATTTTTCAACTCGCACGCACATAAACCAAAGCTTAATTTTTTTTTTATTGTTTTCAATTATATACTTAATTTCTTTTTTTTTAACTAGCAGTATTAAGCATAATAAAAATATATATAGGAATTCCGTTCTTGCAACAATTTGTTGCAAAAAATTGTTGCCGAAATGCAGAATTCATCTAAGAGCAAAACAAAACATGAATATGAATAAAAAAAATAAATCAAAATGTGCATTAAAACGCAACTTAAACATAATTGAAACATATTTTTTTTAAGAATGTAATAATTATACATACCTATATATTTTTTGTGACTTAGAATAAGAATTTTTTTTTGTATTACTTTTAAGCGCAACAACAACGAAAGAATAAAAAGAAAAAAAACTATTTTCAAAGCAAAGATAAGACTTGAGTTATATCAATTAAATAAAAAATAAAAAAAAATAAAAAAAATTGCAAAAGCCTGAAAAAAATGAGAGAAATTTTGCCTTCTTAGTCGTCTATGTTCTATTTACCAATAAATATAAATAATATTAATTATATATATATAAATATATTTAATATGAAAAATCTGTACATTTCGAGGCCTTTTCAACCGCAACGTGGCTTAAACAAAAATTAAATGAAAATATATGCATCCATATTTTCAATTTAATAATTGTTAGTATAAGATTTTTTTTTTTTTGTAATATTACAAATTACATTTAATTAAATATTTTAATATGTAATTAATATTGTCACAGATATTAAGAATTCATTCCTTCATACATATAAATTTAAGCAATTATATTCATACATACATAATTATATATTAAACAATTTATATACATACATATATCACATAAATGTAGTCAACATTTTACAGCAATAACCAAAGCATTTCAAAAATTAGCAAAAAAAACGGAAATGAATTTTGATCAAATTTTGATTTGAGAAACAAAAAGAAAAATATAAAGACAGCAACAAGATATACATAACATTTGAACAAATTCAATGTACATATGTATTTATGTATGTATGTACTTAGCATCTATGTGCTTTAAACCAATATAAATACATAACTACTTTATACTATATTTAAAATTAAATATGTAAACATCTGTAGAAGTTAATTATATTATTTTGAATTACGACAAAGTGGAAAATTAAATAAACAGTTGCGAACAAAATAAAAAAAAAATTACTTGTAGAGTTTCATTCAATTTTTATAAATATATTATAAATATTAATATATGTATATTAATAACAATATTCAAATTGCGCAACTAATTTAACTGCAAGCGGTAAAAAATTATTGCATACTTTCAGTCCGATATAAGTAATATATTTTAAATAAGCCCAACTCTATGCTATAATAATCAGAAATCACAATTTTGGAAATCAGCTGCGTCTTGGAAGGGTATACGCAGTTCACAACACGAATTCAAGCAATAAGAACTTTAGGTCATTTTCTGGGACAATTTTGGCCATATCTTGAGTAAATCTCATCAGAAACACTTCAAATATAAAGCAATGAGATCACAGTCAAAAAATCGGGGTAAAAAATTTTAACGATTTTAGATGATTGCGTCAAGGGGTTAGCATGGAAAATGGGTCAAAAAAGTCGAAAAATTAAAAAATGACAAAATTACAAAAATTTGAATGCAGTTTCATTTTGTTATCAAACCCATATTCAAAAAGCCAAATTTCATCAAAATCGGATGATTTTTGGCCAAGTTATGAGAATTCAAAATTGGAGAGAATCCCATAGTATGGAAAATCCAATTTTGTGGCTTTTTAAGACACATTTTTGGCCATATCTCTCAAAATACTCATCAGAAACACCTCAAATAAAAAGCAAAATGCTAGTTATGAGTCCTGGAATCGATAACAGTCAAAAAATCGGGGTCAAAAATTTTTTCGATTTTTGATGATTTTGTCAAGGGGTTAGTATGGAAAATAGGTCAAAAAAGTCGAAAAACTGAAAAATGCCAAATTAAGAAAAATTTAAATGCAGTTTCATTTTGTTATTAAAACCATAATCAAAAAGCTAAAATTCATCAAAATCAGATGATTTTTGGCCAAGTTATGATAATTCAAAGTTGGGAAGAATCCCATAGTACGAGAAGAGCCATTTTGACGCTTTTTTAAACACATTTTTGGCCATATCTCTCAAAATACTCATCAGAAACACCTCAAATAAAAAGCAAAATGCTAGTTATGAGTCCTGGAATCGATAACAGTCAAAAAATCGGGGTCAAAATTTTTTTAGATTTTTGATGATTTTGTCAAGGGGTTAGTATGGAAAATGGGTCAAAAAAGTCGAAAAATTAAAAAATTACAAAATTACAAAAATTTGAATGCAGTTTCATTTTGTTATCAAAACCATATTCAAAAAGCCAAATTTCATCAAAATCGGATGATTTTTGGCCAAGTTATGACAATTCAAAATTGGAGAGAATCCCATAGTATGGAAAATCCAATTTTGTGGCTTTTTAAGACACATTTTTGGCCATATCTCTCAAAATACTCATCAGAAACACCTCAAATAAAAAGCAAAATGCTAGTTATGAGTCCTGGAATCGATAACAGTCAAAAAATCGGGGTCAAAAATTTTTTCGATTTTTGATGATTTTGTCAAGGAGTTAGTATGGAAAATGGGTCAAAAAAATCGAAAAATTAAAAAATTACAAAATTACAAAAATTTGAATGCAGTTTCATTTTGTTATCAAAACCATATTCAAAAAGCCAAATTTCATCAAAATCGGATGATTTTTGGCCAAGTTATGAGAATTCAAAATTGGAGAGAATCCCATAGTATGGAAAATCCAATTTTGTGGCTTTTTAAGACACATTTTTGGCCATATCTCTCAAAATACTCATCAGAAACACCTCAAATAAAAAGCAAAATGCTAGTTATGAGTCCTGGAATCGATAACAGTCAAAAAATCGGGGTCAAAAATTTTTTCGATTTTTGATGATTTTGTCAAGGGGTTAGTATGGAAAATGGGTCAAAAAAGTCGAAAAATTAAAAAATTACAAAATTACAAAATTACAAAAATTTGAATGCAGTTTCATTTTGTTATCAAAACCATAATCAAAAAGCCAACTTTCATCAAAATCGGATGATTTTTGGCCAAGTTATGAGAATTCAAAATTGGAGAGAATCCCATAGTATGGAAAATACAATTTTGAGGTCTTTTAAGCCACATTTTTTGCCATATCTCTCAAAATACTCATCAGAAACACCTCAAATAAAAAGCAAAATGCTAGTTATGAGTCCTGGAATCGATAACAGTCAAAAAATCGGGGTCAAAAATTTTTTCGATTTTTGATGATTTTGTCAAGGGGTTAGTATGAAAAATGGGTCAAAAAAGTCGAAAAATTAAAAAATGACAAAACTACAAAAATTTGAATGCAGTTTCATTTTGTTATCAAAACGATAATCAAAAAGCCAAATTTCATCAAAATCTGATGATTATCGGCGAAGTTATGGCAAGTCAAGAAGTAGCCTACAGTGGCAAAATTTTCTTTTAATTTATTAATTTGCTGCGTTCAATGTGACCAAAGTATATTTTTACAAATGCGACTAAAACATCAGCTGTTAACATCTGCATGCCACCTGCCAGTAACATATACATATGGTTGAGCTGTTAATAACATAATGTATTTCTGTAATCGTTAATGGTTTTTGTTTTGGTAACTCTATTAATAATAAATATTTCGTATTCCATTAAAAATTATAAGCTCAAGCCAATTAAAAGATATTTATTTTAGTCAAAATATTACATAAGTCAGAATATATATTACAAAATAAATAACACGAAGACAAATCATCATTGACATTGAATGAGCGAATCGATATTGTGTTATCGATATTCAATTCAAATTTCGGCGCTAATTGAGGAATTTGAAAATATTGAAGCACAGCTAGTAGAAAGCTGATACGATTTAATATTAATTTAATATTAAATGATTGTTTATAAAATATTTACTAATTAAAATTTGTCGATTTTTAAAGACATGTTTTTAATAAGCGTGTAAAAGATTATAAAATTAAAATACACAAACGAAACGAACACTATATACATACAGAGATACATACATATGTATATATATGTACATACATATACAAATACGCAATCTTAATGAAATTTGGATTATAACTTTGCTGACTTTGTAAATTTATGATTGTTGAAAATTACAATTAATACATGCTACGAAGAAAACATAATTGATATAAAAATAACAGTTCGCATGCTTCTAAAGTCTTTATATCATAAACTAATAAATTATATTTATTTATTTCGCTTGATTAATTAATAATATTTGTTTTTATTATTTTACACGTGCCCACATTTAAGCACACGCACACAAACATACTTATGAAAATAAATACATACATACATACAAGATATGAGTCTATGCGTGAGCGTATCCATACATATGCATATGTATGTATGTGCATGAAAACATACAAATACATAGGAAGGCTGAATGGAAAAGTCGCAATAACAAACGTACACACACACATAAGCGAGCCCCCAACGAATTTGCTTAAAAGAAGCAACAAAAACAATTACAGCAATCGACTTCAAGTTCTCGGCTGCACGACTACACCGAACACAAGCACACACATACACCGTGCTGGTATGTATGTATTAACTAGACGACGTGGGACCAGCCGATCAACCGACCGAACCATACGCCGGTCTGTCGGCGCTGCTTTTGTCGTATATCAACAATCACACCACAAACTACACAGACACACACACTGACAGACACACATGTATGTATGCATGTATGGCAGCAAGCCACATGCGACGGGGGCCCTAAGTGAGCACAGCCTCAGCTTTTGCTTTCAGTTCTAGTGAAACCAACGGTTGGGCCAGCCGCATTAGCAGCAGCAATATCAGCAACAGTGTTTCCAGCCCATTATTATCCAACTATCCTGACCTTACGCTTCAATCACCACTACGAAAGATGTCCTTTGTGCGTTTAATTGGTGCTGAGGTGAGTTCGCCAACCAACAAGCAACAAATCAAAGACAAATTAAAAATCCAACAGTCAAGCAGGCATACACTTTCGATATCGATAACACCTTCTCCAATTAGCTGAACAATGTTGCCTTGTTAATGCAATAGCAAAAATGTAAAAGCTGCATGTGACGGTGTGAGGAGTGGGGGCATGCGGAAGTAATGCATGTAAATGAATGCATGAGCTGTGAGTGCGAGCAAGACAGTGTGTATGTGTGTCAGTGTGTGTGTATGTGAGGGCAGTAGTAATCGCTAAATTAGGCAAAAATGTATAATATGGGGAAAATTAAACGGCCAGAGACAATTGATAGCAGAGGCACAAGTTACGTAATTCTTATTTTCAGCAATACAGATAATGCGATGCGGTGATCACGATAATGTGGGAGAAATCCGAATTTGATGAGAGCTTAGAAAAATGAACACACACACAGGGATAGACAAATGTGCATGTGTATGTGTGTGTGTGTGCTGCACTGAGTTGTAATATTTTTTATGCGTATATGGCGCTATTATATTTAAATTGAAGGCCAAGCTATAAAATCGTGTGTATATGTGTGTGTGTGTGTGTGTGTGTGTGTAGGGTGGCTGCTGGCGTTGATAAGTAACGAGGTGCTGCACAGCTGTTGCTGCGTAGGACACACACACACACATAGACACAGACAGAGGCGCGCATACACCTGTGCAAGATGCGTATGTGTATGTATGTAAGTTGGCGCGAATATAAGAGTATTATCATGTTGTCAAGCAGAACTCACCTGTTGCCATTGTATTATAAAAACCAGGAAGGCAGTAAAGCACTTGAAATTTGAAAACACTATGTCAGATAAAATGCTCACACTAGGAATTAATTATCAACATCCATAGATCGACTTACACTTTACGGAACCTTCGTTCTAATATCCTACACACTACGTTCAACATTAATCGTTATCGTTATCGCAAAGCCTAAATTTAGTTAGTATGTACACACTTAACACCCCCCTCCAAATTTATGTAAGCTTCTTGCATATCTGTATATGTATATGTGTGCGATATTTGTATGTATGTATGTATATGGTGTTTCTTTGCAGGCACGTTTGATGGCCAAGCGTGGCTATTCATCGGCCGCGCCCACCACGAAGCTGTTCATCGATGGCAAATTCGTGGAGTCGAAGACAAACGATTGGATCGATGTCCATGATCCGGCCACCAACAAGGTTGTGACGCGTGTGCCGAAGGCCACACAGGATGAGATGAAGACGGCGCTGGAGTCCAACAAGAAGGCATTCAAGTCATGGAGCAACCAATCGGTGTTGTCACGTCAGCAGATCATGTTCAAGCTGCAGGCCCTCATCAAGGAGAATATGGGCGAGCTGGCCAAGAACATCACCAAGGAGCAGGGCAAGACTCTGGCCGATGCTGAGGGCGATGTCCTGCGTGGCCTGCAGGTGGTTGAGCACTGCTGCAGCATTCCATCGCTGCAAATGGGCGAGACGGTGGCCAACGTGGCCCGTGATATGGACACGTATTCGCTGGTGATGCCATTGGGTGTCACCGCTGGCATTGCTCCATTCAATTTCCCCGCCATGATCCCACTGTGGATGTTCCCCGTGGCCATCACCACCGGCAATACGATGCTGCTGAAGCCATCGGAGCGTGTGCCTGGCGCCACCATGATGCTGATGGAGCTGCTCAATGAAGCCGGCTGCCCACCAGGCGTTGTCAATGTCATCCATGGTCAGCACGATGCGGTCAACTTCATCTGCGATGCACCCGAGATCAAGGCGGTGTCGTTTGTGGGCTCGGATACCGCCGGCAAGTACATCTATGAGCGTGCCGGCAAGAATGGCAAGCGTGTCCAGAGCAACATGGGCGCCAAGAATCACGGCGTTGTCCTGAGCGATGCCAACAAGGAGAACACATTGAATCAATTGGCTGGCGCTGCCTTCGGTGCTGCTGGACAGCGTTGCATGGCCCTGTCCACCGCCGTCTTTGTGGGTGATGCACAGAGCTGGATACCCGATCTGGTGGATCGCGCCCAGAAACTGAAGGTCAATGCCGGCCATGTGCCCGGCACCGATGTGGGACCCGTCATCAGTGCCGCATCCCGTCAGCGTATCAACGATCTGATCGAGTCGGGAGTTAAGGAGGGCGCCAAACTGATTCTGGATGGACGCAAGATTAAGGTGCCCGGCTTTGAGGATGGTTACTTTGTGGGACCGACCATTTTGAGCGATGTGACGCCCAACATGAAGTGCTACACCGAGGAGATCTTTGGACCCGTTTTGGTTATACTGAAGGCCGATACTTTGGATGATGCCATCTCGATTGTGAATGCCAATCCCTATGGCAATGGTACCGCCGTCTTCACCACCAACGGTGCCGCCGCCCGTAAATTCGTCAATGAGATCGATGCTGGCCAAGTGGGCGTCAACGTGCCCATCCCAGTGCCACTGCCCATGTTCTCGTTCACCGGCACCCGTGGCTCGTTCCGTGGCGATCATCATTTCTATGGCAAGCAGGGCATCAAGTTCTACACACAGACCAAGACCGTCACTCAGCTCTGGCGCGAGACCGATGTCACCCACACCCAGGCGGCTGTGTCCATGCCCACCATGAAGTAGATGCCCAATTTTACATACCAAGTGATATGTATCGATATGCGGGAAGGAAGGAAAACCAATATTGCATTTATTAACTATTGTGTGCCTATTGACTAGAATTAAGTAATAAAAAAAAAACAAACAAAATGAGAATTATAAACAAATCAAAAAAAAAAAAAGAAATACATTAATTAAAAAGCTGTTTAAACCGTTACGAAACACAGTCTTCTTATATGTCATCGATATCTTGCATATCGATATTTAGCTAGTATCAGGTTCGATAGTCGCCCGCAACTTCTTGAACGTCCGTTAAAAAGGTCACCAATTCAAATGCCATAAATTTCAGTATGAAACAAGTATATTCATATTTATTATGATCTATCAGGTAAATAACACTCTTTAAATTTCCCTTTCCCTTATACCAAATTTCCTGAAAATCTGTACAAACTGATTAAGTCTGTATAGCCTTTCTATGATAATGGTTTTTGGTTTAAATGATTCGTTAATCTAAGTGAATTAGTACTAATTCATTAATGTCATGAACACAATGTGGACGTAGTTAATCCAAATAATGCCCCACGATCGTTTTAAGTTACTGAGGTGGTCTGTTTCCCCTCTTCTTGCCCTTCCTTGTGCCGGGCCCATCCGGATCTGAGCGGGTATCTGAGCCGACTGTATTTGGTATTTCGTAGTCCTCATCTGGCTGATATGCCTGCCGCTCGCGGGGCTCATTGTCACGGCTACTGCTCGGCTGCTGGGCAGCCTGTTGACGATCCGACTTATCTCTGGCATCCTCAGCAGACTGCGGCTTATCGGGATTGAAGGGTTCATTGGAGAATGCCTGCATTGACACCAACTCCCTAAATGCTCCATTCGGAAATGTCATCAGTTCATCGAAGCGTCCCTCCTCGATAATTCGTCCGCCGTCCAACACAGCAATCTTATCCGCTTTGTGTATGGTGCTCAGACGATGGGCAATGGTCAGAACGGTGCGTCCCTCGATCAGCTTATCCAGTGCCGCCTGGACTAGCTGCTCCGATACCGAATCCAATGCACTTGTCGCCTCATCCAGCACCAGAATTGTTGGATTCTATGCATAATAATTAACAGAATAATCCGAGATTTATGATAATCGTAAATATAACTCAACCTTGATTAGGGCACGGGCAATGGCGACACGTTGCTTCTGTCCACCGCTGAGCAACATGCCACGCTGTCCAACAATCGTTTCCAAGCCGTCGGGTAAGTTCTTGGTAAACTCGCCCACATTGGAATCGCGTACGACGCGCTGCAGCAACTCCTCGGATTGCTCACCCCCCGGATTCACGCCGTACATGATGTTGGAGCGTATGCTGCCGGAGAACAGCACCGGCTCCTGGCTAACAGCGCCAATATTGTGTCGCAACCATTGTGGATTCAGTGTGCGCAGATCAACGCCATCCAAATAAATGGATCCCATATCCGGATCGTAGAGACGCATCATCAGCAATGCTATCGTCGACTTACCACCACCGGAACGACCCACCAGAGCAGTCGTCTGGTTTGGCAACAGGGTCAGCGAGAAGTTCTTCAGGACGGTGCTATCGGGACGCGACGGGTAGTTGAAGTCGACGTTATGGAATTGAATTTTGCCCGTTGGCTTCGCCGCTGGCACAATACCCTTCTCAATGGGTATATAGTATTCACGATCGAAGATCTCCCAAATGCGCTCCGAGGCGCCAATGCCCTTATTCAGCTGACTGTAGAAATTGGACAGACCGTTCATGGAGACGGCCACATAGCCGGCATACATCATAAATGCAGTCATGGCACCCACTGTCAGCTCCTCATGGAGCACCAGAGTGCCACCATAATACAGCACCGAAATGATGATGAAATTGCCAGAGAAACCGGTCTACAAGTGGCAATGGTCAATGAATGCACATAGCTAATATTCATGGTGATGATCATGATGAAGAATTCCTTACCAAGCCAAAGAATATGGATCTCGCACGGGTTTCCTTGTAGCCAATATCCAGAGCCTCGTTCAACTTGGAATTGTAATCATCGACCTCGGATTGCTCGCGACAGAAGAGCTTCACCGTCCGTATGTTGCCAAAACGTTCCTCGGCATGCTTCATAATCTCCGCATACTTGTCCAGTTCGGCACGCGTTATGCGCCTCACATATCGACCATAGACTATGGCCATACCCGCCAGAGCCGGCACAACCAGGGCACTAACCAGGGCCAGCTTCGCTGATGTATAGATCTAGAGGGTCAAATGGATTATGTTGCGGAGAAGTTGAATTGAATGGATTGAGATGAATTACTGACCATCATGCCGGAGCCGACAGTTATCATGGCCAAGGAGCGCAGACCATCGGACACATTCTGACTAAGCGAGATGCCAACGAAATATGTATCGTTACTTAGACGATTGATCAATTCACCAGTGCCACGGGAATCGAACCAACCAACCTCCTGCAGCAGCATGGAACGATATAGATTGGAGCGCAGGCGACGCACAATACGTAGAGCTGCAATAATCAATTAAATAATACTAGTTTTTTGTGACAAAGTGCCGCATGATATTCAAAACGAAAATACAAACAAAAATGACTTAAGCTGCTTATTTTGAAGCATGAATTTGCGCGCGCTAATTCTGCTCTGCAATCCTGTCCATCGAATGCAACCCTGGCATGAATGCACTCTTTCGCAACTGTTCAAAGATATTCGTATACTTACATGCAGTGCCAAAGAGATAGACACGGGCAAAGTTGGCAAAACCGCCAAGCGCAAATATCCAAAAGAGCATCATGGAGTAGTCGCGTAGTTCCGCCACAGCAGTTGTATCCATGGCGGACTTTCGAAACACCACATCGACCACTTTGCCCAGGAAATAGGGCACGGACATGGTAATTGTCGATGACACAATCAAACAGATTAGGCCCACTGTAAACGTACCGTTAGTAAAATTGGCTCGACAATAAATAATTGATGCAGTTGGATTGCCACTTACATGAGAGTACCCATCTCTCGGTTTTGGCCAAGCTGAGCAAACGTAAATATTCGGATTTGGGCATGCTTCTTGGTCCAGTTCTGGTCACTCCTTGTGTATATTTGGTCAAAGCCGCGTCTCGGACACTTTTCTTTGTGGCGAAGAATCGTCGAAAATTTTGAATTTGGGCGAGAATCCAACGAGAATTTTTATCTGCACAGGAATCACGAGGACCAACCGATGGTCGCGTACCGCCGCCCGAGGGTGGTCGTGTTTTGAATAAATGATGATACGGCCGCTTTAATATTAAACGCGATTGATTTGTATGGCCAAAAAAATTGATCGAAATTCTCGTGCCGGTGCAATGAATTTGGGATATTCGTAACGTAGTACACATATGTGTGAGACGCGTACAATTTAACAACATTATAACTGAAGTTTGCTAAGTTTTCTGCTTGATAAATCAAAAAAATGAAATACGTATAATTTGGAACAAGGCGGTCTCGAGTAAATCTGGAAACTTAGTTTAGCCTTTGATGTAATCTGAACGAAAACTTGTGCATGTCTCTAGTCTCCGTCGGTATTGAAGCGCACTACTCCAATCAGCTGATTCTACTCAAAATGGTTAGACTCTGTAATCGATAACGGGGGAAACATCGATAATAAATTCAGCCATATTTGCAATTGGCGAGAACTTAAATAAAATGTATCATGTTTATAAAATAGAATATCATGTGTTTTATTTTTGCTAAAATAATTTGCAAATTTTTTTGTCTTTATTGTTTGCGTAACACTTGTTCAACTGTTATCGGTAGCCAACGTCGCTTATCGATTATTGTTTGTGCAACATTTGAGTTGTTGTTATCGGCACCGAACGCCGCTTAGCTGATAGCAACACGTGGAGCCGCAAGTTGTAACAAGAATGATAAACATATAAGCATGGAGTCCATTAACAGTAAGTCTTAATATAATTACAACCACAAATTGTTGCTAATTTTGTGCATATACCCATACAGCATTAATCACAAGTGTGTCCACATTGAAGAAATTCTGGTGCTCAACTGAATACAATGACATTAAAAAGTATGAATTATGTTGCCAGTGGCTTATCAACGCGCTCCAAACGCGCCAAATATCGGCGAACGAACTGCTCGATCTGTTCCTTGTACGAGCACAGCCTGGACTCGTCAATATGCCCGCCAAGATCGCTCTAATTCAGGCGGTAAAAAATCAGATCGAGACCGATGCGAAAGCGAAAAAAAGGCCGGACGCCTGCATGGAACATCCCTTGCTGCTGTACCGAATGATTAACTTCGAGCTGTTCCAGGACGTTATGCTTGCCGATTACAATTTGGCCATGTCCTGCTATGGCCTACTCTTTGCCACCTACGAGTCTAATATGAACAATCTTAGCCCGCCAACATTGGACGCTCCCAGCCAGCGACACGCCGACTTCATACTGCCCGTCCAGGAGCAGCTGAGTAAGTTTGTCCACCAGTCGCATAATAGGGTACAATTGTGGGATGCGTACATAGAGCAGGCTCTGCAGGCACAGTGCCAATTGATGCTATCGTTGCGGCAGCATAACTTCTGCTACTTTGCTCAGTTTGCCGCCATCGAGCTGCAATTCTATGAGCAACTGGAGACACCTGAGATCTTGATGCGGATCAAGGCACAGCCACCACATGTGCGGGCCATTATGTTGGAGGCGGCGCTGCTCAATCTGATGGATGAGTCCACGAAGTACCAGGAACTCCTGCACTATGTGACGGCTATAGAACACACAGATCTTAGGGAAGAGCTTGCGGACATCAGGCATGCTATGGAGGCGATGAGGAAACACAATATCTCCTTGACCGAATATGGTGACGTCCTGCAGCAGTTGTCCCAAAAGCTGTTGATGTCTGCACGCAAATCTGGAAGCCTGCATCCAAGAGAGCTGCTCGGCCTGCTCTGCTCGACGATACGTTTCAATCCCATGGTGCTGGAGCCGCATGTCTATGAGATCACAGTTATTGTGATGACCATGCCCAAGCCAACTGCCGATGATGATGCAGAGGGAGTACTGCAACTCTACTCGGAGTATCTGGTCCTGCTCCTGGACATGTGCCGACGCATGAGTCACACGGAACGCTTCGTCAAGCAGCTGTTGAAATCCCTGCGAGAATGGCTGTCCTCCAATGAGTTGCAGATGATTGCTGATGCCAGAGACTCTAAGCGTGCACGTCTGGACATGGATGAGACCACAAATCCCAATCCATATGAAGCATATATGCGGCTAAATCTGGACAATAACCAGAAACCTGATCGCCTGGATGCGCCCATCGACGGCGATCGTTTGCTGCAGCTTTGGCCAAGTCATTCGGCTGGTGTGGCATTTAGTCGGTTAATCAGTCAACTGATGAGCAAACCATCGATGGTCATCTGGAAGATGCTGCTGCACACCTTCTCCGACTTGCTCGTTGAGTGCTCCGAGTCCAACATCCTGCCGGCGAATCAAAATGTTGCCATTGAGCTGCATGCGGCGCTGCTGGGCCAGTATCTGGCCGGCACACGCCTTGCGGAGCAAGTGCATCTCTATCACGCGGAGGTGGAACAATTGAAGACGCATACGCGGCTTGTGATGCAACAACTGGGCGACTATCTGCTCGACAGGGAACACGTTCGTGGCACCATGAACGCCTATCTGGAGTGTGTGGAACGTATGCTCGGCTTTGAGCTGCATCTGACCTTTTACTGGCCAGATGGCTTGACCAAAACGGCCGCAGAGGATCCACCCAATTTCGTGCCCAGCAGCCAGTGGGAGCTCATACGGCAGCGTGTCCATAACTTTGGCAAACGAAAGTGTCGCCAGAAACTAAAGCGGTTGGAGCTGCAGCAGGCCGAGATCCGGTGGCTGCTGATGCCACCGGTTGCCGAGCAACAGCCAAGCTGTCCGGATAACTTGGTCGAACTTGTGCCCGCCGAGCAACTGGTCTATCGTCTCAGCCGCCAGCAGAAAGACCAACGTCTCCAAACCTGTCGCAGCTTTGAGGCGAAGCTCCAACTGGCAACTGCCGATGCCGAGTGTTTGGAACTGTTGACCCATCAGTTGCTCCAAAGCTACTTTAATGGTCTCACGGACATTGGCAAAGACTCTGTCCTACTCCAGTTATGTCAGCTCGATTCTGCCAGATTAGTCGATGCTCTACAAGCATCATATGCGGTGACCGTCTCGGAGACGGAGACAGAGACACTGATAGGCCAGTTGACACAGTTGCCGCTCTGCCAAGTGGGCAGGTCCATCAAGACACGTCTCTGGCTGCTCGTGCTCGGACTCTCCGTATTTGTGGGTCGTGCTCAGCTGCCGGAGCTGGCCAACAGATTAATCGAACTGTTGATAGGTAGGTCTTGGACTTGACTTGACTTGACTCCTTGAACATTAACCCACATCGCTCTTGTCGCTCTTGTCCAGATATGCTGCATTTTGGCCAACCTTTAGCCATTTTCTCCTACTTCCCGGATCTGAAGGTACTGCTGACGTTGGTGCACATCGATCAGGAGGAGCAGAGCTGCTGCTGGCGTTTCTATCGGACCATTTTTACGCGTTGCTTACGCCACCTTAACTCATCCACTGAGAAATTCCTGGGCAGCTGTGAGCTGCATTTCCGGGAGCAGTTGAAAGCCTCATCCGATTTTACATTGAGCGCGGAGCAATGTCGTCTCCTACTGTTGGCCATTGAGGCACTGTCCAGTGTCGCGAGCGCACAACGCAGACGCATGCAGCGGCACCTGCAGCCTCTGCTCGAGATCTATGGTGAGTTCATTAGCAACAAGTTCAAGTCGAAGGGGAAGAAGCTGCCAGTCGATGTGCTCGAGTTTGTCCAGCAAACCATCGGTGGCTATCCCGTCTACCTCAACAGTTATATAACTCGTGCTGGCAAACTGTTGGAGAAGCAGCAAAAGATGGACGCTGAGAATGCCAAGGATGAGCACAATGTTAAGGCGAACAAGGCTGACAGTGAAACAACCACAGTTGATGAGAATTTGCGAAGGATTTGCAAGATTTACATTGGACATTCGGTAAGCAAATTGATGGGTTCGATTAGAAATTTTTAAACCATGAATTCGGTACAACATTTTTCAAATCGGACGATTTTTGACGAAGCTATGGGATTTTGAAGTATTGGTGGTACCATAAGCTCTAGTTTTGGGCTCAGAATTCAACTTCTGTTGGGTCAAAATTTCGAATATGAGATTTTGATACCGATCGATCAGAAATTTCAATACCTTGATTATGGTACAGCATTTTTGAAAATCGTATGATTTTTGACAAAGTTATGGGATTTTGAAGTTTTGTTCATGCCGCATGTTGGAATTTCGGGCTCAAAATTCAACTTCTGTTGGGTCAAAATTTCGAATATGAGATTTTGATACCGATCGATCAGAAATTTCAATTCCTTGATTTTGGTACAACATTTTTGAAAATCGTATGATTTTTGACAAAGTTATGGGATTTTGAAGTTTTGTTCATGCCGCATGTTGGAATTTCCTCTTCACAATTCAACTTGGACCAAATTTTTCAAGCGATCGGCGACAAAATATATCTTTGTCAAGATTTAAATTAGCATCGGGGAATTGTGTAGTTAAGCATACCCAACTTTAGGTGACCTTTACTTTTCATTGATTCATCCGTAGCTGGATTATCGTAACCCGCATGCGATACGCCTGATGAATGTGGCGTTGACGCATCGCAAGCAATTGCACTTGGATCAGGATGAGATCGAGTATGTCCTGAATCGTTATTGGTGTCAGCTGAATGCCGACATTGACTCTAAGCAACAGGAGGACGTGGACACGGATAATAGCAGTATGGAGGCCGCCGTCAAACTCATCATCGGTTACAAGACGAACGAGGATTTCCTGCTGCTGTTGCATCGCTTCAGCTCCCAATTGAGTGGAATGCAATATGAGGAGGCGGATGCAGCTGTCATACAGAATATCCTTGTGCTACTCACATTGTTCTCCAAATGCTCCTTGAGTAGCATCAAAGCCGCCGTAAGATATTTCCGCTCTTCCCTGGGGTCCATCAGCGTTTCATTGTGGTTGTCTCTTCCGCAGATTCTTAAGGAGCAGTTCCAATTGATTAGCGAGCATCTGCGACTGCGTCTGCCGAATATCACAGATGCCGGGCGCTACAAGCAGCTGATGCAATTGCTGCAGGCGCAGCATGGCTTGATCAGCAATCGGAGTATAATCTGCACCAGCGAAATAGTGGACACCATGTTCACCAGCATGCTGGATGTCAACATCAATAGCTTGATAACGAATGGTGCTGAGTGGTCGCAATTTGTGCAGTTGCATGCCGCCATTTCGGGCAACCTGCTGACTCTGGTGCGACTTCATCTCGTCAAGATGCAGGATCGGGCCACACAGTTGAAACGGCTGTGCCAGGATTTGTTGGAGGCAGTCATATGCTATCGCAGCGATCGGAAGCAGGCCCAGTGTCTAACCGATGAGGAGCTGAACGGTCTGGCCGATCTGAGTATTAAATTGGTAACGCTATTCTCGGCAATTTCTGGAGGCAACCAGGCACTGGCCATAAAGCGTGTCGCTCCGTTACTGCTCATATTTATCATCAATCTAATGGTGACAGCTGACAAACCCACCACCCTCTTTGAAAAGGTGAGTCCTTCCAGCAGGCCAACTGTCAATTCCCAACTAATTTGCTTACGCTTCCTATCGAGAACAGGTGAGAACACCCGTGGACCGTATCTGTCATCAGTTGATCGGGATGTGTGATCATCGAGCGGGACACTTTATACTGCGTGCGACCAGTGATGCCGGTAGAGGCATGTATCAGAATCTAGTTAAGGAACATGCCAAGAATGACAAGTTCCGTGGCAAGGTCTAAACTTACTTATAAATATGTATGCTTATATAGTAAATTATTATAAGAACAAATTCTAACTTTCAAAATTTGGAGTATGCATAGTGAAAAGCTTTTTGTATGTGAGCTGAACTATGCCATAGCATTGAGCTTTTGCCACATTGTTGCAAGTGGTACTTCATTCAGAATATATTTGCAAGAAATGTTTCTTTTGTGTATGGAATTGGACACAAATAGTTATTGCAGAGAATAAAACAATAATTATGTACTCAAAGTGATGCATTTACTTAAACTACTTAACTAGTCGGAAGAGGCATGGATATGAGAGAGATAGCACTTACCCACGAGCTTCTGTCTGCACAAAATGTTTAACAAAAAAATATTTCTTGAAAGTTTTCACAACTAATTTTTTATATTTTATACTAATGTGTATTAAATACGATGACAATATTGGAAATGTTTATATGAAGCAGGCAATTTCAAATGCCGCATGTATGAGAGAGAGAGATGAATTTATGATTTTGTACTGCATTGGCTTTTGTTTAAATGTTGTTCCCTCGTCTTCTGCCTTTTAGCCCACATACATTTGGCAGAACTCGCATAATGGTGTATCGATTCTTTCCGGACATTGCCCACTAAAAATAATAATTATTGTATTTAAAAATTGCACACAAAACATGAAAGAGTTGTCCAACACTTACAACAATGTAACGCAGGAACGACAAATGAATTTTTTGCACTCGGTGCAAGAATATCCGCATTCTTCGCACAAATCGAATGTGCAATTGACACAAGTGCCGTGTATTAATGTTGAACGTTGACAACATTTTGATCGACGCTCCTCCAGCACATTAGTTTGATCTGGAATTATGTTGCGTAGTGCAATATTGCCATCACCCGTTATTTCATATTGATCGTGTAGACTAATCGGCATTTTATCGACTTTCTGAAACTCCGTGCTTTTGGCGGCTGCACTGAAAAGTTTCTGTGTGGTTTTCTCTGTGGGATACAATTTATGGAATATATCGTAGTTGATCGCGTTTATTTATAAGTTGTCAGTTGTTTACTTACCGTGCACAGCCTTCATCTTTGCGGCGTCGTGCAAATCATTTAGTTTATCATTGACCCAAACTTTTGTCTGGATAACATTATTATTGCTATCATCGTCAATTGAGCGTCTACGCTTCAACGATTTGCTCTCCATGTTTAACTAAAAATTGACCTATGAAAAATTATATTTCTCTTTGCTAACCGAAAACCCGTAAAAGTTCTAAAATTTACAGCTGATGTAGTCAAGGAAAAATACGAATTTTGTAGTGATGGTAAATGCCTGAAAGTTAGCAGAGTTGCCAAGCTGCTTCGCGTAGATGTAAACCAATTTTAAATGTCAGTATATTTAATTTCGTGCACAATTTCCTGAATCAGAATCAAAATTTTTTAAATACATTAAATGTAAATTCGATAAACATTTCACGCACTTGCTGGCGGTTTTTGCATCCAGCATTATTGGAAAATATTTAGAGGGCACAACATACCGATATATTTTTAAATCGATATTCTCTTTATTATATCGCTACTGCTGTAAAAGTAGGCAGAGAATCGTTTAGCATCGTGTCGTGGATACCAAAAATTACTTCGTTTATATTTTATTTTGTTATAAATTATTTGTTATAATCGTAAGTTAATAACTTGTACAAACATGTACTTCATTAGCCAGTAAAATGCATAAAAGAATAAAGTAACAGCAACAGGTAACCGCAATCGATCGGCCGACATCGTGAAAACAGCTGATCCGAACCAATAAATAGCGAAGCAGAGGAATTGAAAGTCGACAGTACACAACGAGAAAGAGCAAAGCAAAGAGCTTGTTGAAGCAGAAGTGTCAATACAGAATTGGTAGTGAGTGGAAAATGTCGAACGACGAGAATAAACCCATATTGCGTAGCTGTGTGGAGCTGCCCCTTGAAAAGAATGAGCTGCTCGAAGTGGTGTCCAAGGCCAAGGACTATGCTCTGATGCATGGCGCCGCAATGCGATCCAAGACCAATTTTAGTGCCGATTCCCTTAACGTGAGTGAACAGAGTCGACAACAAATATACCCTAACTGAGCGAACTCCCAATCGCATTTGCAGTTTGCTCCATTTGTATTGATGCCATCGTCGTTTCCACGCAAAGAATTCGAGAAGGCAGTTGCCTTGCAGCCGATTATCAATCGTTTGATGCACAATGTTGCCCACGACGAGGAGTTCATAACGACCACATTGGCGGAAACAATCGTTGTGGATGAATTTACAGCGGGTTTGTTTCAAATCTATCGTAAAGTGCTTGCCCAGGGTATTACACAGGTAAGATTAAGAGTATTTACAAAACAATCACCATCCCAAAACATACTCATATTTGTCATCCGCATCCCGCATATCCGTGTCAACTCCATAATCCAGGCTGCTGCTAGCTGAAGGTGATTTTGGTGGACCTAGCCTAAGGAATGCGCCTATCTATATCTGTTTTTTACCTCACTGGATTTCTGAATGTATCCCGATCTCTCTCTTTCTCTACCTTGCTGTCTACTTCGTCCCAACTAACTGTCCCCCCCCACCCCCCTTACCCATACAATTTGCGCTTCACAGTGGCCACAGTCAATTGGGTTGGTTATAGTTGCTGATTAAATCTTGGCACTTGTGGTTGCCTAATCTTATCGCCAGATATTCCAAGAGCTAATCATACATTTTTAGCGGCATTTTAATTTATACCCACATCCTGGAGAACAGCTCTGCCCTTGCTGCTGCTGCTGCTTCTACTGCTACCGCTCTAACCGAAAATATATCAATCGTATTCTTTTCTAATTAATATCTTGCTCACTTTTCTCCTTGTTGTTTGCCGTTTATTTCATTTATTTATCAATTTTATAATTATTTTGAGTTGCATTTCTGCTGTCCATCACATAAATTAAAATAACTAATCAAGTGAAATCTTGAGCGAACCAACCCAAAATCCGTTCCATCTGCGAATTACTTGATATTTTAATTGTATTTGTTGATCGTCAAGTCCGTAATCGTAATCGTTGTTGTTATCGATTGTATTCGTGTCACTCACTATATCCTTACAATCACGTTCACCCTCTCTCTCTCTCTTACACCCACACACACACACACACATACATACATACATACATACCTACATACACATATGCATACGCATACTGAATTCCACGCCTACATTCGATACCAAAGCGCATTTCATTGGGCATGCTGCGCAGCGATCTGATGCTGGAATCGGATTGCCCGGAATTGTCACCCTTATTGCACCGTTCAGCGGATGAAACAACAAAGGCTGCAGTTGGCACTACTGGCGGATGCTGTGCCAATGATGATGTTGATGATGCGGATACAACGGCAAATGTGGCCCATAAAGTGGGCAGCGTAACGCGCAGCCTTAGCGCAGCGTCGGCCTATTGCTGCTGGAAGCAAGTCGAAATCAATACGATAGCATCGGGTTTTGGCCATTTGGGACCAGCAAGTAAAGCCATTCAAAGGTGCTGTCTCTAAATCTCTCACTCTCTATCTATCTCTATATTTCTATCTATTTGTTAGTTCTCTTATTTATCTGGATTGTTTTTATTATTGGTCTTACACATACATATGCATTGCCTGTTTATGCCCAACAAGAATAACCAAAAGCCATTTTAACACACATACTCTACACATACACATACGGACAAATATAAACAGAGTAGCTATCGGAAAATACACAAGAACAATGACTGTATATAGATTTAATATTTATATACATACATATAATATCGATGACATGACAGCGAAAAAAAAGGCAAACCTATACATATAACAGAATGAGGTTTCATAATTCCCTTTTATCAAAATTTATTTTAATATCGGATGATCCGCTGCCGCGTAATAATGAATAATCAAAATATATCGGATCAAATGACACATCACTAACATGACTCCACTCTGCAACTCCCTCTTTCTCTTGTTATATATATGCATATAACTTTCCTTGTCCTGCGCTCGTTTTATCTATTTGCTCAAGTATGAGTGTTTGCATTTGTATATGCTGTAAATAAGTATGTACATTTATGTGTGTGTGTGTGTGTTTGGCTTTATTATCCAATATATAATTGAATTGATAATTTCTATTGAAATATACTTTGCGTAGTAAATTAGTTGCTTGAATATCAATTATCTATTACACGCTCCCCCACGCGCTGCCTACCTATGTACCTGCTTGTCTGCCTGTCTTGTTCTCTGTCTCTCCCTCGTCTCTTGGCCCCTCAAACTATCTTCGTGCTTGCTTCTCCGTCTTTCTTCCTCTCTCTCTCTCTCTCTCTTTCCTGCTATTTCTTCCAATATTTATCCTTTAGTTCTACCTTATACATATGTATGTATGTATGTACGTATGTGTGTGTATGTAAGTATGTATGTATGTATATTTATAAAATATCATTTAACCTGTGCGTGTGCGTAGAGATGACCGTGTGCCTATCTCTTTCTTGCATTTATATAGTACATTAGTTGCGCTTACGCATGACGCCCCAGTTTTATCACCTCTTGTCATCCCCGCACCCACAAGTCTCAGGTTTTGTTAACAAAATCTGCTTTGTTAACAATTCCACACATTTCAAACAATCCTATACTATTATTTACAGCAAACAAACAATTAATTGAAATGAAAGACGAGATCAACACTAATATTTACAGAATATGTTGAAATTCAAATGAAATTGTTGCTACGTCATTCAAACAACAAACTGCCATCTTATCGCGCTTTAAATAAACCAAATGATATTCACACTCACACATACACACACCTACAAAATTCACACAGCTTGTGAGTGTTTATGTGTGTTAACTCATCGTGCAATTTGTATAGCTCCAATTTCCATTTAGAGTTTCGTTTAAATTTCAATTTGAGCTGCGACAACAACAGAGTTGCCAGACTGTTACCCACAGTCGTGAGTCACGATGACTCGTGACACTATAGTTTTTTTTGTGTTTGTTGTGTGTCTGTGGGTATGTGTGCGTGTGTGCCGGGTCTTGATTACATATCGTGCTTAGCATACATACATACGTATGGCATACATAGCTTCATAGCTTTTCAGCTTTCTGCAATTTCCACCAAAATCATATATCGTAGCTAAATCTCAGATGGCCAGTCTCAATATCGTATAGAATGGGCATATTAGAGCTTAGCAGAAGGAATTATTGAGAGTTTCATGCGCCATGCTCAGTTCAGACATATTCATACATTCAGTTGCCACGAAATTTCGTATAAGGATATATTTATCGTTTTCCTTTCGTACAATGTCATATGTACATAAATACATATTTGCTTTCGATATCATAACTCACACTTGACGCCTGCGGATAGCTTAAATTGCTTTCTCTCCATGTATTATTTTCCAGTTTTGGTTTAAGAGTATTATTAAAATAATTAATTTTTTTTTTGTTTTGGCATAATTTAACAAAATTTGTATTGGTTTACCTAGGTACATACATAAAAAAAATTCATAAATTTAGTTTAGGTTAAGGGCTCTTGTATTACAAATACTATTCGAAATACTATATAAAATTAAAAATATATGTATAATGTAAATTGAAAATAATTGCAGGCTTATAGCGTCGGTCTATTACGTTCTGACTATTTGGCTCACGTGTACGAGGGCTGTGCAATAAAGCAGGTTGAAATCAACACGATTGCCTCCAGTTTCGGTGGCATTGCTACACACTTGGTGCCTCTGCAGAAGTATTAATCGCTCTTCTCTTTCACACACTCTCTATTTCTCTCACTCTCTCTCTCTCTCTGTCTCTATTCATAACTTTCTTATAACTGTATATTATGCACTTTCTACTATGTACAATGAATATGCACACGCACGCATTTCACATATGCACAAATAGTATATACATATGTATATATATATATATACTATATACATATATACTTACATACATACATATATAGTATAACAGCACGAGTACACAACACGGCACGAAACCATCCACTCCACCCATATTTACTGTGATCTCAGATGTCGTGTCCTAATATCGTATACATATGTACATACATACATCCATATGTGTATGTATTATCACACTCTCACTTGTAAAGAGAGGACCCAACTGAAGTCGTTTTCCCTTATTCTCACTCTCGCTCATTCACATCCAATAGAATCTGGCATGCACTAGCATTTGCTATCTTACTCTGTCTCTCTTTTACACTTCTCTTAATATACTACTTGTACATATGTATGTATGTATACTTGTTGCACCTTAAGACAATTGCACGCACACACACACACACAAATACACTTGCACACTAAGTGTTGGCTTTCAACGGTTATTGGCTTTGATTTGCACTATATGAATTGAACACGAATTAATAATTTATTTATTTAATTTAATTGACTTAATCGTTTTTTATTTACTCTACACTAATTTGCCTGCCAACTATTATAATTCACATAGTAACTCCCCCCTGTCCGGTTAGTGACAGGATTAACTTGTTGTTTTCGCTGTTTATTTTTTGTTATTTCTGTTCGAATTTTGTATCTGTATCAGCCCCCCAATCAATGCCATGTATTAATATATTATTCTCTCTCTCTCTCACTCCCTCCATACAAATATGTTACTTACAACAGCTTCGTGCTGACAGAATTAGGACATGCCGAGAAGCTGAAGCACGTAAGTTATTGCGTTATCGATAGATGATCAGACTGTCGATATTAATCGTGTATCCAACAGATGCCAAAGAATAATGCATTGGCTGGGTTGTGTGATGGTATGGTGAAGGCTTGGGAAATTTATGGCAACCCCAATGCCGTGATACTGTTCATCATCGAGGATATTTCCTATAATATCTGTGATCAGCGTTTCCATGAGTTCTACATCAGGGAAACGTATCCGCACATTAAGGTCCTGCGACGCACGCTCACCGATGTTCATTGCGATGGCAAATTGGGCCAGCGAAAGGAGTTGCTACTGTACGTAAACAATTAACTTTCATTTCTTCTCATTATTCCTATTATAAAAAGATCTTCCTCTATCTATTTTAGTGGCACTACTGAAGTGGCTGTTATTTATTTCCGTGCTGGTTACGAGCCAGGACATTATCCCTCGCAAGGTGAATGGGATGCACGCTTTCTAATGGAGACCTCACTGGCCATCAAATGTCCATCGATTCAGTATCACTTGGCGGGCACCAAGAAGGTACAACAGGCTCTGGCACAGCCTGCTGTGTTGGAACGTTTCATCAACGATCCGGATGAGATTAAGGCCATCGGCAAAATCTTTACCGGCCTGTATTCTTTGGATGACAATGAGGTGGGCAATGCCAACTACGAGATGGCATTGCGTACTCCTGAGCGGTTTGTGCTCAAGCCACAACGTGAGGGCGGCGGCAACAACGTCTATGGCGTGGATATACCCGCTGCATTGAAGGTAATCGTTGAAGGACAGAATTGAAGTCGGAGATCGAGTTTTAATGCTGATCTTGTTATTGCAGCGCATGAGTCGCACGGAGCGTTCGGCATGGATCCTAATGGATCTGATACATCCACCCATTTCGCAGGGCTACATGGTGCGTCCTGGCAGCGAGATGCCGCCAAAGATTGTCGACATGGTGTCCGAGCTGGGCATTTTCGGTGTGGTCATCGGTGATCCCGACAACATTGTGCACAACTATCAGGCAGGACACATGCTCCGCACGAAACTGTCCACGGCCAATGAGGGTGGAGTTGCTGCCGGCCTAGGTGCCCTGGACAGCCCATATTTGATCGACAGCGATGATGAGGATGCCAACTAATGGGAACAGCATACATACATCTATTTACTATCGACCGATTGGGAGAGAGAGAGAGATGTACATATGTATGTATATGACGCATTCCTTTGCCTTCTTTGACCAAGTAGCAGTTGTATAAAATCTATAGTTAATAATAATTAATAGTACTAATCATAAATATTTTTCTAAAGCGCGTTGCAATAAACCAAAATTTAAAAAAAAAAAAAAAAAGTTTTAATCCAAATTGGAATGCATATAACATCATGCACATTTATGAGTAGCACCATTTGAAACAACCGTATCCGATTGTGGATCGTCGTCTACGTCCTTCCGTCAGCGAACCTTTTGCCGGAATGTGGCATCCATTAAACGATCAACGAGACTGTCTATGGGATGCACAATCAATGGTATGCTGGCCAATCCAATGAGTGTCGGCATCGTCTTCAGTACAAGTGACGGCGATTGTCGTAGGAGTCTTTTGCTCCCTGCCGTAATGCTGTTATCGAAATGCAATCGATTAGTAATGCATCATTGCGCATTGATAAAACATGCTAGTATTGCATACCGATTGATCACAAAGCCTGGTATTATCACAGATGCCAGCATTTGCCAAGTGAACACATCAGCGGCTTTAATGGTTACCTCACGTCGCGATGCGCCCGACATTTGAGCACGCAAGGATTTGTCAAATGTGTCCGTGCACACATATCCAATGGCCATGCCGTAGGAAGCGGCAACTAATGATTTGGGCACAAGTGGTCGAAATGCCTCGCCAATCTCATTACTGTAACCTGTTGCATGGAATTTGCATTAGATGCAGGGATGTTTGCAGGACTTGAGGAGAAGCGGTTTACCCATGTAGCGTATGAAAGTGTCTCGATAAATATCCACGTCTGCGGGGACATCTCGTTCGACGGATACTGTGTGCAGCTGGTTTGTGATAATTGACTCCTGGTTTGGTGGCGCTGTCTCCATTTTCTGTTTCTTAATAGATTTGGTTGCGTAAGTAAAAAATTAACTCAAATAAAAAAATTCAAATGCCCGTATCTTCACATATACTTTCATCAAAATATTGGTGTTATCGTTTGATGGTCACACCGATCGACTGCATGTTATCGTTTATCGCGTGAGTGCTAAGTTGTTTATATAGATAAATAACAATAACAAGGCTTGCCAACAGTCAAAAACTGGTTGCATAAAATTAATATCTATTATAATTAGTTAACACATAAAAAACTGTTTTTTTTCCATTAATCATTTCATTGAATTTAAAAATATTTATTTCTTTTCATTGTCCAAATTTGGCGCCAATCTTACTTGAGATTACAAGGACTCAAATAATTATATGCAGTCTTACATGGAAATTTGGCGCCAAAATACTGCAGTTCCAAACTAGTTCTGAGAAAAATACTAAATTATTATTAGGTAAATTACTAATATATATATTTGGTCCCTGCCTTTTTAGCATTCATTTGTAATATTACAGACAAAAAAAAATTATATTTTATTAACAATATTTTTTTGGAGATTACAACTATTTTTGATTACAAATTTAATCGATATATCGATAACTAATTTTGTACAGTCCTAGTCGGTAGTAACTTTTTTTTTATGCGAGCGTGTTTCTGAGTGTCATTTTGAAGGCAACTAGTATTTAAGGTGTTTCTTTAAATTAGAGTAAGTGCATCGACAATGCGATATAATATATATATATAAATTCGATGAATACTTCGTCAGAATATTGTCTGCTTGATAATTCGGCTGAGTGCGCGGCAAAAGGTCAGTACATGTACGTATGTATGTACATACAACATATACACAAACACACGCACAGACACAGACACAATAGTCATACAAACGCTCATACATACATACAAACATACATATACAAAAATTGAAACAACTTGTAAAAAGTTTTTCCAGCTGCAATTATGTGAAATTTATAACAATTATTTTTCTGCTTCGATATTATAAATTTGCAGCTTGATAATCAAACAATCGTATTGTGTAAAAAAGTTACAATACTCTAGACCTGAGAAGTGCCCAGCGACGCTTCCATTTCCTGTCCTCATCATCATCATCCCAAATCGCCCGCGTCTCCTCAACTCCCTGTCCCGTTGCCCGTAGCGGTTGCAGGTCCTGCACTTCCATTAGTAATTCCGTCATGTCTGATATCAGCGATTTGGATCGTCAGATTGAGCAGCTGAAGCGCTGTGAAATTATTAAGGAGAACGAAGTAAAGGCACTGTGCGCGAAAGCCCGCGAAATCCTTGTTGAGGAGGGGAACGTACAGCGCGTCGATTCACCCGTAACCGTATGCGGTGATATACACGGTCAGTTTTACGATCTGAAGGAGCTGTTCAAAGTGGGCGGCGATGTGCCCGAAAAGAATTATCTGTTTATGGGCGATTTCGTTGATCGCGGTTATTACAGCGTCGAAACATTCCTATTACTATTGGCACTCAAAGTACGGTATCCAGATCGGATAACGTTGATACGCGGCAATCATGAATCTCGTCAGATCACACAGGTGTACGGCTTCTACGACGAGTGCCTGCGCAAGTACAGCTCCACCACCGTTTGGAGGTACTGCACCGAAATCTTTGACTACCTTAGCCTCTCGGCAATCATCGATGGCAAAATCTTTTGCGTGCATGGCGGTCTGTCGCCCTCCATTCAGTATTTGGATCAGATTAGGAGCATTGATCGCAAACAGGAAGTGCCGCACGACGGTCCCATGTGTGATCTACTCTGGAGCGATCCGGAGGATCAAACCGGTTGGGGTGTCTCGCCGCGCGGAGCTGGCTACCTATTTGGCTCCGATGTCGTCTCACAGTTTAATCGGACCAACGACATTGACATGATCTGCAGGGCTCATCAACTAGTCATGGAGGGATTCAAATGGCACTTCAATGAGACTGTACTGACAGTCTGGTCAGCGCCCAATTACTGCTATCGGTAAGTGTTAGAATCACCCGGAGTATCTCTTAGATGTTCCCAAATTTAATTAAATTTCATATTTTTTCTTTTCACTTTTCAAGTTGCGGCAATGTTGCAGCTATATTGGAATTAAATGAGTACCTGCATCGGGATTTCGTTATATTCGAGGCGGCGCCACAGGAGAGTCGAGGTATACCATCCAAGAAACCACAGGCCGATTATTTCCTATAAATAAAAAATGCAGCAAAAATCCAATGCAAGTCCTCAATTGAAAAATGGATTTCCGTATCGCGATATCCTCATATGGATTCTCCAGCTGGAATCATCATTGATAACTGCCTGCCTGCCTCAAGCAAAAGAAATGTAATCAATTATATTATAATGACAGAAGACGAACATATACTTGCTGATTCAGTTTTGAATCAATTTTTTTTTTTTCAAAGCATTGTATTAATTTAGCTTTCATCCCATTTATGTATCACTCAATTAAATTTGTAATTTGTCCCTAGAATATATGATCATGTATGATCATGCTGCCTTTATGCAGATTTTAATTCGACAGCATAGATTGTAAATTACATGTTAGAAATTAGTCGATGATCTAGGAAGTTAGCGACTTAATATTATCAAAAAGCCACACAATGATTATAAGAAACAAACTAAAAGATATACATATATCTACATTTAGTATGTTCGAATTACCTTAACATATACATACATATATATTTAGTGTACTGAACAATTTCCGCTGACCAGAACAAAATTTTGGAGCAAGAAAATCGTATTTGAAATAATACAACAAACAATAATTATGATTAGTCTTTAAGTCAACTGTTGTGGATCATGACCACGAATGACACACATGTGCATAGATTTATACAGATAAAGATATTTAAATATAGAATTTGTAAGAAAACTCCAATCATTTTTAACTTAAGCAAGCAAAATGTACAAAAATTTAGACGGAAAACTTTGGTTCTTACTCGATTTAAGGCAATTTTCTGGCACTTTTGGCCATATCTCGGAAAATACACATTTGGTTATCAAACCATAATCAAAAAGCCAAAATTTATCAAAATCGGATGATTTTTGACGAAGTTATGACAATTCAAAGTTGGGAAGAGTCCCATAGTACGAAAAGTGCCATTTTGAGGCCTTTTTAGACACATTTTTGGCCATATCTCGGAAAATAGTCATCAGAAACACCTCAAATAAAAACAAAATGCTAGTTATGAGTCCTGGAATCGATAATAGTCAAAAAATTGGAGTAAACAAAATTTTCGATTTTTTACGATTTTGTCAAGGGGTTAGTATGGAAAATGGGTCAAAAAAGTCGAAAAACTCAAAAATGCTTATCTTAGGAAAATTTGAATGCAGTTTCATTTGGTTATCAAAACCAAAATCAATAAGCTAAAATTCATCAAAATCGGATGATTTTTGACGAAGTTATGACAATTCAAAGTTGGGAAGAGTCCCATAGTACGAAAAGTGCCATTTTTAGGCTTGTTTAGACACATTTTTGGCCATATCTCGGAAAATAGTCATCAGAAACACCTCAAATAAAAAGCAAAATGCTAGTTATGAGTCCTGGAATCGATAACAGTCAAAAAATTGGAGTAAACAAAATTTTCGATTTTTGACGATTTTGTCAAGGGGTTAGCATGGAAAATGGGTCAAAAAAGTCGAAAAACTGAAAAATGCCAAATTAAGAAATATTTGAATGCAGTTTCACTTGGTTATCAAAACCATAATCAAAAAGCAAAAATTCATCAAAATCGGATGATTTTTGACGAAGTTATGACAGTTCAAAGTTGAGAAGAGTCCCATAGTACGAAAAGTGCCATTTTGAGGCCTTTTTAGACACATTTTTGGCCATATCTCGGAAAATAGTCATCAGAAACACCTCAAATGAAAAGCGAAATGCTAGTAATGAGTCCTGAAATCGATAACAGTCACAAAATTGGGATAAACAAGATTTTCGATTTTTGACAATTTTGTCAAGGGGTTAGCATGGAAAATGGGTCAAAAAAGTCGAAAAACTGAAAAATGCTTATCTTAGGAAAATTTGAATGCAGTTTCATTTGGTTATCAAAACCATAATAAAAAAGCCAAAATTTATCAAAATCGGATGATTTTTGACGAAGTTATGACAATTCAAAGTTGGGAAGAGTCCCATAGTACGAAAAGTGCCATTTTGAGGCGTTTTTAGACATTTTAGACCATATCTCGGAAAATACTCATCAGAAACACCTCAAATAAAAAGCAAAATGCTAGTTATGAGTCCTGAAATCGATAACAGTCACAAAATTGGGATAAACAAGATTTTCGATTTTTGACAATTTTGTCAAGGGGTTAGCATGGAAAATGGGTCAAAAAAGTCGAAAAACTGAAAAATGTCAAATTAAGAAATATTTGAATGCAGTTTCACTTGGTTATCAAAACCATAATCAAAAAGCTAAAATTCATCAAAATTGGATGATTTTTGACGAAGTTATGACAATTCAAAGTTGGGAAGAGTCCCATAGTACGAAAAGTGCTATTTTGAGGCCTTTTTAGACATTTTAGACCATATCTCGGAAAATACTCATCAGAAACACCTCAAATAAAAAGCAAAATGCTAGTTATGAGTCTTGAAATCGATAACAGTCACAAAATTGGGATAAACAAGATTTTCGATTTTTGACAATTTTGTCAAGGGGTTAGCATGGAAAATGGGTCAAAAAAGTCGAAAAACTGAAAAATGTCAAATTAAGAAATATTTGAATGCAGTTTCACTTGGTTATCAAAACCATAATCAAAAAGCTAAAATTCATCAAAATTGGATGATTTTTGACGAAGTTATGACAATTCAAAGTTGGGAAGAGTCCCATAGTACGAAAAGTGCTATTTTGAGGCCTTTTTAGACATTTTAGACCATATCTCGGAAAATACTCATCAGAAACACCTCAAATAAAAAGCAAAATGCTAGTTATGAGTCCTGGAATCGATAACAGTCAAAAAATTGGAGTAAACAAAATTTTCGATTTTTGACGATTTTGTCAAGGGGTTAGCATGGAAAATGGGTCAAAAAAGTCGAAAAACTGAAAAATGCCAAATTAAGAAATATTTGAATGCAGTTTCACTTGGTTATCAAAACCATAATCAAAAAGCAAAAATTCATCAAAATCGGATGATTTTTGACGAAGTTATGACAGTTCAAAGTTGAGAAGAGTCCCATAGTACGAAAAGTGCCATTTTGAGGCCTTTTTAGACACATTTTTGGCCATATCTCGGAAAATAGTCATCAGAAACACCTCAAATGAAAAGCGAAATGCTAGTTATGAGTCCTGAAATCGATAACAGTCACAAAATTGGGATAAACAAGATTTTCGATTTTTGACAATTTTGTCAAGGGGTTAGCATGGAAAATGGGTCAAAAAAAGTCGAAAAACTGAAAAATGTCAAATTAAGAAATATTTGAATGCAGTTTCACTTGGTTATCAAAACCATAATCAAAAAGCTAAAATTCATCAAAATTGGATGATTTTTGACGAAGTTATGACAATTCAAAGTTGGGAAGAGTCCCATAGTACGAAAAGTGCTATTTTGAGGCCTTTTTAGACATTTTAGACCATATCTCGGAAAATACTCATCAGAAACACCTCAAATAAAAAGCAAAATGCTAGTTATGAGTCCTGAAATCGATAACAGTCACAAAATTGGGATAAACAAGATTTTCGATTTTTGACAATTTTGTCAAGGGGTTAGCATGGAAAATGGGTCAAAAAAGTCGAAAAACTGAAAAATGTCAAATTAAGAAATATTTGAATGCAGTTTCACTTGGTTATCAAAACCATAATCAAAAAGCTAAAATTCATCAAAATTGGATGATTTTTGACGAAGTTATGACAATTCAAAGTTGGGAAGAGTCCCATAGTACGAAAAGTGCCATTTTTAGGCTTGTTTAGACACATTTTTGGCCATATCTCGGAAAATAGTCATCAGAAACACCTCAAATAAAAAGCAAAATGCTAGTTATGAGACCTGGAACCGACAACAGTCAAAAAATTGGGGTCATAAATTTGTCCGATTTTTGACGATTTTGTCAAGGGTTTAGTTTGCGAAATAGGTCAAAAAAGTCGAAAATTAAAAAATTGCGAATTCTACGAAAATTTTAAAGCAGATTTAAATTGATATAAAAACCATTTCCAAAACTTCAAATTTCATCAAAATCGGATCAATTTTGGCCGAGTTATGGTAATTCAAAGTTACGAGGAGATCCACAATATTTGAGACAACATCTTTGCAATTTATACAGATTTATTCAAAATACGCTTAGGAACTAGTAATATAATGTATGTATAGATAAAAAGTATGTTTATCTAAACAAAAAAAAAAAAAAAGGGATTATGCAAAATGTCAAGAGGAGTGTGTTTGTTGTCATCGTTCGTGTCCTGTTCAAAAGGTAGCCTAGTGTTCATCCAGGGACAGGCCATGCTCCTGCATATGCTCCACAATGCAGGACTCATAGGCTGAAGCTGCGTCACAGCTACGGAAATGTATATGATATTTAAGTAGTAAATAGATTGAAATCAATTTTGGAGGGAGGACTTACTGATCCTCTGGCACTTCAATGGCCTCACATTTCTCAACGATTTCAGTGCCAACTGCTTCCTTATCCGCCTCGCCCTTGGTAATAACCTTGACCAGTTCCAAAGCATGTTCCTTGCTCAGTTTGCCGGCATCATCCATCTACAAGAAGTTATGTCGGGATATCAGTAAAGGATCTTGGTTGGGATGATGCTCCCTCCCGTAATGTTTTAAACTTACAATCTCGAACTTCTTCATCATGCAGGCGCGAAGGCATTTGCCTTCATGTGTCTCCGCCGGCTGATGATGCTGCATGTGCTCGAGATCGGCATCTGTGGCACCTGCCTCCGTCTTACACTCCTGTGCCACCTCAGCGATATGGTCCTTGGAGAGATCCTCGTGGGGAGCAGCGCTACCTACAGCGACCGCAGCCAGGAGCAGCAAGCACATTAGACGTGATATCATGTTGAAGTTCTGAGTTGAGATTTAGCACTTGAATGAGAACTGTTGGCGTCGCCAACGTTTTATAGCCAGTCCGTCCGGCTGAGAACGGGGATTTCTCGCCGAGCTCTGATTGACTTGACAGATTGGGCCCGATGTCTCCCGGACAGGTGAGTAGTGTTGGAGGGTTCAATTAAATTGCAATTATTCGCATGGGATTCAGTTGCACTATATGAGCAGCGCATGACACTCGATCTGGAGGAGATTCGCCGGAGATCAAGTTGACTGGGCGACGTGTGAAAAACCTATTCTGCTCCGTCAACTCATCGAGGTTGTTGGTGTTGTTGTTCCTTTGTTTTCAACGCTAATTGCACGTTTAATTAGAGGCTGCTTTGGCGTCAAATACAAATCCATCGCTAAACACAATGAACACCGATCAAAATTTTCATTTTCATTTCTCTGATTGCCCATTAAATTCGTTGAATGACATGACCGGGGACAGATATAAGTCAAGTCATTTGTCGTTGTTCTTGGCATACTTCTCTAATAATAATGCTGGACTACTCATATACCCTATTTTTATCACGACTGTTTTTTTATTTCATCAATTGCACTTTGAAAATTTTACAACCGCTTGCTTAACAACACCCTGTGCCTGCAAGAACTTTGCACACCCTGTGTCGTAACGGTCATCAGCTTACGAAACATCAATAATATGTACATATGTATGATATACATGATTGCTGTCCATATCGATTTAACAACTTGATATTTTTAACATGCATTGCCAGCCAAAGTTCAAATTTAAGATATCAACAATTACAAGCTAATTGAGTTTTATTTTGTTCGCAGTTACTTTCAAAATCCATGCGCTATGTTAACAGTACATCTCTGTTAACATTAACATCAACATCCTTTTCGATCTAATTATGTTATCGATATTTGCTTACATATTGGCGCATATCCGCAAGTCTAACACTTGGCGAGTTTCATCATAATCAAAAAAAAAAAAAAGCATAAAAAATTTGTTTACAAATAAATAATTAATTATATAAACTTAAATTATTTAAACTAATCGATCACAGGCGTCTTTGCCTCCAGTCCCGGCGCACTCACATTGCCCTCCACATGATCTCGTGGCTCAATTGGAGCCGCGGGCTTTGCTTTGGGTTTCGCACTGGGCAGCAAGAGCATCATCAGGCTACCGCTTGGAGCTTCCACCAGAATATACATGAGGTAAGCCACCAGCACAGTGAATCCAAAGTCCGCCCAGAAGCGCAACATCTAATCGACATAAGAGACAACGACATGAGAAACACGAGTTCATTTATCATTCCCGATATTCCCACGATACTTACAACTTGATAATCGCTGAAATATGTGTCTGTGTGAGTAATGTAGCCATTGAATTGCTCGACAAACAGATGCCAGATGTAGGCGCAGTACGAGAGCTTCGACAGCGGTTGCCACAGGGGAGACGACAGGAAACTATTGGCCATACCACCGTAACCATATTTACAGGCAAAGACCACCCAGACCAGGGCCAAGGGCCAGGCAATACGGGTCAGCGTCACATAGAAGGCTTCATTCAAGATGGGCAGATGATAGCCATTGGCCTGATACGGGTACAGTCCAAATAGGCACGCGAAGATCACCGCCAAGCACATCATCCAGCCCAGCCAGACAGTGAGGCGATTCAACTTAACTTCTTTGCCACGATTCACGTGCAGATAATAACCGAGGATCAGACCGATTATCCAGGGTGAGGCACGTGTGTGAGTTGAATAGTAGATCTTATCGGTATCATTACCCGAGTTCCTAAAAAGATTATCAGAGCATAAGCATAAGATTTATCATCATTAAGGGATCACCAGATATACTTACATGGAGTATCCCTTGATCACCATCATGCTGAAGAGACATGCGGCCAGCAGCAGCATGATCACCACAATGCCAGCCACCGCCTTCTTGCCCCACTTGTAGAGGGCGATGAGCAGCAGTGGTGAGATGATGTACAGCTGCATATCCACGCTCAGATACCAGCTGTGGGCCAGACACTGCAATGGAACCGAAAAGTCTAAAACTAGATGCATAGGAATCAAGTGGAGATACTTACAATATCGTCGGGAACAACATAGTTTTGCACATACAACAGAGTCCAGAACCAGCTCTTCTCACATGGTGCGGAACTGAGGGTCTTTATGCCACTATAGATGGGACCCTCACCCATGATTGGCAGCAGCTTCATGTAGCCTAGTATGGCCAAGGCCAGGACTGGAGTAAGACGGATATAACGATGCAGGTACATCAAAGCCACATTCATTTTGCCCTTCGTCCTAGAAATGTGGAAATAGTTGTTGTCAAGGATACTTGGCAATAAGAGCCTCTGACTGGACTCACTTTTCCATGGAGCGTAGAGCGACCATAACCACTAGCAAACCACTCAAAAAGAAGAAAGTATCCACCGAGAAGAGACCGTGAAAGATGAACATGCTGAACGGTGATCTATACCACTGTAATTGGAGAAGCCATCAGAGTTAATCCCTTTCAGCTCTAAAGAGAGACCGTTAGTTAATATATACTCACTGGCAATACATCCACATAGTTAATGTTTGGTGAGACGGCGGCAATGATATAGTCATGTCCAAAGACTACCCAAACAAAGGAGAGACACCGTATGCCATGCAAACAGTCAATGACATTGGGATTCGCCTTGCTGTCCACGACACGGAACAGAGCACGGGAATTGACTCTGGCCGAGAAGATCTTAACCAGCGCAGGTAAGTTCTCTATAGAGAATAAAGTGGGGAAATGATTGATGAAGTTTGATTGTTACTTTCCAGGTGACTTTCACTTACTTTGATCCTGGCAGAACATGTAATCGTAGATGGAGCAGAGTAACATGAAGCCAACTAATATTCCAATAAGGACACTGCAAAGTGGAATACCGTAATTCAGGTCAGTTGATTGAGTGTGATTGTTGGCTGATTGAAGTCAGTCTTACATGGTGAATATGGTGAGACCATCTAGGGGTTCCTTCTCTGCCGTTTGACAATTTTTATCCTGTATAAGCTGTGTCTGCTCATTGATCTCAATGTTGAGCAGATGTTGGAGCAGGCGTCGCAATAGGGTATCGACATGTTGATCAGTGCAGGAGGCAGGAAAACAGACGGCAGTTGTCACGCTGACTATGCCGATGGAGGCCAACTTGGCAGGACAATATTTGCCTCGAAGGGTTTGTCCAGTTGTTGAGATAGCATGTGTGATACGGAGGCATTCATCAAAGTTGCCCATATCCTTAATATTTCCATGTAGTATTCCCGATGGCAGTCCACCCCACGAATCAATCACTGATCAATCATAAGTATTATAGAATTGTTTAGGAGACAGCGTTTGAGGATCACTCACTTTTCAATGCCCACATGCTGCCCGATTGCAATCCCTTACTGAATTCAGCTATTTCCGCCAGGCAAAGCAGATCCTGAGCACTGGGCAAACGTCCTCCTCCTGGCAACATCAAGTCCCTACTCGTGATATTCTCATAGTAGTCAAAGAACTCCACCGACAAATGACGCAGCTGTGTCATCCGCTTGTAATCCATTACGTTGACATTCTCCGCATCGAACTCCTCCAGTCTGATTTTGGCACTTGCCAGGCCAATGCCGAAGGACACCGCCAACAGCAGCAGGGCCAGCCTATTGAGTAATTCAACCATGATAGCAACCTTGGCTATTGAAATGTATTTAACTATTGACTGACGATCGGAACTGTGTCTGTCTTTTATATGATTTGGTCCGAGGCTAGATAAGAAATGTGGGAAATATACTATGTACCATCTGCGGCATAGCTAAAGAATATTCCGCTTAAAGCCAATCAATATATTACTATTGCCGGCTGATAACGCATTGCACCAGTATCATCATGGATTGGACTTGCCTCAGATTGCTGAGTAACGTTCTTGGCGATCCGTATCAATTTCTTCAGCCGTGCGATAAATCCGTTCCAACCACTTGAACCCGCGACTGTCTGACTGCCAGCGGCACGGGTATTGCCATTGTCTTAGTCACCACTTGCTCTTGATAACCTACAAACAGTGGATTGCCTGTTGGGGCTGGCTCCTCCTCACAGATTTTCGGTACAGTATGAACTCGGATCACATCTTCACATTCCAATTGTAGCTGAATCCCCATCAGGAATCCTCTTTATCCCGATGTGATTTTATCAGGCCTATGGAAACTTTATGATTTATATTTAAGATATTTGTTTGGTGATACTATGATCACGCGTAAAATTGCTCATTTCCCAAGAATGTGGTCATAAGATCTCGAGTTCTACCCATATGACCGTATCATAATCTAAAGTGTTCAGTTAATACGATCAAGATCTGTCAGATTGGTCAAGTGCCTATATTATTGCCTTTTCTTATGCATAACATCTTTATTTGTGTTATTATATCGTTAAATTATTCGTTGTGAAATCATTCCTTTTTTCGCTTGAAAATTAACTCGACGTTTTCGAGGAATTATTATAGCGAAAGAAAAACAACTTAGATCCCATATTATTATTATTATTATTATTTTATTATTGGATTTGTATTCGCTGAAATTTGTATTTGTGCTTGACCACCATGATAGGGAGTACATATTATCACTTATATGTACCTTTGATTTCCCTCAATTTTGCGTATAAAGTTAACTTATTACTTGTCCCGAGAGCCATAATCTAATCGGAACTCAAACCGTCCTATCCCTTTTAAACGATCATGATTATGGTTGCGGTTGTCAACAATGCCATTAAGACAAGGCTATATAGTCTGCACGTTTTATTTCGATTTGGTTATTTCAATTTGGTTACAAATCCAGACGAGACGAGAACTTGAACTTTAGACGAAAGTGAAACGCGTACAGTAGCCGATAACAAACATTAATTGTTTATAATGTTTTGCCTATCATTCAAACCAGATCTATTCCCCAAAAATACGCACTCAAATTATGTTGCATACTTCTTGGGATCTCCCTCGGAGAAGGAAAATGAGGTCGCAAATTGTATTCAGTTTGTTGTTTCACTCCGCTACAGATTGTTTAGACGATAACACTTTGAAAAGGGAATTGAAAAACAGCTTTTTTTTTGGGTATTTCTCTGTAAAGGCGTTGGATTTTCGTTAAAGTTCGACTTGAAGGATAAGAAACAGGAATGACAAGAGAAGCGAAATTATATAAAAAGGTCGGCCGCCAGAGCGTATTTGCTGCGGGTTTGGGTGTAAGAATTGTTGGGCAACCCTCATTTACTAAATATAGTACTATATTTAAAAACATAATATGTATTTGTTTTGAAATAGTTGCCTAAATTATATCGAGTTATTCCCTTACAATATCGAAATTTATATCTAAACTAGATGTTAATTATTTAAATTACTCATCACAGTCGTGTAGATGCCTCCTCTAGCTGTACTGTTGCCTCATTCCATGCCATTGGCTTAATCCGTGGCTCAACCACAGCTGACCTTTCTTCAGGCTTCCTTTTGATGCACATCGTCAGCATCAGCTCGAGTCCAGCACTGGGAGCCTCCACCAAAACATACATGAAATAGGCGAACAACACGGTGAATCCAAAGTCCGACCAGAAACGTAGCATCTACCCGGAAGATACATTCTAAATTCTTGTATATCAGATGGACTCACTTTGAACCACTTACCACCTCATAGTCGCTAAAGAAGCCGCTAGTGCGAGTATTGCCTGCATGTATCCCTTGGATGAACACATGCCAGATGTAGGCACAATATGAGAGCTTTGAGAGTGGCTGCCACAGAGGAGATGCTAAGAAACTGTTGGCCAAACCACCATACCCATGTTTACAGGCAAAGACCACCCAGACCAGAGCCAGGGGCCAGGCCATCCGACTGAACGTCACATAGAAGGCTTCATTCAAGATGGGCAAATTTCGTCCACTTGCGGAATATGGATACAGGGCAAATAGGCAAGTGAAGAGCAATGCCAAGCTGCAGATCCAGCCCAGCCAGACAACGAGACGGTTCAGATGGAACGTCTTGCCGCGATTCATATACAGATAGTACCCAAAGATCATCCCAATTATCCAGGGTGAGGCCCGCACATGAGTATCCACATAGATCTTTATATTATTCGGAACATGCCTGCAACGAACAAAAGTATAGTATGTATATCATGGTGATTATCGATTCACTTACATGGAGTATCCCTTGATCACCATCATGCTGAAGAGACATGCGGCCAGCAGCAGCATGATCACCACAATGCCTGCCACCGCCTTCTTGCCCCACTTGTAGAGGGCGATGAGCAGCAGTGGTGAGATGATGTACAGCTGCATATCCACCGCTAGATACCAACTGTGACCCAAGCACTGAAACAATACCATAGTTGAATATATTGTTTTCTGTAATTGGAAGACCGCAGTAGACCTACCGATTTGCCAGCATAGTTCTGTATGTAGAGAAAAGTCCAGTACCAGTCTTCTTGACACGTTTCAATATTGGCATCAAGGAACTGGCTTGCAAGTGGACCACTGCCCATGAGTGGTAGTATCTTCATAAAGACCAGTATGGCCAGCAGCAGTATGGGAGTCAGGCGAAGATACCGATGCAGATACATCATTAGCACATTCAGTTTGCCCTTTGTTCTATAGAAAATCGACGAACGTAGATGAATTATCGTAGGTCAATACATAGTTTTCGGATTACTTACTTGTCCATGGTACGTAAGCTGACCATTACCACTAGCAAGCCGCTCAGAAAGAAGAATGTGTCCACCGCAAAGAGACCGTGCACCACAAACATGCTGTAAGGCGACTGTAGCCACTGTAATTGCAAACGAAAAAAAAAACATTAGCATATTTAAAATAACTGACAGTTTCTCATAGCGTTGCCACCTGATTTGAATATGCTAATTGACTCGAGAATGGCAACATTGTCATTGGAAGACAGTTGCAGCATTGCCAGCTCTAAGAAATATTGCAAGCTTCCGTATTCGAATTCGAATTGGAATTTACCTGTTGTAAATCCAACGTATTGATATTGGGTAAAGCAGCTATCAATGTAAAGTCATGGCCATAGACCACCCAGATAAGCGACATGCAGCGTATGCCATGCAAACAGTCGATAACATTCGGATTCGTTTTGCTGTCCACGATACGGAACAGAGCACGGGAATTGACTCTGGCCGAGAAGAGCTTCACCAGGATGGGTAGTGTCCGCTGATCCCCACAGATACAATAATCGTAGGCAGTGCAGAGCAGTAATGCAGCCATCAAGACGCCCAGTAGAACACTAATGGGACGAGTCGAGTGAAATGATCCTTCAAGTGAAATTCGCATCTGACTTACATGGTAAATATAGTGAGACCATCCAATGGTTCCTTCGCTGCGGTTTGACAGCTGTTGTCATCTATGAGTTGCGTTCCTGCATTGATCTCGATGTTAAATAGATGCTGGAATAAACGACGAAGCAGTGCATCCATGTGTTGGACCGTACAGGTGGCGGGAAAACAGACGGCGGTCTGCAGGATGGGAACTGGCTTTGCAAAGCAGTATTTGCCTGTCAAAATGTGGCTGCTGCTGCTACTGGGATCGATCACTTGACGCACGCGCATGCATTCATCATAGTTACCCAGATCCTTGAGGTTGCCAAGCAGCACGCCAGAAGGTAGTCCTCCCCACGAATCAATCACTGAAATGATAGCAACCGATAAAAGATATACTCTTGATAGTGGCCAAGCTAAGATACTTACTTCGCAATGCCCAGAGGCTGCCAGAGGCTAATCCCCGACGCAGCTCAGTCAATTCCGCCAGGCAGCTTTCGTCCTGTTCATTGGCTAAGCGTCCGTCTGGTACAATTAGATCCGTAATGGTTAGATTGTCATAGTAATCAAAGAACTCCACAGATAGGCGGCGCAGCTTCAGCATCATGCGTTCGTAATCCGCAGCGTTACCATCCTGCACGTCACTGGCACTGACCAGTCCAAGACCGACGATCAACAGTAGCGGTAACCGTAATCTCCCCATGTCGTTGAATGATTGCATTGGGAATCGCTTTGCTCAACCTGTTTTATATGGATTGAGATAAGGTGATAAGAGTGTGTGGTGATTAAGCGGCATGTGAAGTGTTCCCTATATGGCATGAATTGGGTATACCATATAAATATAATCTTATTGCCTTTTTTGCCAAAACTTCTTGTAGTAGTTACGGGTTACGGAATTTTGGAACGAACCTTTTTTAGGTAATCATCAGCATTGTTTATAAACAAATTGCGAATTGTTTCTATTCATTTATTATTCATTTGTAATAGTATTACACATTAATCTTATCAGTATCACTTTTCAAATCAATGCCAGAAGGGCTTCATTAAGATAAATAGCATTTTGCTATGTACCAATCGAATCAATATTTTTTTTAAATTTTGGAGGCTAACTCAATTGTACGATAGTAGGATTCGATTAATCGCTAGTCGAAATCGATAGTAATTAATTATTTAGGGTTACAGTCGATACACTTTATTATAAAGAAAGTGAGCAACGATCGCTCAACAATGTTTTTACTTGTATAAATTGTATATATATATATTAAATATTAAATCACAATTGATATAAGCCATTTACTTATGTATTAAAAATTTCATATGCATCGTTAAGGTATACTTTTCGGAGTAAGAGCAACTCTATGTTTTGCCATTCACATGTGATTGGCATGAATCATCCCTGTGTATACAAGTGAGATGAAGAATAAGAGAGTTGACAGCTGTCAGGTCGCTTTTCCTTTCTTTCCGGTCTCTGCTCCATAGAAGACGCAAAGTACGTGAAATAATTTAAGTTAATCTGCAATAAAATTGTGAATCCGTCAAAATGTTAAGTTAAATGATATTACAGTGAGCTCAACGTACTGAGTTATTGATGTTATTCATTGTGTTTTTGTGTATTTTTGTTCAAGTTTTGCAAATTATCTGATATTTCGTTTTGCGGCTTGTCAACAAGCCAAATGAAACACAAACAACAACAACAATATATAAGCAATATACGCCATTAAGAGTTTCATTATTGAATTGAATACCAACTTTTTTTTTTTTTTTTTGTTTTCGTTCTTGGTGCAGCATGTTCATGCCAAAGGCTCATCGTGTCGCCATTTATGAGTACCTCTTCAAGGAGGGCGTCATTGTGGCCAAAAAGGATTTCCATGCACAGAAGCATCCCGAGCTCGACTCGATCCCCAACTTGCATGTGATCAAGGCACTGCAATCGCTGCACTCTCGCGGCCTTGTCAAGGAGCAGTTCGCATGGAGACACTACTACTGGTATCTGACCAACGAGGGTATTGAGGAGCTGCGCAGCTATCTGCATCTGCCCCCAGAGATTGTGCCCTCAACTCTGAAGCGCCCAGCTCGCTCCGAGCCACTGCGTCCACGCCCAGCTGCTGGTGGCCCACGCGGACCCGGCGATGCCTCCAAGACTGGCGAGGATCGTTCCGCATACAGACGTGCTCCCGGCGGTGCCGGTCTTGATAAGCGTGGTGATGTTGGTCCCGGTGCCGGTGAGGTCGAATTCCGTGGCGGTTTTGGACGTGGTTCCCGCAACTAAAAAAAAAATCATGAACGCATTTCCCGCGCTCATTTTTTTTTTTATAAAATATAACTATAAAAATGAAAACTCAAAAGGAGATAAATAATAACAACAAAATTTATTTGTGAAAAGTGAAAAGTATCTTTATTCTGAATTTTTTTCTTGTGTATTGAGTGTATTGGAAGGCTTGAAGCTGGAAGGCAGTTTTTAGCTGAATGGAACAACTGAAACTGGAATTCAATTGTATGTCAGTTTCCCGCCAAATTGACGAACTGGAAATAGCATGCTGACAGATCTGCTTGGAATCAAGACCGCTATGCAGTTAGATATTCCAGAAGAAGAGTTCTTGCTGTAAAAACTGACGCGCTGTGGGCTTACATAGTTCCCAAGAAACCCTTCAGAGCTGTTGCCAAATGGCAGCGGGGAATGTTTGCCAATGTCAAAGTTACAAATAGACGTAGATCAGGAAAAGCCTTCCAGTAGTTGGAACGAGTCGGTGAATAAACGATCAGTAAAAACTGCGTTTCGCCAGTTGTGGACGGGGCAACTTCAACTTCATTGGGGTCATTTCTATTTCCGTGATACCCCTACTGGAATTCAGGCATGCCAGAACACTGTCGTCACGCGGGAATATCCGCATATCTAACACTCTTTTCCAGTTGCTTTGCAAACTTGTTTTATACTTTCCAGATTCCTCAAGCCACTTGAAATGGAAGACTTCAGACGTGTAAACATCATCCGTTAGACGAAGATGACGTCTGGGATTATTTACAAAAATGTTTTATTTATATAGGTTTAGGTGTAGTTTAGAATATAGTTTACAAATAAAATTGTAGTCTAATTATATATTAAGCACTAGCGCCGCTTTATGGATATCTTGCCCTTGGCCAGATGTGACATGTTGATCTTGAACTTGCTCTCATTGGCGCGCTTCACCCAGATCTGCCAGGAAAAGTAAGTAAACAAATTGAATTATCAAGGAGCAGACTGATGATGATGGTCACCATGGTGACTTACCACTTCGTTGCCAATGGCGGTGATGGTGGCGGCGAATTTGTTCATGTCCTTGCCCTCAACATAGATCTGCTGGCCGCGACAGAACCAACGGCGCTCGTACAGCAGCTTGTTGTCCTCGATGCGCGTCTCCACATAGCTGTTGGAATCGGTGAGCAGATTGTGTGCCTGCTGCTGTTGTTGTTGCTGCTGCTGGTGCTGCTGCTGCTGTTGTTGTTGGGAATTGGAGTAGGAGCCCATGCCATTCTGTTGCAGGGGCAGTGGTTTGCCACGCTGTATCAGCTTGAGATCATGTTCGATTTCCTTGTCATCCAATTGATAGACCAGGAGCTGACCGGTGGCGGGCTTGCGGCGCTTCTCAATCACTGGCAGCGGTTCATTGGGACGACGACGGAGTTTGCGGGTGACTGTTGTCTTGATCTCCATAGAATCGTTGGTCAACTCCAAGCTGTAGCGTTCGTTCTCCGCTTGCCGTTTGCGATCCTCGAAGTCGGCAACCAGATTATCCTTCAGATCCATCATTTTCTCATCGTACTCCCTCTGGGCGGCCTTCTTCTCTAAGATGTAATCCCGCTCCACAGTCTCCTGCGAATTGTTCCTGTCCATCTCGTTGAACTCGCGACGCTCCTTGAGCTCATTGTCCAGCTTCCGCACACGCTTCACATACTCCGGATGTGTCTGCTGCGTCAGCTCGTCCAATTGTTTCTGCAAATTGATCAACTTGTGCTGATACATTCTGCGAATGAAGAAGACGGTTTCGTTCCGTTAGTTTCGACCAGTGTGTACACATGTATGCAAGGAAAAACTATGCTGATTTCAACGCCTGTCTTACTGTTCTTTAAGCTCGCTATTGCTGCCAGTGTTGTTGTTGTTGTTGTTAGATGAGGTACCATTGGTGCCGCCATAGCGATTGGGACTGCGAAACTCCGTTTCGCTTGCATCTTCGGTATCTGCAATTTAACGACGATGTATTATTGATCACGTCTACAACAATGAAGAGCATTGAAAATGCCAATGTCAAGCAGGCAAACCTATCCCTGGTGGCTGCCGACTGCAAGTCCTCTGTGCATCTTCGATGATAATTCTTGTTTACCTTCTTCGCTGCGTTCGTCGCCAATTGATTCGTCCTCATCGTTTTCGTTGTCCCCCGAGTTGTGCGTGTAGTTGGCGGTACTCATGCTGTCGTCGCTTGATTGTAACTCAAGTAGTCTATATGTTCACAACTTTAATTACCACTTTGCATATATTTTACGGAAATTACATGCAAATATTGTTTATACTCCGTTGCTTATAGATTTATATACACACACAGCCGTAGCTAGAGTCGCAAGTGCTGTACAATTAAAAAGAGCTGTTATCGAAATGGCAGCACCAAACGAAAACAATAAATCGTAGCGCTTTGCAACACTACTGCGAAGAAAAGTGTGACCTGTTCTACTAAATATGTGAAATGGCGCCAATTGAATGGAAATTTGAATCTCAACAGTAATTTAATAGAAATGCTCATTACTATAATACCTGCCATCTGATTGATTACATTATTATGATCATTTCACATATATACATATGCATATACATGTGTGTATCAAATGATTCTGAAAAGTTTTGAAACTGACAAATTTGTTTATTTTGATTGTAATATTTTTGTGGCATATGGCATGATTCATATTCTATTTCGTTTATGAATGAATATGCGACACAGTCTAATGATCTAACGATTGTCAACCCACAATAAAGAGCGGCGCCCACAAACATACAAGTTCCACAAATTTTAATTCATTTCAATAATGTTTATAGTTATGCGAGTGACTCTTACTGAACACATTCTACATATATGTAGTATCATTTCATAGATATGTCGTAGAGATCCCAGCTGCTGACATAGTATACATATTTAAGCGCTGTCGTCAAGCAGCTAACGCCCACGCATTTAAATCTATTTGCCTTAGCTGAAAAATTGGCGTATTAGACATCGCCCAGAAATTCCATGGTAAATCATCGTGACCGAATTTTGATTGATTTGCAGTTGTCTTCTCAGATCTACGAATTCATTCGATATACTGAACATGCTTATACATATACATATGCACATACATATGTATACCGAAAATGTGGTTGAACATCTATCTGTTCATACATATAACATGCATATATTTATACATATATGCTACATATTAATTATATGTAGGCTTGTATATTCAGCTGAACATTCTCGACGACGCTATGGGAAATTTGTTTTTCTGAATTTCATCGTTAGTCGGTTTTGCCTCACAAAAAAAAAATAAATGAACGGAAAATAAGAATTTATGTAAATATGTATATATGTATGCGTAATTTGGCGTGCTTTGCAGTCTGTCGTTGAATCTGAGGTGCGATCGAGATCTTTGTCGCCTTCAAGGTCGACAATTTCGATGAAAATGAGTTTATTGTTTGGACAGCGGTATTAACGTTAACGTACTGGCCTGACACCGCCGTCCAATCCATGTGGGGGCGCTCTGCTGCCAAAAACCAAAGCACCTTAGCCACAGGCGGAGGCTGCCTGTGCCCCTGGCTCTGCCTCTGTCAGCGTCTGCGTTGCAGCGTAGCATCAACCGCGGCAGCCTGTCGTCGTGCTGATGATTGTTGTTTTATTTTTGTAATTCATGACTGAATTTATCACTTGTGATTGTCTCATTTTTTTATTTTTTAAATTTGGATTTACTCGTGATTAAAAATAATATTCACAATTAATTAGCTAGGGCTGATGACTTCTCTTTGCGCATATTCAGGCTACCCATAAAAGGACAATTTCGCGATATTTCGATACTTCCATTCGTTTCCAATGTCATCGATTACTCATCTCGATTTCAGCGTTTGTTTACAAACAAATCGAAATGACAGTGTCGCCAACGTTCCCGCCCACAGACGACACACACACACACAAACACACACACACACACACACACATGCATAGACAAATGTCTACGTACAATGTTTTTATTTAGAACGTAAACCACATTTCTGGTGTTACAAAGTGGTTAAACAAATGTGTCGTGTTCTTTGCCCTAAAACGGCAGCGATCATTAAGCTCAAACCGGTTTTCGTTGGCGTCGCTGCCGCCGGTTACATTTTCTCCCACCCACAATCATTGGCATAGCACTGAATATAAAACAATAACAACAACAGCGAGATCTTGTTCAGACACTGAATCTTAGTTTATTTTTATCTCATAACAATAATACTTATCGAAATCGATTTTACCATTGAGTTATATATTTAATACTTTTAAATATGTGTTTATGTAATTAATTTTTCAGTGCACTTCCGAAGTGCATCTATCATACATATGTATATGCATGTAAATATGTAAAAAGATTTACTAATATAATTTTAAAATTAAGTGCTGCAACTGCATTCTATTTACATATATTCAGTTCGAAAATTTAATGCGGTAGCAGACAAAAACGCGAAACACTAATAAATATCTGTCAGACGGAGAATTCCAGAATTCTGTTAAACCATATATTTCTCTATATGCGACCCTGGAATACTCTGCAAATGAATATTTACATATTTATGTGTTTCAGATATTCACATTAAACCTGCGAAACTTTCTATTAACATTCTGTTAACAGAGAAACTCCACTTAACATAGCTTGAACATGTTGTATGTTGTTGATACTTGCGTGGAGTGTTAAGTAGGAGTGCCAACTGCATGGAATACCAATAACAGTCGCTTCACTGGATGGGTAATTATGAGAGAAATAAGTACTCTTCGCACTCACGCTACGCACACAATTAAGCCCATTCACGCTCAACCCACTGACCATACAACATATACATAGATAAGACATTTCATACAACGAAAACCGCCACGAAATTTCATTGCGTTCGATGCCACATATCTCGAACAGCTTCCGACAAGTTCGATCGAACAATGTGCGAACATATTCTGAGTACACAAAAATGCCCAAAAATGGGTCAAAAATTAAAATTGACAGAATGGAAAAATTTTTGATGTAGATTCAAAATATGATCAAAACCATTGACATAAATGCAAAAATTTTGAAAATCGGTTGATTTTTAGCTGAATTATGGCTTCTCAAAGTTGGAAAAGTCTCAATTTTTTTCTCTAAAAAACAGGTTTATTACAATTTTTGACTTTCCTTGCCATATTTTTCAAAATATGTAATAAACTTTTGGTACCGATTTAAAGTACGAGCAACACCATATCCAGAAATGCATAAATATAGAAAATCGACCAAGGTGTGGAAAAGTTGTGGGTTCCCAAAGATGAGGAAGATTTCAATTTTTCTCAGAAAGCTGTTTTTTGACTATATTTTCAGTATTTTGACTATATTTTCTAAAATATTGGTCCAAATCAAGTGCGGTAAAGTTTTTTATACTCATTTTGATGCCAGAAATCGATTGGACACAAAAAATTTCGACTTTAAGACTTTAACTTTTTTGACATTTTTTGCAAGGGGTTAGTATGCAAAAATGACCAAAAATGGGTCAAAAATTAAAATTGACAGGATGGAAAAATTTTTGATGTAGATTCAAAATATGATCCAAACCATTGACATAAATTCAAAAATTTTGAAAATCGGTTGATTTTTAGCTGAATTATGGCTTCTCAAAGTTGGAACAGTCTCAATTTTTTTCACTAAAAAACAGGTTTATTACAATTTTTGACTTCCTTGCCATATTTTTCAAAATATGTAATAAACTTTTGGTACCGATTTAAAGTACGAGCAACACCATATCCAGAAATGCATAAATATAGAAAATCGACCAAGGTGTGGAAAAGTTGTGGGTTCTCAAAGATGAGGAAGATTTCAATTTTTTCTCAGAAAGCTGTTTTCTGACCATATTTTCAGTATTTTGACTATATTTTGTAAAATATTGGTCCAAATCAAGTGCGGTAAAGTTTTTTATACTCATTTTGATGCCAGAAATCGATTGGGCACAAAAAATTTCCACTTTAAGACTTTAACTTTTTTGACATTTTTTGCAAGGGGTTAGTATGCAAAAATGACCAAAAATGGGTCAAAAATTAGAATTGACAGAATTGAAAAATTTTTGATGTAGATTCAAAATATGATCAAAACCATTGACATAAATGCAAAAATTTTGAAAATCGGTTGATTTTTAGCTGAATTATGGCTTCCCAAAGTTGGAAAAGTCTCAGTTTTTTCACTAAAAAACAGGTTTATTACAATTTTTGCACTTTCCTTGCCATATTTTTCAAAACGTGTAATAAGCTTTTGATGCCGATTTAAAACATGATCAAAGCCATATCCCGAAATGCATAAATATGGAAAATCGGCTAAGGAAAGTTATGGGAAAGTTATGATTTACCAAAGATGAGGAATGCATGTACATACACACAACTCAGAATATGTTCGCACATTGTTCGATCGAACTTGTCGGAAGCTGTTCAAGTGAGACTTTTGGGGTATGTCGCATCGAACTGCGGTATCTCGCTAAGAAATTTCGTGGCGGTTTTCGTTGTATGAAATGGCCCATCTATATGTTTTATGGTCAGTGCTCAAACACACAAATCCATTCACTGCTTCTTTGCCGGCGAGAGAGCCGTATACCATAAGAGAGATTGAGAGCCATTGGTGTGTGCGTAGGCAAGTGTGTGTGACAGAGTAATGTTAACTGAAGACCGAATGTTTATTTGTATGCGCGAGCGCTCTTTCTCTATTGGACTCTCTGTTTGTTTGACGCTCTGGCTCTCAGTGTTACTCTCTCTGTCTCTCTTTTGTTGTGTGTGTGGAAGCGGCTGAGGCAAAGCGCTATATAAGCGTCAACACACATTAAATGCAAAACAGTTGAAAAGAAAAATTCGAAGCGCGGCGAAATAGTGCGAACCACGGAACAAATATTCATATATATATGTGATTTTTTTTGTTTTGTCTGATTAGAAAGTGAATACATATACAAAATCGTACAAGCGCAAGCAAGCTGACCAAATCTAATTGGAAGAACAAGCAACCCACAGTTCAGCAACAATAAGAATTTTAGCGGCGGCGCGTATTTCGTAGCGCGTGAAAATAACCAATTGAATAAGAAGAAGAAGCAGAAGCAGCAGCAGAAGTTTCTTTAGTTCATTCTAACCACACATATACAAACAAACAGCATAAATCAAAATGGCCGAGGCTAACAAGAGAAATATTCCCATTAAATTGGGCGACTTCAGCGTTATCGATACGGAATTCAGCAGTATACGTGAGCGTTTCGATTCCGAGATGCGTAAAATGGAGGAGGAGATGGCCAAGTTCCGTCACGAGCTGATGAACCGCGAGGCGAACTTCTTTGAATCAACCAGGTAAGAATTCAATATTCCACTCTATGTTTTCTGAATGGGTTCCACTGTGTGAATGTATGTACATATGTATGTATGGATATTATTCCCATTTTTGGTTGGAGTTTCGTTTCTTATCTTCCCAAATGTATATTTTTGTAAAACAGTTTATTGTATTTATTATCTGTAAAATAAGCATTTATCGGTTACGATGTTTCGGGTATGCCGCGTACACACTCATCAACATCATCATCATCAATCTCATCATGTATGTACGCCTAAAAATAGGCATAGTCTTTGGGCTAGCAACATCTAGCTGGATTACGTACTGGGCTACGGCTAAGGCCAAGCAAGACAAGCGCTGAATGCCCCAGATACAGCACATTGCCTCTTCTTCTTCCCTTGCTACTTATGCCTAATGCGAGGGGTGGAATGAGTCATACATGCATACACACACATTCATACATACATACATACATACATAAAAATTATCCAACAACACATGATGTGCTGTTTCCCCGCCAAAAAAGAAAAAAAAAACACGACCCATTAGCGCATATTTCAAAATTGCCAAATATTTTCGAGAATGTTTGTTTTCTAGTCTATTGATATATACTTATTTATGTACATATGCTCATATCTGTACATATGTAGATGAATTTAATGGTACATCGTCGACTGCAGCCCTGGCACTGCACACACACACACACACTCTCACAAACATATTTCTGCAATCGTTATGATGTGGCGTAACGGAATCTTTTTTGTGCTTCGTGCGGCAGCAAAAATCTTGCGTACTTGCCAAACACACATAATACATATGTACATATATGTATGTACATATATACATACATATGCACATGCAGATGTGAATATATAATTCAAATATTTACTAAATAAACAGGCAATGTGAAGGCGGCCATTGGAGATTGAAACAAAACAAGAAAAAAATGTGTACACACTTGCGCTCGCATACAATACATACTTACAAACATACATATGTGAACATGTATGTATGTATGTATGTATGTTGAGTACTGTAGTTCAAATGACGTTGATGGTGCGCTGTCGCAGTCGTCTTGCTGCCGCTGCCGCTATCATCGCGGTTGCGCCGCCTCGCTTGGCTTTGTGGTGGGGGGACGCTGCGTCGCGTCACGTCGCGTGGGCGCCACTTGAGGCGAATTCGAACAAACCACTTTGGTTTTACCTCGACTCTGGCCATATACAATGACATAATCGAAACAGTTTATCTGGCACAGCTTTGGTTGCATTTGCATTTGGCAACAAAAGCAAAAACAACAACTAACTTTTTAAGCAAAAAGTTTTTCATGCATAGAGTTAACCATCATATTGCGTGCTTCATCGAAACTTTCGAACAAAATGCGACTTCGAATTTTCTCGCTTGCTTTTCACCTGCAGGTGACCTTTAACACTGGCAGTCCAACGATTGTAAATGATGGCCGATGAATATGACTTGGGGGCTGTGTGGCGGCGAGTCGATGACTCAGCGTTCACTAATTAGGAATCGAGTATCGATCGCATACACACACACACGAACACAAACAAGCACATCAGCCAATGGGCAGGCCCTTCAGCTGGGCGGGTGGACAGCTAGAATGAAATGAAATTGAATGAAATGAAATATGGGAGAGAGAATAATGTATTGTAAAACGGCAGTTTAAAAATACATGATCACGTCACCACCATCGGTTTCTATACACAAATGTACTATAGAGCAAACACAATAGGCAACTCAATTGATTTCTCTAGTAATTCGTTAGTCAATATTCGAAACTATTGGATCGCATTTGAATACCGTACTGCCAATTTCTACTTAATTGCTCAATTTACTTAATAATAATAGAATACAATATCAGGCCAGACCAGCACTAGATCATATATCCAACCATAGGCATTGTATACAGAGATCGAATGGATCGACTTTGGGATCGCGTTTTGTTTATGCAAATAAATAGCGAGTCTATTTACAAGCGTATTATATACAGACATACATTTGTAATATACACTCAATATAAATATATATGTATGTATGTATGTATGTATGTAGATTATATATCGTATAAATATTGATGTTTATCATATTTATTTAACTTGCTCTTTTGTTATGATATAATAATGATTTTTTTCAATTGGCAACTGCCCAATAGTAATCAATTGGCATTTAATTCATTTTCACTTCAACACAGCTGCAAAGCGTAGGTGTGTCTACTGTAAATATTTACTTTTGAGTATGTACATATGTACATATATACATGTGTACACACTGTGTGCTCAGTGTTGTTCCTTCTTCCCCTTCCCCCCAAAATGTGGCTGGTATGTTATGATGAGGTTTGTTGTTGATGATGCTACTGCCCGCTGATGATAAATAATAATACTGTTTAGATGATATCACGAAAATTTTTAGCATTTCGTTAGCTTCATTCTCTCATCCTCGCACAGATTGGATGACACTTGTGATCGTTGCAATTGGCTATCGATTAGCATTTGGTCGTTGTATTTTTATTTTTCTTTCGTGCAATCGCAAAACTCAACGACGCTTCGTCGACACTTGATATGTGTGTACGTCGTCGACGTCGGTGTTGTTGTTGCTGTGGCTGTTGCTGCTCGTTTGCTTTGATTTTTTCTTTTGTTCGTCTCGAGCTTTTTCAATAACAAAACACACGAAAAATATGCATGACATCATCATCAAAAGCACCGGTGGGAGAGAGCGTGAGTGTGAGCACAAGAGATACGACGCCTAATGTGCGTGTATGTGTGTGTGTGAGTAGGGAGAGAGAGAGAGTTTCTTTTAACCGTGGGTCTGTCTCAACTTATGAGTGTGTATATGTGTGTGTGAGTTTGGCCAGCCATCAGCAAGTTAGCGCCAACGTCGCAACGTCTGTTCCGGCAGGTGCCTTGACTTCCTCTATGCTGCCCCCACAACTTGTTTGTCTCCCACTCTCTCTCTCGTCTACCATTCGTCAGTCAATAGCCCACGGCAGAAATTAACGGTAGTCACTTATACAACACATTCATAAGCCCACGCATACATACATACATATGTACATATTTGGAGAGGGAATTTAATGTGGGAGCTGAAGCTTGTTATTGTTGTTACCGTTGTTGCTAGTTGCATTTAACAGTTGCACGTTGACAGCAAGGTCGCCTGCAAGTTGTGGCTATGGGCACGTTTACGTTACAGTTGATTGCCAGGCAACGTCAAACGGCACGCTTATCTACACACATGCTTATGCGTCTGTTTGCCTGTATGTACATATGTATCTGTGTGTGATTTTTAATTGAGTGCGTGGACTCAGTGCTGGCAACGACAGCGATAAAAAGGCTACTTTTGGCTTGAATTTTTGCAGATAGCAATTTATGTTGAATTGAACGCTGATTTGTAGCACTTTATTGCAATCACTTAATAATTGGCGTTTAAATGACAGGTTATTTTAGCGGAGGGAATGTGTTATGTTTCTGAGTTGGCAACACTTTTAGCCGTAACTCACGTTGAGTTGGCAATAGTGGTTCATTGGTCAGCGTATCTCAATCTTTATTTATTATTTGTTCTTCCTCTTTGCTTTTTACCTTATGTGTCGTATAAGAGAATATATCTGTGTGTGTGTGTGTGTGTGTGTTTGTTCTACCTTTTTGCACTTCAATTTGAAATAAGAAATATTTATGTACAGTTAAAAAAAAGAAAAGAAAAACCACAAAAAATTTAACTGGAAGCTTCTTTTTGCCATATTCTTACTCACTTTCTTCTTACTCTCTTTCTTAATCTTATTCAACAATCTTTACATGCTGCTTTTGGAAACCGCAATTAAAAAAATCATATGTTAAAAAAAATCCAACAAACTTATGTATAAATATAATAATACCATAATAACTCGAACAAATTTTAATAATCCTTTCCTCTCGAAAAAAGCTCTACTAAAAAAACAACAACTACAACCAGGTATACTGAATATAATTAGTGTCAGTTTTTCTTCTTTTGTTTTTCTAATTTGTTTAATACATATGTATGTATGTATGTATGTACATCGTATTGTATAATAATTTATTGAGTTTCATTTTGTTTAACTTTAAGCATACACGTAATTTCTATTTTAACAAAAAAAAACTCGACTCGGAATCACTTTTACCCCGACACAATTTTTACGATTGTTAATAACAATATTTCAGTATATATATATATATGCATGTATGTACATGTGTATACACTTATTTAAGCACAAAAATGCACACACACACACATACACCAACATTCTTATGCATATAGTAATATTTCTGTACATAATGTGTGTACACACTGTTTTGTCGCTGCTGAATGACAGACAGATTCGTCTCCGTTGTCACTTAAACAAAAAAAAATGAAATAAAAAAAGTTTAACAAAATTCATTTTGAAAAGTAAATTTAAATTCATGCATACATATATAGGAATGAACATATTGCGTATGTAGATAACACTATGTATATGTAGACACCTCATATTTGTATATAGAACATTCGCCAGGTGTATTACTATAGCATCTGTAGTATCAGCTAAATATTTATTCTATCATAATATTTTCTGAGCCAAAAGTTCAATAAACCCGTAAAAGATTTCCTTCCTTTCTACTGCTAAGATCAAATTTCATTATACAACCATAGGTACATACATACATACATAACATATGTACATATGTATGTACTATTGTTGAAATTAGTTGAAACAGCTGTAGTTACTTAATCACTTTTGGGAAGGTAATAGCAGAACATACTTAATGTCAGATCGCTAATACCCTTAGTCATGTAGAGCAGCAAAATGGGAACGTTCTTCGAAGAGATTTTCTGTGTATTTCTATTTTCTTCTTTTGTTTTCTTTCTTTTTCCTTTTGCTGGCAGCTGTGCCAAATGCTTTGCTGCCCCCATTGTGTCTGAAGCAATGAGCAAGCAAAGAGAAATATAAATTTGAGTTACAGCACACATACATATGTACATATGTATGTATACATATCCATACTATATACCAAATACATACATATAGTATGTATGTATGTATGTATCTTAGGCCCGCCTTCCATGCACAGCGGCCGTTTTAAAAATAAGCGTCGCTTTGAAGCGGAAATCCGCAGCTATTTTTAGCTCCAGCTAGGATCAGCATCTCATCCGAGTTGTGGAGTCCTCAGTTTACATTTTCCGTTTGCAGTTGCATTTGAAACTAGTTTGTTAACGGTTCCTCATCATCATCATCATCTTTATCTTTATCACTGATCACTTTCTTCTGTTCTGTTCGAAATGGAAGCATTTTCACGCACTTTTAACAAAACCTTTCGCAAAACAAGCACAACAACAACCACAACAAGTAGCCATAGGTATCTGTACAATTATATATAGTATCGGAGATATATGTACATGTGTAGTTGAAATCGTTGACTAATCGTACCAATTGTGTTGATATTATTGCAGCTCAACAACAAACTCGGCGCTGCCATCACGAGTACCCAAGCAACAGAATTATGTGTCCGACATTAGTTCGCCCCTGATTCAGGTAATTATCGAACAATTAGTATATTTATTCCAATTGGCATATTAACAAATTGTGTGTTTTTTGTACTCAATTCGTATAGGATGAAGGCGATAACAAGGTGCTGAAGCTGCGCTTCGATGTCAGCCAATATGCGCCCGAGGAGATTGTTGTAAAGACGGTCGATCAGAAACTGCTGGTAATTATCAAATATGTTATATTTGAGAAACATTCTTCAAATATGTATGTTAATTGTTTTTTTTCTTTCTATTTAATGTAATATAGGTGCACGCCAAGCATGAGGAGAAGTCAGACACAAAGAGCGTTTACAGGGAATACAATCGCGAATTCCTGCTGCCGAAGGGTGTCAATCCCGAGTCCATACGCTCGTCCCTCAGCAAGGATGGTGTCCTCACTGTGGATGCACCATTGCCTGCCCTCACCGCTGGCGAAACCCTGATTCCCATTGCGCACAAGTGAGCCAACATTTCTGCATCATTGGCCACCACCAACACCACCAACAGCAGCAGCATCAGGAACAGCAATATCCCCAAATCGTTCTCCTCATCCCGAACCTACTAAATCCTAGGCTGAATCTGAATAAAATCACAGCAGACATCAATATTTATACTATATACATATGTATGTATATATAACTTGATTTATATATGCAACATAGCGCGAGACAAAGAGAGGGAGCGAAAGCAGAAGTTTTTTTTTTATATAAATTGGCCGCCTATCAACAACAACAATCATGATTGATTAAACAATTACTCTATTTGTTTATATATACATATACATATATATATTTTTTTTTGGTTTTCATTTTGCAATTATAAATGCTTAAATATAATACATACTGACTTACTACTCATATTTAACTGTAATAACTTAAGTGTAATGCAAATTATTATTAAATTTGATTAATTTAATTCATATTTATAATTCTCGCTATTAAATGTTATTATTTCTTTGTCGTCGTAGTTCATCCGTGTATTCTCATTACTTATGGCAGTTAACTCTGTTTTTAATATTTGTACCACAGTTACAGGGTATACTCTATAATATATATAGAGTCAGGATCAATGAAGGGATCGATCTAACTTCCAGCCTTTTATAGTTCCGCTTATAGTAGAAATAATGTTGTTGGGAAAAGCGAACTTAATTTCAAACTGGATTTCAAAAAGTGTTTAGGGTTGCCAATACTCAGCAATTTCTGGATTGCCACAGTTGTTACAGGGCTGCCATGCTACACAGGGTAGACAGATTTCAATTCACTTCATTTATGCTTTTGGGCATCAACAGTTAGGGAACAAATCCGAAAATAAAAATCCAAAATTTTACAGTTTAAATAAAGATCTTTGGAGTGTTTTAGTGTATTTTAGCATATTTAGAATATTTAAATTTTTTACGGTCTTTTTTAATACCCAACAAGAAGATGCGACGAAACCTAAATATGCGCACCGATCGATATGAGACTGAGTCCAAACCATCGACATTTCAAGATCCTCGTTACCGGATCAGGTCTGCGCAAACTGTTATCTCGGCAATAGTTGGCGGTTTCATTACCACTGTTGCGGGTAAGTGATCATCATCATCATCATGTCATTTTCATCTAACACTGTGGTGATCAACTGTGTGACAGTAACGCCATTGGATGTGATTAAGATTCGTCAACAAGGTGCACGGGCCGCACGGGGAGCACAGGCCTCAAAGTCGGACGAATTTAAGGAATCCAAATACCGCCATAACTATCGCACTTTTCCATACGTCAATCCTAGTACATCCAAGTGGCAGAGATTTTTTAACTCCCGTCGATATAATGGTGGTTTCCTGGTGAGACATATCTTCAATGCACAAATATATGTATGTACTGGCAACGACATTTCTCATATAGGGAACGCTATGCCAAATTGTTGCCACCAATGGCATCACCGGCCTCTGGTCAGGCATGAGCCTCACACTGATGACTTCTTTGCCAGCGACAACGATCTACTTTGCAAGCTATGATTTTCTGAAAACTTCGCTGACTAAATTCCATTATTACTGTGCCGGAAATTGCGGGAGATTGGAGGAGACCAGCCAGGTGATGGTGTTACCAACACCCACCTATGTGCCGCTGTTAGCTGGCATGGTGGCTCGTAGCTTGGCTACCGTAGTGGTGACGCCATTGGAACTGATGCGGATTAAAAAGCAGTCGGGTCGCATTGGCTATGCCAAACTGTTTCAGTTAGTTCGAAATTTGGTCAAGTTCCATGGCATTATGGGACTTTATGGGGCTCTGCCATCTACGCTATTGCGGGATGCCCCATTCTCGGGTATATACTGGGCTACGTTCGAATCAATTGATCGCACCTTAATAGCTGCCAATCGAGATCTGTGGATTATCTTACTCAAAGGTGCCGCTGCTGGAACGGTAGGTTTAACTGATGCCAGCAATTACAGCTTCTATGTATAACGTGGAGTATACTTTCTTGTAGTTGGCCGCAATCGTGACGATGCCGTTCGATGTAGTAAATACGCAGACCCAACTTGAGGTTGCCAATCCCAAAGCCTTGGTCAAGGGATCAGGCAGACCATCGGTGACATCACGTATTCTCTTCATTTTTCGCAAACAAGGTGTGCGGGCACTCTATGCTGGTCTTTTGCCGCGTATGATGCGAATAGTGCCTGGGTCCGCAATCATGATGGCAACATTTCAATTTAGCAAAACGTATTTCTACAATTTGAATGTAGAGGCGGGTAAGTATCAGTGACTAATCGATAACTCGCAGCTGCCATCGGCGAAAGCTCTCCATATAAACGATAGTTGTACGGCAACAGCTGATCAACTATCGATAGTTCCTTATCAATATCAATAATATTGTATGGAAATCTTTTTGGATTTACGTTTGGGTTGTAACGTCTTCCCGTTTACTTTTCAGTTTCGATTCCAATATTAATATATTATTATAATATAACTCGCTCACAATATCTTCAAACAAACACTCAGCCCATAAGCACACATTTGCAGCTCAACGTCGGGAAAATTAACGCGCCCGCCAACCAAGATGTCTACAAATTCGAGCGCGACAGCTGCCAGGCAAAATCCAGGACAATGTGCATCGGCTGGAAAACATTCGATGACAGACCCCAGATTTCGTATACGACCCATGCAGCAAGTGGTATCTGCTTGTACCGGTGCCATGATTACCGCCTGCTTCAGTAAGTGCCCCAGACAAACACAAACACAAACACATATCTACATACATACATACATGCACGTTCATATGGCATGTGGATGTGTGGGTGTGTTTTTGTATACAAATGATAATTTCATCATGATTTTGTTATATTTCTAGTGACCCCCCTCGATGTTATCAAGACTCGTTTGCAGGCCCAACAGTCCGCACTGCTATCCAAGAAATGTTTCCTATACTGTAATGGCCTTATGGATCATATCTGCCCCTGCGGCCCCAATACACCAACTCCAACCGCCGCCTCCCATCATGCATTTAACAAAATAACCACCTCCTCAACCCACTTCACGGGCACAATTGTACGTAGCTGAAGCTATTATTTCATGGTTAATATTCCTCTAGAACTTTATCTTAATTGTGTGCAGGATGCTTTTATAAAGATAAGTCGCACAGAAGGCATCAGCTCACTGTGGTCAGGACTAAGTCCCACATTGATATCGGCACTGCCCTCGACGATTATCTATTTTGTGGCCTATGAACAGTTCAAAGCGCGATTCACCGATTTACACTACAAGTACCTGTCGCCAGTGCAAAGTTCGTCCACATTTGGCATTGGCCGTGACACTCCCATGATGGTGCCGCTGCTGGCCGGAGTTTCAGCCCGAATTCTGGCCGTCACCTTTGTTAGTCCCATTGAGCTGATACGCACCAAGATGCAGTCACAGAAGATGACCCATGCGGAGATGTTCACGTCGGTGCGACAGGTGGTGCACTCGCAGGGTATATTGGGCCTGTGGCGGGGTCTGCCGCCAACAATACTGCGGGATGTGCCATTCTCGGGCATTTATTGGACGTGTTACGAGTTCCTTAAAAGTAGCTTCAATGTCGTTGAGCCAACATTTGGGTTCAGTTTCGTTGCTGGCGCTATTTCGGGATCGGTGAGTGCCGCCAAACAACTAACTAATAGATGACTTGATTGTAATCCAATTGCATCCATTTGCTTAGGTTGCTGCCTCGATAACGACACCATTTGATGTCATTAAGACGCATGAACAAATCGAGTTTGGTGAAAAGGTTATCTTTACAGGTAGGCCCAATGCAACCATACAGTTGAATAATAACTACACAGCTACGGTTTGCCTCACGTCAGATCATCCGGCGAAAAGTGTGCCCACCAAGTCGGTGGCGGAGCGTTTATCCACCATTTATCGCTTGAACGGATTACGGGGTGTGTTCTCCGGTCTGGGACCACGCCTATTCAAGGTGGCACCGGCATGTGCCATCATGATATCAACATTCGAATACGGCAAGTCATTCTTTTACCACTACAATGTAAACGAACACAATCAATCGCTAATTACTGACGATGTCGGTGTTCAAAATGTTGGAGGGAAGAGTGAAGACTAGGACGATGACATATAACGCATTGTAAATATGTACATGAATTAAGTTAAAACTGAAATTGACTGGACTACAACATGAAATTCAAAATTTAAATAACTGAAATAAAATTAATTTTGGGAACAACTCTCTTCGATATTAATGCGATTCGAAATACCAATAATCGCACAGTTTACCGCCTAATCGATAACAAACAGTCTGATGGGTAATCGATATTTTGGCCAACCATATGTTTTTCTTTGTTGCTATCGATAACACAGTAAACACGTGTGACAGAGCAAGTCACTTTTTGTTTGGATTGTTTGTAGCATTTTAATTACCGCTTTACAAAATGGTTAAAAATAAAGTAACTAAGGAAAATGATACAAAGGACGACACAGCTGAAGCCACAAAGCCGGAAGTTGCAAAACCCAAACCGAAAAAGATACTCAAGCCAGAAGCAAGTATACCCCGTGGTCAGCCCAAATCGAATCGTCCATGGAAGACGCCGAAACAAAAGTAATATCGGCATTAATTCAAATTTTGTGTAGTTATAAATTAAGTTACTTATGAAATTAGGTTCAGCAACATCAAGAAGACTGTGAAACGTCTGTCGTTTGAGAAGAAACAGGAACTGCGTAACGAACTGCGCTACATCAAAGAAAAGTCCAAGGAGATCAAGGATCAGCGCAAAGAGGCGGCTGCCCAACATCGCCAGCGTCGCATTGAGAATGCCGAACGCCGTTTGGCCAACGAGCGACGCGCCGAGATCGTCCAGGTGATCAAGAATCCTGCCAAGCTGAAGCGTATGAAGAAGAAGCAGATGCGTATGATTGAAAAACGTGATCTGAGTCAAGTGAAAGTCGTCTAGGATATACATTCATACTATGTATTTCTTTCCTCGTATATATATATATATATTTTTTCCTCCCCTTTCATTCTACAAACATTAAATATATCTAGTTTAATAGTAATCGTATGTACATACATATACATGTAAAGCTTATGTTTATGTTTATCAGTAACTGCTGCCTGTAGAGTATAAAAGAAGATTAACATAGTAATCCAACTCCAACTGATCTGTGCGTGGCTGTTCCGCATCCTGTTTGAATTGTGCCAGAATCTGTTTACGTTTCTCGTTCAATGTACGGCCCATAGCTGCCTTATCCTGCGACTTCTCCATGCAGCTCCTTATACCTGACCGCAACAGCAAGTCCAACTGATGCGACAGAGATTGCAGTTGTGTCTGCTTGATGAACGGCTCCAGTGGTGCATCTATTGGACACTGCAGCAACGACTTCAGGAACTCGGCAATAACGTGCAGAGAATCATTAAAATTGTTGTGGTCGATTGATAGACTGTGATGTTCCCATGCATTATCAGCAAGTGGTGGCTCCAGACGAGTCTGCATCTGTTGTATGACTGCGTTGGGAATGCTGCACCCGCTCCTGCTCTCGCTTCGCTCTTCGTTGCCACGTAGACACTGCTCCAATGTCCTGTTGATGTGGATCTGGGCATAGACACAGCCTTGGGAGCGACACAACTGATACAGCTTATAACGCATGCTCCGATAATAATGATTATCATCACAAATTATTAAAAAGTTGTCCATATTTGTTGTCGCCATAGCAGCACGTACATTTGCCGGCAGTTCCAGATGCTCATCCAGTGTCCTTGTTGCAAGTCCAGCTATCAATTTGCTCAACAACTGCAGGATCTGCTGGCGTTGTGCTTTGTAGTCCGTCAGATTGGTTGATCCAATGTGGAAGTGTTCATCGTAGCACAAGTGCAAAATATTCCAATTGTTTCCAAGCTCCAGCTGCCTTTCCAGCAGCCACCTGCTCAGCTGAGTCTTGCCTGCGGCAGGCAGGCCAATAAGTGCAACTAGACAGATTCTCGGCATAACTATGTACATTTGTGTGTGTGAGTGTATAAATGTTTTGTTTCTGGTTTTTAACTATCTAATATAGAGAACAACAACTGTGGCATGACACCCCAATCCTCGGATTGCTGCCGGTGCTGCTACATGGACAATTTGTTAGGTGCTCCTGCGGTCAGAACAGCAGTCACAGGACTGGCAGCTTCCTTTTCCTTTAGCTGATTCTTGATGAGGTTCTCCTGCTGCTGTTGCTCCGTTTTCCTGTTTTGCAACTCGACCTCTTCCATTCGTTTCACATTAATCTTTGTTTGCACCTCCACATAGGTCTTCATCATGCTCTGGTTGAATTGCGCGAATTTTGTGACACATCTGTTTACGCAGATTGCCTAACAATTGAAATGTACATTATGCAAATGTTGTATGTATATAAAGTGGGTTTATATACATACCTCCTGATCAAAGAGTTCGCGGTCACTCAGATTATCAACACATCGATTAAAGCACAATTCCGTCACTTTGTTGTATAATGTGAGAAAATCTTTTAGCTGCAATGCAAAATTGTGATAATTCTTGAAATAAAGTGATCGCAAATACCATATGTAATACATACATTACGTAAATTAGAATCCATTTGCTTAAAATTTTACCAAATTTATGATATATTTATACAATAGTAATTTAATTTTAATTTTATGGTTGAGATAATCTTTGCGATGTTCGACGGCAGGCAGCAGCTGACTATCTACTTTGTATCGACATACATTGTTATCGATATATCATATCGCAACCAGAGTATTTCAACCCTGAACACTATTGATACTATCGATAGTTGAATCAGCTGCGATGCACGTGCTGCTCAGTTTCAAACATACGTACATAACTACATATATCTGATGTTTGCCGTGTTTTGATTTGGCCAAGACTTTCATATTTCGGAAAGCAATAGATGCCTCTATGCAGGCGAAACCAAAGAAATATTTAAGTTGCTTGCGGCAACACTTTGGCCTAAATGCATTCAAACCATTACAATGGCAGATAATCAAAACACTGACAGCGGAGCCAGCAGAGATCGATGTGTGCGCCATAATTGCAACCGGCTATGGGAAGTCCCTTAGCTATCAATTTCCAGCATTTTTCTTGAAGAAAGTTGTAATTGTTATATCGCCACTAATTTCCCTAATGGAGGATCAGGTGAATGCCTTGAATCGAAAGACGGAATGCGCCTGTCTGCTGGGCACAGCTCAGGAGGATCGCAGCATCAAGAAGCGCATCCTTGGACTGCAATTCAAGTTGGTGTATGCCACACCAGAGTACATAACCCGAGGCAATGGACTGAAACTGCTGCAGGATTTGGGGCATCACCTCGCACTGATTGCCGTAGACGAAGCGCATTGCATATCCAAGTGGGGACATGAGTTTCGACCCGCTTACCGTCAGCTCAGCCAACTGCGACAGGCAGTGCCCAGGGTGCGGATGCTGGCACTGACGGGCACGGCCACCAAACGTGTACGCCAAGACATCTGCGAGCAGCTGCATCTTCGCACCCCATTGATGCTGTGCAGTGGCCTGGATCGGCCCAACTTGGAGTTGACGGTGCGCGTCAAGGGCTCCCACATCTGGTCCGATCTCCAGCCCTATCTGAGCTGGGCCAATGAAGTCGACGGCTCTGTGATCGTCTTTAACAATACCATACGCGAGACTGAGCTCATGGCCAAGGAGTTAACCCGTCGCGGCTCGCGTTGCCTCAGCTACCATAGCAAGCTGCCATTGGAGCAGAAGCGATGCCATCAGCAGCAATTCCAGACTGACACGGTGCGCCTCATAGCAGCCACGACTGCATTCGGCATGGGCATCGACAAGCCCAATGTGCGTCTGGTGGTGCATTATGGGGCACCCAGCGATATGGAGCGGTATTACCAGGAGATTGGCCGTGCCGGGCGGGATGGTCTGCCGGCCAAATGTGTGCTCTTCTCTGGCGACGCGGATGCGGCCATCCATCAACGTCTGCAACACAGTCAACCGCTGACCGAGCAGCGCAGCGAGGAGCTACAGCGTCTGGCAAGGATAATGCTGGACTATACACAGAGCAGTCAGTGTCGACGTCAGTTCATACTCAACTACTTCGATGACCAGGAGACACTGGCATCCTTGAAGTGGCGTCACAACTGCTGCGACAACTGTCGTAAGTCGCGACACACGAAGCTCAGCCAGGTCGAGGTTGATCCTCTAGCCGGGCGGCTGGATGTGAGTGGCGAGGCACGTCTATTGCTGGGCATGCTGCGGGATGTGAACGGCCGTGTCGGACTGGGCAAGATTATATTGGCGTTGCGTGGATCTCGTAGGAAGTGCATCAGCGAGGAGAGCCGCCAACACGAAAACTTTGGCCGGGGTGGCCATCGATCCATTGCCTGGTATAAAGCGCTGGCCGAGCACCTCAAAGTGGATGGATACATCAAGGATGAGTACCGCAAGAATGCGAAAAGTGCCTTCGGCTTCCTGATGCCGCAGGTGACACTGAAAGGCTGCTGTTGGCTGGACAAGGATCCGACTGACGGTCAACCCATGATCATAGAGCCAAGTCCCAAATTGGCCAAGCTACTGAAGTGCAATAAGCAGGGCAACCAGTTGCCAAAGAAGAAAGACTTGGATTGGGGTCCAGATATTGACATCGATCTCGATGAACTGGATGAGCTGGTCGAAAAGGAGCAGCAAGCTGAATGCATCTGGGGACCTGACATTGACATCGACTACAAGCAACTGGATGAGGCGGTTGCCAAGTCAATTGCATCTCCGCCAACGGCCACACCACCACACAATAAGGCAGCCAGCCACGATCTCGAGCTGCTACTAGCCGATTGCCAAAAGATCCTACAAGAGGAACAGGAGGAGACTGCTCGCACCCATAAGGCCCGCAAGCGGGTCTGGCAATTCCTAGAGGCTAGCTACCAGAAGAAACCACTTATCCCAAAGTACAAATATAATTCGCGTCCAACCAAGAGTAACTGATTGATGGAGACACTCTCACTCACACTACAACAAATTTACATTCATTAGAATACTTATCTAGTTAATTATGGAGAGATTTTTCTCTTTGTTATATGTACTTAAGTTACATAGTGGAATTATGCAATTTATACAGGCATTACAAACTGAAACCAACAAAAAATTGTATGTGTTTAAATAATTTTGAACGTTTGAATTTAACCGCGCTAATGAATATTCAAATTAATTGGCGAGAGTCTCTCTCTGAGAGATGCACAGTGTGTCCTATAAGTGGGAGAGAGAAATAGATATGGGATTGAATGGTTCGATGATTGACTTATCGATATTATTGAATTCAGCGCAGCAGCTAATCGCGATACGCAGATATCGCTTTTTGAATTAGATTACAAACCAGGGCCAAGCATAGCTTAGAAATAATTAGGACATATATGTGATCAGTGGTCTAAGAAGTGTGATAATTTGGAATTCTTTCGTGTTATACTATGTATGTCCTTCAGCTACATTTTGGAGCTATGCAATCTATTCAAACTGTACGCACACTATGTTATTTAATATTTACGGGCATCTTCCAGGGATGTGTTCATTATGTCCCCTCCGTGGATAGATTGTTGCCATCGGCTGTTGCCGGACGACTCTCGCAGCTATCCTCCCCGCTGCTGGTGGTCGATGCGCCCTCCTCTGGTGACGTTTTAGCCGCCTCATCGTTCTCCTGCTGATTATCCTGAGCACCTCCCGCAATGCCAGCATCATTGTCATCGGCATCGGCTCCCTTTTTGTTCTATACGAAGATGAGGTTTTATAGCATATTTGCCGATCTTAAATTGACATCATTACCTTCTTGCGCTTCTTGGGTTTCTCCGTTTTGACTGCGTGCAGCTCAGCTTCTTCTTGCTTGGCGGACTTGTAGGAGGGAGGAAAGAATTTGGAGGCCTCCTTGTGACCGACCACAGAATTGGGACTAATGTAGCTGGGGCCATACTCCATCAGCAAAGGTATTGTGTCACCCTCCACTTTATTCACTTTGAGCACAATTTTATCCGTACTACGAATACATTTGTTATATAAAGATTATACCAGCTGGAAGTAGTCTCGACTTACGGTACATAGGGTTTGGCGTTATACTTGTCCACGGAATTGGCTATGAATACAGCTGTCTGGGGATTATCGCTGGAGAAGAATCCGTATAGGGGCACATCATCCTTACAGGCCTCCACCAGATTCATTAAATCCTTCTTCTTGTACGCATCGAAGGTCATTATAATATGCGGAGGTTCCGGCACCGGATCTGGCGCCAGGAAAGTGGCGGTTTGGACACGAAAATACGTATAGATGAGTGCCGCATGGGTGCGGTGATCACTGGGCACCCAGATGGGCGGAATTTTGATGACTTTTGTCTGTACGATGGGTTCAACCGGATCTTTCTCCTCTTCTTTTGACTGTTCTTCATCCGGTTTCTCAGCTATGTCATCTTCTGCGCAGTCAGAGTCTATGGAGTTGAATATTAATTGGATAGCTCCAGGGAAATAATATACCCACCTTCAGTTTTGATCTCTACGGTGATCTCAATGGGAGCTATCAGCGGCGGTAGGATAGTCTCCTCCTCATTGAATTCATCTGGCGGCTTAATAATATCCTTGGTCAGCTCGTAAGCATATTGATTGAGTACGACGGGAGGCAGACCCATCGTCTCTTCAACCTTCCAGAAACACATTAACAGTTCCTTCTCATACAGGTGCTGCATAACGTCACTGTCCAGCGGATTTTCAGCCGCAAAATTCACGGTATTGAAATCGTTTTTGGTTATCGTAAATACCTTACGATCCTTACACTGTATTTTGAGCGGATCAGCCGGTTCGGATAGTTTCTTAAACATGTCACGATTCACCTGCGGCCCAAAGACTGTTATACCGATATCGGGTAAGTTTTCCATTATGGTATCGGTCACATATCTTAAGTACTCAATACGCTTCTTCTTGCTCTCCTCCAGTTCAATTCTTGCAGCTAACTCAACGGCTTCCATCTTGATTCGCTGCTGTTCCAGTTCAATGGGTTGCAGCTCGGTTATCTCGTAACACTCATGCGGTTCCTTCGCTATGGTCAGCTCCAGTTCACGGGTGATCATTGCCACCAGTTTGGGCACATCCGTGCCGAACATGATATTGATTGCTTTGCCATTCTGTGGAGGGAAATTTAAAGAAAAAAAAAAACGGAAATAGAGGAAGTTGTCCTGTCTTCGCTTACCGCGACAAACATCCATGTGGGCTCACTCTTCTTATTGAAGCGCTTCAGATAGGAAATGGAGCCAGCCTTGCACTTGGGATAATCAAAGTGAGTAAATATCTAAAGTACTTATTATGGGTTTCCTTGCATTGCGTACATACAATTGCCAGCTGAAGATTGTCACCGCCCAGCTCCAGTTTGATCTTTCGCAGACTACCCACCATGCCCAGACAAGGTCCACACCATTCCGAATATATATCCAAGACTAAAGTGTCAAATGGGTTGAAAAGTGATTGAGAGCATCGTTGGGAAATTCTAAATACCTAGTAAGCCCGGTCTTTGCAAAAACTTTTCGAACTCCTCATCGGAGCTGATGTCCGCCTGGAGCTGCTGAACTCCACCCTTCTTGGCCATGTCATGCTAAATGCCGACTTCAACATGATAAATAATCGTATCATATTTTGGCGATTTTGGCAAAACTATTGATAAAACTTTGTTGTTGCCAAGATTGAGTTACAGGAGTTATATTTCCTGAGGGTTACGACCTATGCAACTGTGGAGTACTCGAAGAGAAGATACCCTGTGCCGGCTATAAGAGCTACAGGAGTTGGCTGCCCCGGTTACGTGGTATAACAAGGTGTAATCTAGCCCAGTTGCCATCTCTTTCAGTTCGAAGTTGTCATCTGGTCTCTCCCTCTCTTTCCGCCTCTTTCTCTCTCTCTCTTTTTCCGTTTCCTAGTCTCCGAAGTTAATTAAAGCCACGAGACTAAGAAAATCGATATGGTGGCCCTTTTTGGGGGATGTTTTAATTGGATTGGGTCCCATTTTGAATGACTTGCTGCACGCTTATGTTTTTGTAGATCTTTAATTTATCTATATATGTATTTATATATATATACTTAGATGTATATATATATATGCATATATAGCCAGTGCAAAAAGGCATAGACGTAATACAATTGTAAACAACATACACACACATATATACACACAATAATTATATACAGATATACATATACATACATATGTATATCGTGACATTTTACAATTTAAAAAAAAAAAGAAAACGAATTCCGAAATATGAAATGTGATTGAAATCGAATTGAAGTGTGTGAGGAAAGGCGACTGTAGAAGCATGACTGTGGGGAGTGGTTTTGGTGAGGAAGGAATGTTTTCTATATATATATGTACTATATATAGATTTCTTCATTATTTGAAAATTTAGCATTTTGCCGCGTGCCCAATTGGTCTTCGTTGTTACTTTGTTACTTGACGTCATACTTTATATTCATTCCGTTTCCGCTTGCTTTCCATTTCCATTTCCATTTCACTTTAATTTTTTTTTTGGTTTTACATCTGTGTTCCAAGGACTTCATGTAATATCGTATCCGTTTAGTGCATTGACTAGATACAGCTAGTTGATTGTGGGTTAGAGATCTTATTCTAGACCCAGCATCCAATTGATGCCCTTAACTATGAAGAATATCAACGGCTGCCAGGCCACCAACCAACGAATCCAGTCTAACAAACGACCATAGAGTACATGTGGCTTCTCCCAACTGAAGCAGAAAATTATACATTGGAATATATCGTAGCCCATGGATAGGGTCAGCACTACTTACGGATTGCGAAACATTTTCTGGAGATCAACCTTTTCTTTGCAATAGGGGCATGTCTGTTTCTTGCCGACAATGCACCAACCTCGTATGCAGAACTCGTGGAACACATGATTACAGGACAGCTTGTATGTGTTCTCAATGACACCCTCCTCCTTCTCGGACACTAATAACTGATTGCCACAAACGGCACAGACATTCTGATCCAAATGCCTGGTGGGCATGCCCTGGGGAGTATAGTACTGCAAGGAAGAGTTGAAGATTAGTCTATAGACTAAGTAGTCTGGTTGTGCACTTACGCCAATGGCCGCGGCCATTTTATCGGAGCAGATCTCAGAGATGTCCCGACCAAGCACACCGATGTATAGGCCATAGAAACAGAAGAGGAGACCCACATCCATCCAAATATTGGGCAGCTGATTGAACAGATAGTTCATGCCCAGAAAGGCGGCCATTATGACCAGATAGCCAATGATGCCCAGGCCATAACTCAACTTATAGATAAAGTAGAACCATTTGTACACCAATCTGTGAATGGAAGAAATCAATGTATTCAAAGGATTGAAGCACTCCCAAAATATATGCAATTTGAATACCTGGGCGTTGTGCCCTGGATGGGCTTTGTGGTAGCGCGTCGCATGACCAGCGCTGTGATGATGGTGAATATCAGCCAAATGATGATGAACCGTATCCAAAGGAACGTGCTCGATATTATAAGTGGTATTAGCCACATGGCCAGCAGTGTGACAAATGCATAGGATCTGTAGTGTCGCTTCTTCCATTCGACCAATATTATCTGGGCAATCACCAGGGTCATAATCAGTATGATAACCATTTCGGAATGCATGGCGTCGTGGCCCTTATGTTTCTCCAGGATCATCTGCCGCTCCGCCCTGCGAAATATATGCAAAGGATTAATAACAATTATGTGACACTGTGCAGTTCAGTTCATCTGGATATACCGCATTCGTTCCTCCGGCGTCATCTCGTCCAGGGACTGTTGAGATATACATATTATTATTCTTCTGTATCACAAATTACATGAAGTATTTTGCCACTAACCTTGTTAAGGTCCACAGGGGCATGGAGGTCCATGTGTTGTTGATGCATGTTGAAGTCGTCGGCAGACACGGACGAACCAGATTAATGTGGATGGCTTTGTAATCTTTAGTGGATAATTGCTATTGGTTCTCCAGCTTGTAATTTATAATTTAACTAAGTAATATGATATAGTCTAAATAGAAAACAAACATTTAACGCAATATTACATATTGTCCCCTGTTTTGCTTATCTAGTGGCGTTGCCATTTTCGGTTTGGTTGCCGCTTATCAGCGTTGCCATTTATCAATACTCCAACCATGATGAATCAGAATATCATTCCACAATATTAACATGTCTTACCTGTATTTAAAATGTATCTACTCTATTTTGTGTATTATGCATTATGATGTTATTAGTTTAAAAGTGTAAATCAGTTTATGTTTTCTGTTGGCAATTAAATTGACAGCAACATATGTGGCAAGAGTTGCCACGCATGCTTACTGTTCTAAATTTTGAACGCTTTAGAACACTGCAGCCACAACATTTTGTTTACTTCTAGAAACTGTGCTAATTAAATAGTTAAGCGCTAATTTTTTTTTTTAAATTTGTATAAACATTTCTAATGTTTGTATTAAAATTAAATACTGCAGTAATATAAATAATTCTAAACATAAATAATGTGCGTCAAAAGTATTGATTCCATTGTTGAAATAAGCACGAAGACTGTTGCATATATTTAAAACAGAGTTGCTTCGATTAATTAATCGTAACACGAATATTTGGGTTTGCTCAAAAATCAAAAACAAAACTAGAAAATCTATCGACAGACTTTAGGCCAAACATTTTGAATACAATATTATGGTGACACATAAAAATTTTCGTTTTATTCGTTAAACATCAATACTAAATTCCGTAAGAGCACATCCTTATGCAACTTTCTTTTTTATAAAAATATATTTTTCAAGCTTTTATCTCTTATTAGCAATCATGGCATTATCAGTATATCTTCGTGAAGGAATCAATGCGGCTATTATAATGGCAGCTGGCGATGCTTTAGCCCAGTTGGCCGTAGAAAAAAAGGAGTTGAAGAATTATGACATCGGACGTACTGCAAGATTTGGCGCAATTGGTTTGGTATTAGTTGGACCCGCTTTACGCCGTTGGTATATTACCTTGGATAAAGTTGTGAAGAGGGAGCAGCCCAAGTTGCAGAGATCTTTAAAGAAAATGGCTCTGGACCAAACAATATTCGCCCCACCATTTACATTGTTGCTATCGTACTTGGTGCCATTTGTTAACGGCTCAAAGCATGACGACATTGTTAAACAGATACGTAAAGATTATTTTACGGTAATGAAGAACAGTTATATGCTATGGCCGTTGGCGCAGATTGTTAACTTTACGGTCGTACCTATGCAGTACCAAGTTATGTATGTTCAATTCATCGCGGTTATCTGGAATACCTATCTCTCAAACAAATTGCTCAATAAATGAAATAATTAGTTAATTAGATTCCTAAAAGCACGTGCCAAATATAATAATAAATAACCAAAGACGTAAACAAAAAACAGCTGTTTGTGCTATGTATCGTATATAATATCGATAAAAACACGACCGTTGATAGACGAACCATGTTGCTGGGTTATCGATAAGTAGAATTAGCAGCTGTTGCGCGCGTTCCTTTTGCATTTCTCTTGTCGCAGCTGTTAGTCATAGTTTTCCGTTTTGTGCTCTAAGGATATGGACTACACACGTGAGATATTAACACTTCAGTTTGGCACCTATGCAAATTATGTGGGTGCCCACTTCTGGAATCAGCAGGTTGGAGCGAATATATTTTCTTTGTCGCAGCTGGTTCAATCATTTACTTTGCAGGAGGTGAACTTTGTTTACGATGAAAGCAGTGGTCAAGTGGAGGAGGAGGAGCTACCCAATAATGACATACTCTACAGAGAAGGTCTCAATGACCAGAAAATGACCACATATACCCCGCGATTGCTCTCCGTTGATCTTGTGGGCACGTTAGGTCATCTGCCCATGGTTGGCGAACTCTACGGTAATTACATACCCATGGGAAATGAAGAGCAGCCAGAGGAGGAAGACATCAAGAAGGCCAAGGAATCGGCAGAACAGAATCAAATGTCGACACTTGGTGAATTGGATGTAGTAAGGCAGTCACCAGTGACGATGTCCGAATATCAAAAGGATCTGCTTAAGAATGCTGTGAATACTCTGGATAAGGATTATAAGTTGGCCGAGACATGCACCAGCTGGGCTGACTACTTATATTCTCGTTATCATCCACGGTCTTTCAATGTGCTCAAGGGCTTGGTTCGACAAACAGATGCCCAGGTTCTCGGTACACATGCTGCCGGTGTTGAACTCTGGGATTCGTCCTCCTTCAATGAAGATTTCTGTGATCGGATTCGTCTCTATGCAGAGGAATGCGATGCTCTCCAGGGCTTCCAGCTATTGTTTGACATTGACGATGGATTCAGTGGAATGGCTACCAAATGCCTCGAGCATCTCAACGATGAGTATAGTCGGGCAAGTTTTGTTCTCCCTCTGCACTATCCCCAGAACTTGTCGTATGCCCAGGCAGATTCTAGGACTGCACATAGCATACGTGTTGTTAATAGCATCTTCAGCTATTACCATCTCAGCGAGCAGGCCACCATGTTTACTCCGCTGTCCACCTTGGAGTCCATCTGGCGGAATTCCTCGTTGCAGTCACGTCGCGTGCCTGGCTTATCGTGGCAATCGGATAACCTGTATCAGACCTCTTCTGTATTGGCCGCATTTCTGGATACCGCAACACTTAGCTATCGGTTGCGCCAGACGCCGGAGACGTTGATGCGTTTCTGTGATCGGGTCACTCCCTCTGGACGCAAGATGACAGCGGCAGCTTTGGCATTGCCCTTGGGTATGCAGCAGGAGCAGGATCTTATCGATTACTTGGACCAGGTCGACAGCAGTGCCCTCTTGACACCACTGACACCCGGTTGTGAACCTGGCAGTGCCCATCTCGTTCAATCGGTTGTGGCTCGCGGTATTCCACACGCCCGTCTCAAACGTCCAATGGAAACGGCGGGTCCCCAACTACGTATGGGCGCATACATTTGTAATAGCGTCTCCCACATGTTGCAGTTGTATTATCAATGTGCCTACCATGGTAGCCTGACACATGCTGCCTCCACACCGTTGCCGTTAAAGACGCAACTGCCATTTCCATATGAGATGTTTGAGGAGTCCATTGCCGTCGATGGTTTCACGATACCCGAACAGGGACAACGAGAGCAGGACTCTCGTGTGCAGAGTGCGCCTGTCCTGGCTGCCCTGCAGAATTCCAGCAAACTTGGGGAGCATCTCGATACATTGCACGGTCAGACGCATCGCATCCAATTGGCCAAGTTACAAGGTTATTCGCAGGCAGGACTTGAACGGGATGAATACGAGACGGCACTGGATAAGGTTCTTGAATTCCGAGATAATTATTCCGATTCTCAATATCTTTAGTTCGACGGCATTATGGGGTTCTTATAAACTATACATATTTGCCTTAATAAAATGATTTGGACCAATATATTGTCGAATTTGAATCGTATAGTAAAAAAAAATGAAGGACGAAAGTCCTCCAGATAAAATATATAACTTGACCGTGTTTTCGTGGCAATAGAACTTAGAATAGTTGATCGATGCACCTCGTTAACGACTATCACCTGGCCAAAGGACATGCTAGTGGTTTTTTTGTACTTTTTGTGTAACAAAAAATTTTGAGTTTTTTGGTTATAGTATTTTAAAAATTTCCTTAAATTATATTTTGTTTTTGAGTTGTTTTCCACCAATGTTTAATAATATATGGTTAAGTTAAGTTTTAAGTAGATTGATGCACCCAAGGACTTTCATCTGTCCAAAGGACATGCGATTAGCTAATGAAGTTTGTGTGTAACCTTGAATTTTGGGATTTCTGGATATATATTTTGAGAATTTCCTTAAATTGAATTTTTTTCGAGTTGATTTCGACCAATTTTTAAAAATAGATGCTTAATAGAGTGGAAAAAGTGATTCGGAGAAAAAGAAAAAAAATTTGTAACTATATTTCTTGATCTCTTAACTTTTGGGAAATTTTTCCGTAAGCTCTCATTTCAGAGTTTATTAACATTTATGGCGATCTATGTGAATGTTAAGGTCTTTGGTTTTTACCAAAAGAGCAGAATTGACATCAATTTGTTTAAACATTGGGTTAGCATTAGAACAGCTGCATTACGGCACGAGTTTCGGCCATATTTGAATAATGAAACAAAGCCCCGACCGCTCTACGATTCCGTATATAAAGTGAAGTGTCGCAATGGGAAAGCAAGTCAGTTTTGGATTTCCCTGAACATTGATAAGATTATCAGAATGCGTACTATCGTCTTGGTAACATTGCTTGCTCTGATTGCGGTGGCTGCCGCTCAAGGACCACGAGGAGGTCGTGGCGGTTTCGGTGGTCGTGGAGGTCCCGGTGGTCGTGGCGGTCGTCGTGGTGGTCCACCTGGCCCACCACAAGGCGGTCCTGACGGCCGTCGTCCTGGTGGCCGTCACGGCGGACATCATCATGGCCATCATGGCGGTCGCCCATGGGGACCCCATCACAGGCGCTCAACAACGGAAGCCAGCATCGTTTCAACCACAACAGTTGCCAGCCAGGATACGACAACAGTTGCCAGCGTGGATCCGACTACAGTTGCCAGCGAGTCTACTACTGAAGTTGCCACTGAGAGCACCACCATTTCCGGATAGATCCACCACCCGCTTCACTTCATTTTGCTTCTCGGCATCTTCAAAAATTTGAATAAAAGAAAATCTTTGCGCGCTTAAGAAATTGAGAGAAGTTTGTTCATATCAGGAAACTGGAGGTTCTATTGAAGATGGTCTGTTAAATAGATGCCAAATAGAGCCTTGATACAAAAAAAAAAATATCTTAAATTGAATTCAATCAGGCGGCATCCTTTGTGTCCTGCTTAAAGGCCATGTCCTTCTCAATGAACCACTGTCAACGGGGAAAATTCGGCTCGAATCCATCGACGGATGGCCTAATTTAAAAAGGCGTCAATTGATTTCACGGCAAGGACGTGCCGCAAACCCTTTTGTGTGCATAGAGAAGGGGGGTGAAAATTGTTCAAGGATGCCGGTGCGAGGTCCTTTTTGGCTTTGACTACGTGAGCGCAGCGCCCTGTACCCCATTTACACCGGGGTTCTTTAGTAGGTTTTGGGCTCTCTTTTTTTCCTCTCTCTCTGATTCTCTCTGTCTCTTTTATTTTGGGCGTGCAAGGAAGTTTTTCGTTTGCCTAATTTATATGAAAATTTATTGGCAATAAAGCGGCAGTAATTGAAATCTCAACGGGAGTAAATCACAATTTTATGGACTGGTTGCAAAACAAAGCGGATACGATAAAGGACTCCCTTTCCAGAAGGAGATGCACAAGTAGTATGGCAGGTGGGATCTAAGGAACTCCGCTGTAGGTGCAAATACAATACTCTGATGATGAGGTTAATAATTTTCTCGCGTGGCTGTTTAAAGGGTCAGCTGGGTTCACTTCAATTCGGTCAATCAAAAGAACCTTCGGTCTCGGTCCCGGTCCCACCGCTTCTCCTTTGTTGCAGGTCACTTTGCCACATTGTTGTGCGAAATTTAATTTCCATTTGATTGTGAGCCTTAAAGTCCATTTTTTTTTTGTTGGCAGCAGCTGCCACGGCAGCCCCATCCCGGCATCCCCAAAATAACACGAAACTAACAGAGAGAAATTTCAAATTAAAATTATGCCAACGACTTTAATGGAAACTGTGCTCCGCATATCAAATATGCTTCGAATATCTCTGAACTACCACGTTTGGGGACTCTGCTCTATGTTTCCTGCATTCGCTGGAGCATCCAACAATTGGATTCATTATACATACATACATACATACATACAGTATTTTCCCTGTTAATTTCATTCGTTTAATTTCGTTTACCATTAGCAAAAACCTGCATTAACATGCAATACAGTTTTACTCCAGTTTCCAGCAGAGACTCTCCATGCTCTACGGTTTCCTAATTGACATGGTATTTATTATGACCTCAGCTAAGGTTTTACGATAGGTTCGCATACCAGATCCTTAAGAAGATTTGTGAAGAATTTTATTATGTTATTGTATTATTATTATTATTATATGATTTATAGTATTTTCCAGATATTTCCTTAACTTCTCATATTTTCCTTTTTTTCTTTCCTTTTCCTCTTGAGGTTTCGTTTGCCTTGTTTGCCTTTCTTAATAACTCTCGAGAAACTGTGTGGAGGAAAGTTCTTTGTCTAGACTTGACTTATCTGTTTTATTTTTTTTTTTTTTTTTTTTTGGGGTGGGGACTAATCAAAGCACGCGCGAAACGTTAAGCAATTAGCGTCGATAACGAATTTACGCGAGGATGCACTGCAGCAGTGGAGTGGAGTGGAGTGGAGTGGAGTGGAGTGGAGGCAGCAGGAGAAACAATTGGACGGCGGTTTGTTGGCAAAGCGAAGTTGGACACTTTTTGCATTTTACACGTAATAACAATTACAAATGCGCACTCCACAAATCAAGTGAAGCATCCGGTTCCGAGTGGAGACTCTTCGACTCTCCATCTGGAGTAATAGAGTAGAGAGTGGAAAGTCCTTGCTGCTATGTCGTAGTCTATGCAATCCTAGATGCCTGGCTGCCTGACTGCCTGACTGCCTGGCTGCCTCACTGGCTAGTGAACAGGCTCCCAGTCACTAATTACAATTCAGGACGCGTTGCACTCCAAAGTTGTTGCTCATTCAACACTCGAACCGAGTGCCGCCAAGTGTTGGCCAGTGGCAGTAGTAAGGATGTAGAAGCTGAGGATGGAGAGAGATGGAGATGGAGATTATATATGTATGTATGAATGAATGTAGGTCTGTATGTGTGGGTGTGTGTAACATTTTGGGATGGTGCTTTGCTGGTGGGACGCATTTAACATCAAAGTAGCAATTTGCCCCGACATTGCCTCCTCCTTCGCTTCACCAACATCCTCCTGTTGCTGTTGCTGTTGCTCCTGCCCCACTTGCAGCCCCGTTGGGCGCCCAAAAGTGTTGTTGTAATTAAATTATGTGCCAAGTGACGTCGTCGTTGGAGGAGTTATAGTCGAAGGAGTTTGAGACGGAAGGAACACTGAAGTACATGCTACAAAACCAGCAACAGGAGGAGCACAAGGAACACAAGTAACTGGAGACTCCAAACGTGCACAGAGGCGGGGTCAGAGAGAGAGAGAGAGAGAGAAAGAGAGAGGGAGGGAACCGTTGCCTTCTTTCTTATGCCCATCTGAGATGTTGTGGCAAATTAAGTTTGCTTTTGTTCTAGATTAAAAAGGCATTGAAATGTCGACAAGGACGAGGAAAACGACGATGTAAAAGGCTCCAGCAGGTGCACCTCATGGAATGGATGAGATGAGAGAGGTTCGTCTTGCCCCATCTTGCCCTTCCCTGTCCCGCTTTGCCCTGCCCTGTATAAGGAGATTTGATATTGCGCCGCGTCTCCTTTCCAGCTGTTAAAATGACGCCTTTTGGCTAAATTAAGTTAACTTTGTTAAGTTTGTTTTGCTTTTGGCTGTCCACCGCCAGTTAAGTTCATGATTAACTTCAGCATTGGAGCACCTTATGGCATACAAAGCATGGATGCATCCAGCACCGCTGTGAGAAACTATTAGAGTTCGATTCAGGATTTCATATTAGCAATCACTTTCTTCTTAAAGACAGAGCTGAAGTATATTCTTTTCTGTGAATATTTTCTGAATAACCTGCAAGGACATTCCTTCTTATCTATTGCCCTTAAACAAAACATTATATAATGTAAACCAGTTTAAACTTTGACTATTTGCCAAATTGTTTGGCCATATCCTGGCATGCAATTTTTTATTGCATACTTTTGAGGGAAATTAGGAACTTTTCAGATTTAATATCAATAAAAAAGAACAGAATAATTTCATGTGTTTGAAACAGCTTGATAGTAAAATATAGATCGCATAATTTTCATAATTTTGTACTAATTGCGTTTAGTTTAGAAACTAATAATGCTTCATAAATAAAAAAAATATGTGTTGATTGATTGGATTGTCGCTGGACAAAGTTTCTCTTAGAGTGCGTTCCCATTTTCCAGCACTTTTCTATATGCTGATTAATGTGGGGCTAACAGGCTCATCAGTTGTTGTCGTTGTGCCACCACCTCAGACTCAGCACTCATACGAACCGTAATCCGTAATCCGTATAAAGTGTAACCGACAACAAAGTCCAAAGTCAGCCCAAATTGACACTTAAGCCAGTGCAGATAAACTTCGCACATAATAGATTTAATAGGCCTAATTCAGCTAATTTTGGCCTTTCCTGCCAAAGCCAAAATAATTAACACGCATGTGATGAGCCTGAGCCTGAGCCTGACCCGGCAAATGTTGAGCATAGCCTCCTCCACAGACAGACAGATTTGAGCATGGATATTATGAGAAAGTTTCTCTCTCCCTTCTTCATGAGATGTTGGTTATAATTGATGGGAATGATGAGAAGAGGTATTCTCAATGCTGACAGTTTTAAATTAATTATAAGATCCATAAATGTATTTTTATACATATTTTATTTCAGTTTCGAATATAATTTATGGTTGAAGCTTTTAAATAATTTTTAGGGTATTTTTCGGTAGGTTCCTCATGCTGCAAATTGTTGGTTTTGTTATGTTACCTTTGCCATTCTTGGTCAATATCATAACAAGTTCGGTCCTCACACACGCACACACACACACACACACACACACATAGTTCTGTAGTTCTGTAGCTGTGTTTGTATTGCTAAACCCATAATCTTGTTGTTTTATAACTTTTAATACGTATAATCCTTTGTCGTTGCTGTTGCTCGTCCTGTTTGCTCGTCCTGAGTGGGCGAAGGCGTGGCAATGGGGAGGAAATTTCATTTTGTCGCCACAGCATTTGGAGGAGGCCTGTTGTGTATGTCCTTGTTGTTGTAGGAGCTCCAACAAGTTAACATGTTGTTTGTCGGAAATTGACCAAATAAAATTAAATAGTAAACAATTTTCATCCCCTCCACCCACAGACCCCTACATTTGACAATTTAGGTGCAGTGAGCCAATGTGAACTAAATTTCCCAATTACATGCGGAATACAATCAGCTCATAATCCATTTTCAATCTCTGAGCGGCAGCGAATTTAAAAATCATTGGGAAAAAGTTTGGATACATTTAAAATGCCAGAACGAAAACTAACTATTGATAGCGGAAAAGTTGAGAATTATGTAAAAAAATCCAGGATGGGGAATATTATTATCTCGCATTTAGGAAAAATGAAACACAAAATGAAGGATAACTCGAAAACGATAAGGATGACAGTACTTTCAAACCTACACCACCAATTTTAGCCTCATAGTCTAACTCTTAAGTTAAGCTGTAAATTTCCAACAGCTGTTTTGGGGTCCGCTCAGCAAATTGACGTCATAGTCTGAGTTCTGGATGAAAATGCGTATTTGGATTTTATAAAGAGTATCTGAGTACGTCAACAGATTTCTGTTCCATTACTTACTTTGGCTATGCCAGCAACATTTTCTAAGTGAAATAACTCTACTGTACTTTTTGAATGATGAAAAGCAATCCATCAATTACCTTCAATTAGTTTAAATTGCAATGAACGTAAAATTAAATGACTATCAACTTTAACATAATTCATATGAATATGTATGTACATATGTTTGCGTACGAGATACTTTCACAGTCTGGCAAAACTTCACTTTTAATGCGGATTTATTTGTCTGTCTTGTGCTGATGTTGCTTCGATCTGCAATTTAATATTTACACATTGTTTACAAATCATAAATTCCGTTTTGTTTAATTTTCGATTTTGTTTTATTTAAATTATTTGCAATCAAAACACACATACATATGTATGTACAAACATTGTTGTCCTTATTTGTTGATTCGACTTTGTTAATTTATTTCATGGCAAATGTTGCACAACAAAATGCTTAATTAACTTGACATTTATTGTTGTTGTTGTCGCTTGTTATCCTTTTGACCCGGTTCCAACTCTGACACCAACTCCATGTCATTCTCTGTAGTATATCCTTGTCTGCTGCCCATTGTCCTTTACCCATTTTGTTACCAACTGCAATGTTGAGTTTATGCAATAATTTGGGGAAAAACCCAAAGTTTAAACGAACTGAGGAGAGAGATAGAGAATGCAGGTGCAAGCGAGACAGCGAATAGTTTATACTTTTTATGCCAGACGTATAATTAAAATTACTACGCACAGCATTAGCTTTCGCTTTTACAGGATTCAATTGGGGTTAAGCAGCTGAGTAACAACAGAGTATTGCAAAATAAAAAAAAGGAGGACGTAAATACAGTTTTAGTTTGCATATACTTTTAGCTACTACTTTTGTTTGCATTCGTTGCCCACGGCAGCAATAACAACAGTAACATCGAGTAGAGAAAGTGAAGTAAATGCTACTGGCATAACCCACTGGCAACGCCGTCGATGTGGTCCCAAGTGGCAACGCCAGCAGCCAGCCAGTCAGCCAGTCAGCTGCTCCGCCCACATACAAACGCCATTTGCAAAGTTTTTACTTTGCTTAGCGATCTCCACACCTAATACCTTTCTCCCTCACTCGCACACGCTGTGTGTGTACATGTGTGCATGTCTATCAGTGTTGGCGTATTTAGCGGATGAAAAGCAATGTTCTTTTGTTTATGTTGCAAAATATTTATTGATATTCAAAAGGCATTTATAGCAATAGTTTGTCTTTGGTTGTTGTAGATTTGATAGATATTTTGTTAATGTAACTTGTAAATTGGTCAGCATTTTATTCAGAATCTGTGATCGGCTCAGTATCGGCCGTAGTCTCGGTGGTAGAATCAAGAGTAGAGTTATTAGGATTCCATGGACGGGGTCGCCCACCTTGGAAGCCGCCCTGGAAGTTGCCTTGGGAGCTGCCGTTTTGGGAGCCGCCTTGGAAGCCACCCTGTGAGCCGCCTTGGAAACCGCCCTGGGAGCCAGACTGGGAACGACGTCCCAATCTGTGAGCTTCGGCAGCGACTACAGCGAGGGCAAACAGAGCAATGAAGATATGTGCACGCATCTTGATAAGATTTCAAATTGAATTATGTCTATATTCCCGTCTGGGGTCAGCTATATATAGTCAACTCTTGTTCTCCATCTTCTGCTGTTAAGTCTTAAATTTCCCACAGCTGTTTTAGGGTGGCAACGTTGATTGCTTAGCAAATTGACGTCAGTCATATTTTTCGTCATGATCAACAATTATGGTATGTATATATCTACATACATAAATATTTTATGTTAATCATAATTGTAAGATAAATAAACATAAATGAATATATATTTATATTCATATATTTATATGACCTGCGATTATAGAAATGCGGTTTAGCGTTAAAATGGCTATATCTGGCGGGAAATGAACGCAGCGTGCAACACAGATCCACGTTGATGTGTGTGAGTAAAAAAGGCACATAAACAATTGAAATGAATTTGTTTCCTGTAGATGTTCCGACAGCCAACCCACATACGCACAAACATCGACACACCGACAGCAAATACAAATACACAGCAACAAAAATCAAAAAAAAATGAAGGAAAATAAAGTTTCCCGACAAACTTTGACTTTGGTTATTGTTACAGTTTAACTTTAACTTTGTTGCTGCTGTCGGTTGTGCCATGTGCTTTGCGCCTGTCGCCTGTCGCCTTTCTCCTTTCATTCCACCTAACATACAGGACCTCCTCTTCATCATGTGCTGCACGACTTTTACATTTCGTTGTTATTGCTATTTGTTTTACTCGCACAAGGAGAGGAAGCAAAAGTGGCGAGGAAGACGCAGGCAATGCGACAACCTGAAGCAGAGTGAAAAAAGAAACTTTTCAAATAAAATGATTTCTTACTTAAGCATGCCGATTTGAACACGCCCACAATTTTAGCAACTGGGCGTGGCATTTGTGTGTGTGTGTGTGCGAGACAAAAATGTAATCTCAGCTTTTTATGATCATATATCAAGTTTTTACGATGAAAACCTACATATGAAAGTTTCCCATCCATTGCAATCCTCGTGTTTCATTCCATGTTCCATGCTCCGACCGTTAAGACGATTGAAGTTTCTCAACAGGTGGCAACGCTATTGTGTGTTGTCAATGCTGACCTTAATCGAGTTATGTGTTTATCTACTTAACAATCTCTGGGAATATCCCTATTATATCTGGTTTGCTGCTTGCCCCACACACAGATTCAATCATTTGCTGAATTGTTTTTCTCAGTTGAGCTTCCATTTCGCATTTCGCTCGCTTGCTTTGGTGAAAATCAGAGTGCTGCAAATGTTTTCACTTGTCTGCGAAAAGTGAAACATAAAAACAAACTCGCGTTGAGTTGAGTTGATACCTTAAGCTCTCTCAACTTGGATTTGGGAAAATGCCAGTTGAAAGTTCCATATAAATCCAGGGACTTCATCTTCTCTCTCCCTGCCTTCGTCTAACTCGTGGCTCGTTGCCACTTGAAGACAGTGCAAAAATCGTGAAAACTTATAAAAATTTCTACACATGATTTCGCTTTATTGCTTTATGGCTCTGCTTTAGCTTTGTTTGTGTGTGTGTGTGTTAGTAAGAGAAAGAGACAGCAGTATATACGATGAGAATGAAGTGTGCCTGGGATCAGGGTCAGGACATCGGGGTCGTCTGGGTGCCATGATGGGGGTCGCTCACGGGTAACTTGTGCTTATGAATATTTCAAAATGCTGCTCAGACAAAGACAAAGACAGGGTGGCAGAGAGAGAGAGAGAGAGTGAGAGATACAGACAGCCAAACAAAGAGACAGAGAGAGGGATAGTCAAGCGAGAGCGAGATAAAGATATATAGGGGAAATGGGGACATCTCAAGCATATGCAAAAACTTTGATACGCTGGCTTGCTGCTGTGACTTCATTTTGCATGAGCACACCCCGCTCCCCTCTTTGAGAGTCTATCTGGACTATCTATCTGTCTCACCCTTCCGCTCTCTCTCTCTCTCTCTATTTCTTTTGTTAGAAATGTAAAACTTTCACTCGACTCGATTGCAATTCGCTAGTTTCATTTATGTTTCTATTTAGGAGCAACCGCAAGACACTCGAGGAAATATGGATCAGGCAACCATGTGGGACCCCCCATGCCGAGTGCGAAAGATAGAGAGTGACAGTGCGACAGTGAGAGACAGAGATAGAGAGAGAAAGAAAGAGCGGAAGCTGTGCTCCTATTCCCGTTTTGTGCTCCATAATAACTTTTGATGATCTTTTGCATGGCACGTGCTGTGAATTGTCAATAAATAAACAATTTTGACGCTTGAAAAATGTGCTCATGAAATCTTTTCTACTTTATATGTTTTTCTATTTTTGTTTTTTTTTTTTCTTTCTGTTTATGTCTGTGTTTTTGCTTTGCCTTTGGTTTTGTTTGTGTTTGTGTTTTGTTGGGAGTCCGGAAACCCCCGGAAACTGGCAACCGTAATGCCCATTATGTGGACCCCATGCTGATTCCCTGCGCTGGCTAGGACTGTGACTGCGACTGTGACTGGAACTGGAACTGGGAAACAGCACCATAATGTCGACTATATCGCACTCACTCTAGCTGCGACTGTCTCTCTCGCACAGCGTTTATGTGCCTCCTGATAGATGGCACTGTAAAACAGAGGTTTGCAAGAGAAACAGGAGGTCGAGGTGGACGGGGAGCAGGAGTAAAAAGAAGGAGCTGCAGTAACAAAAAAAAAATACTTGTTGGGATTTCTCAAAGAATGCTTAAAGTTCAGTATCTGAGATTTAATTTAAAAAAGGAAAAAATAAGAATGACATCCTTATAGAGATCAATGCATTATAATCTGAAATTTCAAAGTTATCATTTTTTCTTAAGATCTCGGTAAACTTTTTCGATTAATTTTTGACGTCATTGTTAATTTCATCCATGAAAATTTTCCACTTTGTATGTTTTATTTTTATTTTTTTTTTGTTATCTATTAGCATATTAGTCTAGCTCATTTTTTTGTTGTTGAATTTCCAAACAAAGCAACACCTGCTTGGTATTTGTTTTTTAAATATTTATCAAATTGTTTGTTAAGCCAACAGAACGACGATGGGAACTGAGGGGAAGAGAGTAAATAACTCTTTGATGAAAAACCCAAAGTAAATCCCAAGTGAGTATGTGATTAAATGACGTCAAGTCGGGATGGGTGGGAGCTGGGATTAATCATCTTCAGGGCAGAGAGCATGAATGTTTCAAGAAGTATTCGAATAATCCTGCCAAAAACACTATAAGAAATGAAACATTCTTCATATAAGGAATCGAAGCTGCTTTTATTGCATTCGACAGAAAAAAAAACACAGCAAATTAAATTAAATAATATGACATGAATACACATTCACACTCATATAGATATATGTATGTATATATGAAATAGATATGTATATATATATTTGGTATGGGGGTTTACCTACGGGCATTTGCCGTTACCAGAAATGTTATTATGCAAAATAATAACAACGCATCGCACTATGAAATTAAATTTCGAATCCCAGCAGTGAGTAAACTTAAAATATACTAACATACATACATACATACATACAAGTTATTGCAGTACCTTCCACAACACTTGCTGCCCTCCGTTGCCCCTTCCTCACTCCTCACTTCCACAGTGGGGCATGCCACATTCGCCTTGCGTCTATGCGTTGCATGTGTGCTGTGCCACTTGACTGCCTCTGCCCTCTGATGACGTCTGCCATTTAATACTCTAACTTAAAGGAAATACTACATATAAATATTCCCAAAGATTTTCAAACATTATGAAAATAGCTAGAAAATAGCTAATATTGTATAAGACATTTAACTGAATTTAGAGTTTGTAGCTATTTAAATTGAAGGAAATTTTGTATTGCAATGAAAATCGTTACAAATATATATATATAATAGATAGTTTTTCTATGGTTATAAGTGCTTTATTTGTAGGGCATTTGATAGCTCTTAAGTTGTTTGTCGAATTACATATTTGTCGGCTGCAGTTTTTGGCTTGTTTTCCCTATCCTCTCCATGCCAGACTCCCTCTCTTTCTCTCTTGATTTTCCGTTTCACTCTTATGGCCATTTGCTGGCTCGCCTCGTTCTGTCTAGGTTTTCCTGCTGCTTTTCTTTTATTTGCAATTTTCCCATTTCTATTTTTTTTTGGTTTTTGGCATTTTATTTTCGTGGGAGTTGGAAGACAAATTGATTTCATGTCTGAAACTTCTTAAGCGCCAGCAACGGGGGAATCCTTGGCGTTGCCATTTCCACTACTTGCCATTCTTTGGTTCTCCTCTTTTCGCCCGGAGCAGCTCAGCTCGAGCTTGAGGTTGATATTATACGTTGTTGCATGCCACATAGGTTGTGGGGCTGCTTTCTTTTCTTCGATTTTATTTTTTTCTTTTTTTTATTATTTTTTACTTGGCTTAAACTTGGCTAGAAATTGATGCGTCCGTTTCGAAACAATATAACAACAACAACAACACCAGCAATAGCAAGCAACAACAATGTGTACTTGTGCATTGGGCAACATGTTGCAAGGGGCACGCCCAACGCCCACATACATAGCTAGCCGCACGTTGCATGCTTCCTTCGCATATTTCTGCAACTGCAATCCCTTTGGTATCCAGTTGCTGCCAAAGGTTGAACTACTTTCTGACTCCTAATTCCCGATTCCCGATTCCCGACTGCTCCTACTGATATAGCACACCTACTCTATAAATGTACATCTACATATGTATGTACATATGTATGTATGTATGTATGTATGTATGTATATCATGTGCTCCCAGTGGAGTTATCGGAGACTCGCATCGAGCTTCACATTTGACTTTTGGCTATTTACAATTTATAGTAGCCCTCCACATTTTCATGATGTAGTCGGGACTTCCAGGAGTTACTATATTCTCAATGGAACAGTATTAACTACTTGCTGGCAATGAAAATAATAGATTTGCCCGCCAAATCCTGGAAAGAGAGAGAGAGAGAGAGAGAGAGAGAGAGAGAGAGAGAGATCTGTTTTGATAAGCATAAATCTGTATAAAGTTTTCACTCTTTAGTTAATCCGGCGCAAAACAATTTACCAAGTTTTTGCACCTGGCCAGAGGAGTTGCAACTGCTTGAAGTACTCACAGCATGAAAACAAATTTCATACAATATTTTCAATATCAATAACTTGAACGTTTCAAGTTATCACAACAGTTTATCCATACTAAGTACATCGGATCGCCCTACGCCCTCTGGCGGCTGCCAGCGCAACTATAAAGTAAAGTCAGCCAATGGCAAGCACACACACACACACACACACTCACAGAGACAGAGACAGAAAAGTGTGCAAGAGAAAGACAAGATTTTTTTGTTTTTTCTTTCGATGTTATTTTCTTCGTCTCTGTTTTTTTGTTTTACCGCACGCTGCTGTTTGCTTGCAGTTTGAGTTGCCGTCTCCTTTCCTCTGCACTCCTCTGTCTCTTTTGCATTATGCATCCCTTTCTGGCATTTGTGCTGTGCGTGAAAATCCTGGCAACTTGTTAGCTTATCCGGTGATTACATCGATAATGCTACGTGGTGTTTTAGCTTCAAAGCTACGTGCTGCTTATGCTCTGTTCGTTTGCCATGTTGCACGCTGCACGTCGGACGGTGGATGCCACATTGCCACGTCGCCGCTGCAGCAACACAGCAATACAAGCGTGGGCAAGTGTCTGGCTCTTCTTTCTCTTTAATTTTCTCTCCAGAGTTCTATCTGCTTCGCCGTCTGTCCATATGAGACTGGCAGTGTTTTTCTTTTGACACCAGCTCGAATTAAGAATCCAGAACTCAATTCCAACAACAGCAACTCCAACAATAACGCAACTCAGCTATTTCTCTTGTTGTACCCAGCAAAAAAAAAAAAAAAAACAAAATTGAAGGCGGGTATGCACGACTCTAAAGGCATGAGCATCGAGATCGATGCTGATTTTCTAGCATTTCAGCCTCTTTTCTAACATTGTTTCTTCTGTGAACAACACTGGTCTATGCAGTATCGAAGTATCGAGTACTTAGTACACTTCAAGTAGTTAAGGGTATACTCGATATCAAGCATCTACTCTTTCGGCATCTCCTTCTGCTGTTGTAGCTTCAGTAGTTTTTGGCATACAAATGCGCAAAATGCAGTTAGGGGATTCCCTATTTTTCTCTCCCTCTCTCTCTTTCTCTCTCTTTCTTTTTCTGTCTCTCTCTCTCACACTTTTTCAGCCAACAACTCCCACGCATGTTGTACATGTTATTGCCAAAGTCAGAAGTAAAGACGAGCAGCGTCAAGGAGTCGTCGCCAGTTGAGTGTTGCAAGCAGCATATACAGATACAGAAACAGATACATGTGTACATAGTGCATACATACATGCATTAGTATGTGCAAACATGTATCTGGTTACTGCTGCCACAACCTTTGCTCTCCCTCACACTCTTCTTCCCATAATATCACCCTCTCTCTCTCTCTCTCTCTCTTTGTTAGACTCCTTCAGCTGCATTTCACTTGCTGTTATTCACGTGCTCAATCAATTTTTCAAGTTTTCGCAGTCGCTGCCAACGGCGACAGCGAAGCCAACGTTATAACAACAACAGCTACGTGTTCAAATTAGAGATGAACTTTCGCACTCGTGCCTAATCGTGATCTGCACTTGGTTCCGTTGCCGATACCTATCACATAGAGCTCGCGTGTATGTTTAGTGCATAATGTTTTCACGCGACCATCTCTAACTCCAATTGGAATTCGTATGTCTTCCAACATGGAGTGCTAAGCTCCGGGCACCATAAACTGCTTTGACTTGATCCAGCAAACTGCATACACTTTGCTTTTTTTGTTCTTGCTTCGACTTTGTGGCTGCTTCGCACTGAAGTCGATCCCATATATGAACACAGATGGTAGACTCTTTTTGTGTGGAAACGGGTATGGTAAATCAAAAAAAAAAGAATTGAGAGTCGAGCTAATCAGATTTTATTGCAACTGATTTATAGTTTCCTTCGTGACTATCTTTTAGAGCCCTCTATCAGACGGCAGTGAAAGCTTGTTAGATCACAACTAGACTCTAGTTACAGATATGACACATAGATGGTGCTCCGATATTGCGCAAGAGATGCAGACATCTATGATATATAATTCACATTAATTTCATAGATCGCTTCGTTGCTCATAGGTGGCGCTAGCAGAGACATCTAGCATAAATAGCTGCATTGCTAGCTGATCATACCAGACAAATTCTCAATAGGTGGCGCTACAATCGATGTAGAGAAATCTTTAAGTAATTTCAAAGATTTTGTTGTTTGATGGCGCCTTTGCAATTTGCTCGCTATAATGAACATGAAGAGCGTCATCTATGTGTAGAATCTTACGCTAGTCATGTCAACGGCTACCAGAGAGCGCCACAATACGCTTTAAAGCATCAATTAAAATTGATTAACTGAATCAATGCATTAGCCAATATGCTTGAGCGGCGCGGCAACAGAGCCACAGGTGCCTCTGGCAATCGCGGGTTTTATTTGATTGTTGCTGTTGTTGTTGTTGTGCTGTTGGTAAATCTCTGGCAGCAACTGCGATTGCATTTACAGCTGAAGCTCCTTTATATCCTTCAATCGGATGTGGACGACATAAATTAAATTTTTTATAAAGCATCAACGCTTGGTAAAAACAATTTGTGAAAGTTCTTCAATTTTTTGTTTCACTCATTTAATTTTTTGGTTTTTTTTTTGTTCTTCAACATTTTCATTTCATTTTTGCTGTCGTTTCTGCCACGCCCATTGCGTGTTTGTCGTGGTGCGATTGGCGGCAGGGGAGGGGGATGCTTAATGTAGCCAGTTGGATGTGGGCTTGTAGATGCTGAGACAGACAGAGAAAGAGGGCAACAGCAACAGAGATAGGGAGCGAAAGAGAGAGTGATAGAGAAAGAGAGATATATATAGAGAGAGAGAGAGAGAGAAAGAGAGAGAGAGAAAGAGAGAGAGAGAGAGAGAGAGAGACAGGTGAGCAGCAGAGAAGCTTGTTGTACTACTTGGCTAGGACTATGTCTGAAGGGCAAGTTGATAGGTATGTGGGTAAGTGGAGTGTGGTGGGCGGTGGAGTTGGGGATGCGTGGCTGAGGAGGAGGGGTTGTGGGGGTGGTTGTGTTGTTGGCGCTACGTTAACGCAATTATTACGCATTTCTTATGATGTAATCAGACGCATCTTGGGCTGCCGAATGGAAATATGCCTCGGCACAAACTTTTTGCCAGCTTGCCACACAATGTTGCAAGCGTGTGTATGGATGTTGGCATGAGTGTATGTATGTGTGTGTGTGTAGGTCGTGGCAGCCGCAGCGAAAATGAAGCGAAAATAAAACTAAATTATGGCAATTGAAAATGAAAAGCGAAAATTAAGCGCATAATGAGTCGCAGTTGGAGAGGGGAAATGCCAACGAGGAGAGTGAGGGGAGAAATGCGAATATCGTGGGGGGTGGGGTGGATGGGGGATGTACAGGGGATGTACAGGGGGTGTGTAAGATTAAAGCACGACAATACAACGCATAATACAATAAGCAACAACAGCAACAAAAACACGATGCGAAAAAAGAGAAAAGAGAAAACAAAGTGAAAACAAAAACAAGAAAACTGCCAAAATATGAAGCACAAGTTGAATTGAACATGGGCGGAGGGTGGCGGATGATGGGTGGAAGACGGAGGGTGGCGGATGGAGGGAGTGGGGTATGTTCTCTCAAGTGGCAACGGCGCACCGCGGTGTGGGCGTGGCAGTGGCAGCAATATGAAAAGAGCAACCAGCGGCAGTTGTTGTTTGCAAGGGAGTTGCCCAAAAATGCAGGCAACAATCACCCCGGCACTCCCCTCTCCCCACCGTCTCAATCATCACTCCATTCGCCTCCTCCACATCCGCCATCCACACGCATTGTTTGTGGCGCCACGCGCAACTTGGCGACTGAATGTGGCACTTAACGAGGGCGTCTTGTCTTCGGGCAAGTTACTGTTTAGCTGCCACTTCCCATACACCCCTCCCCTCCCACCACCCCTGATGGTGATTCCAGCAGGCGGAGGTAAACGCACGTGTTTGTGGGAATCAGTCAGGAGGAAATCGAGTTCAACATTGAAGCGAAATTCACGTCAAGGCGACAAAAATGTCAGCGCAAGTATCAAGTATTTAAGTGTGTGCGAACAAGCATGTGGCAACAACTACATGCATACATGCATACATGATGTATGTATATATGCATGTATGTATGTATATTAACTGGAAAGAATTAAATGAAGTCAGTGTTAATATGGAGAGGATAAAGGAGCATTTGTAGTTGTGGTGCCTAATGAATATTGACGGTAAAAATCACATTCTGTCGCCTGGCGAATGCTGTGTGCTGTGTGGCATGTGGCATGTGGCAAGTCAGCGCCAGTCGAAAGGGTTAACAAAAAACAGTGGAGCAAAAAACTAGAGAGAGAGAGAGAGAGAGACAGAAGGAAATAAACTGTACTGTCACTCAAATCTGACACAAGACAAATCGCATCGCATTGAATCGCATGGAATCGTGTCGCCAAAAACCGAAAACCGAATTGATCGCATCCAATCGGAAAAAAGGATTCACTTTTCGCAGGAGTTGCTGCCGCCGCTGCTGCTGCTGCTGCTGCCGTTGCAACTGGAGTCGCATTCGTTCTATTGTGAATTTGTGCTACACTTCAGCAATCAATTCACAATTACGTTACCTCACTGTACATCCCCCCCCTTTCCACTATCACTAACACTCTCTCTCTCTCTCTCTCTCTCTCTCTCTCTATCTCTCTCTCAGTCTGTCTCTCTCTGTCTGTCTCTCTGTCTGTCTTGTTGCTGCTGCTGCTTTGGCATCGCATTTCCTGAATGCAAAGTTCAATTCAATCTTTCAGTTGTCAGCTGGCAAAAACAATATGCAAAGCGGCGACACACAACACATACACATACATACATACATACATATGTATGTGGGACGAAAGAGACAAAGAAAGAAACAGAGAGAGAGAGAGAGAGAGACGAAGAGAGAGACAAATGTAGAGTGAGGTGCACTTCAGTTAGTTGAGGTTGAGTTTTGTTTTCTGCTTTTCCCTTTTTTTGCCTTAGTTCAAATTCAACTGTGTATACAAATGTATGTGTGTGTGTGTGTGTGTGTGTGTGTGTGTATCAATAGAATTTCGCAATGCGAAAATCTAATGAAACGTGTTTAAAACAATTTGTTTCCCCATATTGAATTATACACTCGACTGCGTTTAACTTCCCTTCAGCAGAGGCCGATTCGCAGTCAGAATGAAGCTCCTTGCCATTCTAGACATTCTATGCTCACGAGCGAACAAACAAATACATATGTATGTATAACATGCATGTGTATAAACAAAGTTGGGAAATGACGGTTTAGCTATAATGATGCACATATTTGCGTTGCAAGTAATCAACTTGCCACATGCAAATGCAACGTGTCATGCTTAACGTTGTGTCACCAAACGCTGAGCCGGATAGTAGGGGAGAGAGAGACAGCGAGCAACAGAAAAGTGTGGGAGTGAGATGATTTATTTACATTCTGACCCCTTTACAAAATTAATTGCTGCTAAACTCAAGTGACATACATATGTATGTATATATAATATCATAACGTGGCGTATACGCAATTTACCAATAGTTTCACGCCAAAAGTGTTGCATACTTCTAAGCGAAGTTTCTGAAGAGTATTTTCAGAGATATGGCCAAAAATGTATGAAAATGAGCCTGAAATCTCAAATTTCAGAATTTATGTTCCTTCTGAAATTTGAACTGCTATAACTTTGCCCTTGACAAAATCAACAAAAATAGAAAAAATTTTCGACCCCGATTTTTTGACTCCGATCGATTCTAGGACTCATAACTAGCATACTGCTTTTAATTTTAGGCGATTCTGATGAGTATTTCAATAGTTATGGCCAAAAATGTGTCAAAAAGTGACCAAAAATCGCAATTTTCCCCAATGTTGGTTTTTCGTATCTTTGAACTGTCATAACTAGGCCAAAAATCAACCGATTTTCATGAAATTGGGCATTTTGGAAATGGTTTTTATATCAGTTTAATCCTGCATTAAAAGTTTTGTTCAATTCGCAATTTTCAATTTTTCGACATTTATTGCCATTTTTTCATGCTTACCCCTTGACAAAATCACCAAAAATAGAAAAAAATTTTCGACCCCGATTTTTTGACTCCGATCGATTCTAGGACTCATAACTAGCATACTGCTTTTAATTTTAGGCGATTCTGATGAGTATTTTAAGAGATATGGCCAAAAATGTGTCAAAAAGTGACCCAAAATCGCAATTTTCCCCAATGTTGGTTTTTCGTATCTTTGAACTGTCATAACTAGGCCAAAAATCAACCGATTTTCATGAAATTAGGCATTTTGGAAATGGTTTTTATATCAGTTTAATCCTGCATTAAAAGTTTTGTTCAATTCGCAATTTTCAAATTTTCGACATTTATTGCCATTTTTTCATACTTACCCCTTGACAAAATCACCAAAAATGGAAAAAATTTTCGACCCCGATTTTTTGACTCCGATCGATTCTAGGACTCATAACTAGCATACTGCTTTTTATTTTAGGTGATTCTGATGAGTATTTTAAGAGATATGGCCAAAAATGTGTCAAAAAGTGACCCAAAATCGCAATTTTCCACAATGTTGGTTTTTCGTATCTTTGAACTGTCATAACTAGGCCAAAAATCAACCGATTTTCATGAAATTAGGCATTTTGGAAATGGTTTTTATATCAGTTTAATCCTGCATTAAAAGTTTTGTTCAATTCGCAATTTTCAAATTTTCGACATTTATTGCCATTTTTTCATACTTACCCCTTGACAAAATCACCAAAAATGGAAAAAATTTTCGACCCCGATTTTTTGACTCCGATCGATTCTAGGACTCATAACTAGCATACTGCTTTTTATTTTAGGTGATTCTGATGAGTATTTTAAGAGATATGGCCAAAAATGTGTCAAAAAGTGACCCAAAATCGCAATTTTCCACAATGTTGGTTTTTCGTATCTTTGAACTGTCATAACTAGGCCAAAAATCAACCGATTTTTCGATGAAACTGCGTTTAAAATCTTTCCAAATTTGCATTCTTAAGATATTCGATATTTTTTGACTTTTTCCTTAACAGGAAAAATTTCGAATTACATTTTTTGATTGTTTTAATTTCTAGGACTGAAAACTTACATACTGGTCGTTATTTGAGTTCTTTCTGATGAGTATTTTCAGAGATATGGGCACAAAAGTCCAAAAAGATATCAAATATTGGGTTTCTTCCACATATGAGCAAAATTATATTACTTTCCTAAAAATGCCCTTGCTTAATGGAAATTTTAGATGTTAATAACCTTTCCATTCGGAAATATTACTGTGCTGTCTATTTTACAACATTGCGTATACGCAACATTTCAAAGAATGAAATGTAAATAAATGTAGCCTACTTTTTTGGGAATATTGGGTGATCTTTGATATTGGCTGTGAAGCTCGCTCCCTCGCTCTTTCTCTGCCTTTTTATATCTCCCTCGCTTTGTCTCTACCATCTTCTCTCGATCTCTATCTATCTGCTGGTGCCTCAATTGTAGCAAGTCACATTGCGTATACGCCACGTTAGCTGTGAACGCACCAAATGAAATGATTTTTTTTTTTGCCAAATTAATTTGATTGCAAGTATCAAAATGAGTTGCAATTGCTTGTAATTGTTGTTGCTGAAGTAATTTGCAATTTGTAATTTGTATTTCGGATTTTGTTTAATTTACTTTGTTATTGTTGCTTTAGCGTCATGAAAACAAAATGCGCTCATAATAAAATTGAAGCAACAGCAACAAGAGCAATGTGTAAACACATGTAACAGTTGCCACTGCAACAATGTTGTCATTGTTGTTGTTATTGTTGCTGCTGCTGCTGCTGTTGCTGTTGCTGCTGTTGATAGCAACTGCTGCCGTTGTCTGTCTGGTAAACCAAAATTGTTGCTCGTTTTCCGCATGAATCACTTGCATCATCAACATCATCATCATCATCATCATCATCATCATCGTAGTCGTCATCATCCGCATCTTTCACGTGCCGTGCAACCCTTTTACCCCTATATAACCGCAGCATTGTATTTGTATACACTCACACACACACCTACACACACAGAGTAAGAGAGAGAGGGAGAGAAAGGGAGAGAGAGGGAGGGAGATGCACGAACGCAATCGTTTGGTTGTGCACTTTGTAAGTAGCTTTTAATATATTTTGCCACAAGCCAAAAATACAAAAAAGTAAATAAAAATAATATATGTACACATATGTATATATCCACAATACATACATATATGTATATACATACATACATGTATGTATGTGTGTATATGTGTGTGGATGAACAGACTGTGCGAGGCTTTTATGTGTGCTGAAATTGGATTAAAATTAAAATAAAACAAGTCAACAAAGGCGACCAGCTCCACTCGGGTATGACCGACCAGCAGATACTCCGTATACAGGCCAAACAGTAAAATAAATATAATGAAGCTAAATTATGATGCTCGACTACCACATACCCTGTATACCTGTTAACTGCGCATTGTTGCGGGTTGTAAAGTAGAGCAAAGAGTGACACTTCAAGGAATTTTACGACACTTTTTATGATTTACAGGGTATTGAGCAGCACCGAGATAACAGAGAAAGAGAGAAAGAGAGAGAGAAAGAGAGAAAGAGAGAGGGTGGGAAAGATATGGAGAAAGTGCACGTAAGCTCTGCCAAAGTCCACACAAAATTAAATGAAATAAAATATAAAATCACAGAACTGCAGGCCAAAGGCTAAAAGGCCAAATGGCCCTTGATTCTCTGCCTCTCTCCGCATACCTCACCCTTTCCCTCTCCCTCTCCCTCTCCTTCTCCCTTTCCCTCTGCATGTCCCTCTTGCGTTCGTCAATTTGATTGTTTTACATTCGATTTATTCTCAAGTAACAAGTTGAGTAAGCCTCTGGCTATGCCACGCCTAAGCAACGTATCCCCCCCTCCGCCAGTCAAATGCAATTTATCGGAAATTCAGGCCGACTTATCGATATGTAGATATATAATAGTATCAAGTCGCCCACCCACTTTCCACAAATGCCATCTATATATATATATTATTCTTCTGTCTGTCAGTCTACTATGTTACTATGTTGAGCAGGCAAACAATTCAAATGGTCAGACATATTCCTGCACGGACTCACGAACAGACTGACGAACAGACGAACAGACGGACGGGCAGACGGACAGACGGAAGGATACTCTACTGTGTTTGTGTATATTTGCCAAATTTGTGCGGCGCCTTCATTTAATTGGACATTTTCGCGTTCATACGTGCATCTTATCACGATATTGACAAAATATATATATTGATATATAAATTGAGACATACTATCTACGATTAATATATATTTATATATATACATTTTTTAAACCGTCTTTAATTCTTGATTAGATTTTTGCTTTAAAAATTTAACACACTTATTTTTTTTCTTTAAATTAATAAACTATTTTCTCGATTTGTATTATTTTATATATATTTTTATTTTCATGTGGTGGCCACACGTATAAACTCTTTATGGCACTTGCCACATTTTCGCGTACTCAGCAGGAATTTGCTTTGCAACAACTGCCACACAGCGAAGCGGCAACAAATGGATCAAAATTGCAACACAGCTGCAAGTCAATTAGGTGCAATTTGATGTCCATTAGAAGCATGACATATCTATGTACTATATTGAGCTGCTGCAAAGAGTGAGATAGCAATAGTGAGAGCGAAGGAGAGAAAGAGAGAGAGCGAAATATGTTAGACAGAGTGGGAGGGAAGATAGTGGACGGAGAACAGTTTCCGGTTGGCGGTCAGCATCAACGGCATTAGCAAGTGACGAATGCGGAGACAGGGGCAAATCAAGTGGATATTAAGAGTGACACAAGATGAAGAAGATACAGAGAGGCAGAGAGAGAGGGAGAGGGAGAGCGAGAAGAGACAGAAATAGAAGCAAAGAGAAGATCAAAGATAGAAAGTATAGAGAGCAGAAGAAATATGAAAGTTTCGAGAAATATACAAAGAGTTGTAGACAATTAACAAGTGACTCTCATAAGCGGAATTTGTTTGAAAAGAAGGGGATGAGAGTTATTAAAGTTGCAGTGAATATTCTGCTTAGCTTGCCACTTGTTGTTGCACCATGTTGCAAGTTTTTCGCTGACGTTTGCGATATACGCAGACACAGTCGACGGCAGTGTCTATGCTCAAACTGCAGCTCCATTAACATTTAAACTAAGTGCACACACACACACACACACACAAACGCACACACAAACGAACACACACACACACACACACACGCACACACTCAATGCAACGATGGCAGGCTGTCAAGGGGGAGAGGAGTTGCAACTGTCCTTGTTGTTGCCTGTCTTAAATAGTTGAAAACATTGGCGACTGACACTCCCTGTGTCTTGTCTGATTGGGCATAAATTTTGATTTATGTGTGTGCACACACACACACACACACACACACACAGCCATACTCACTTGTTGGTTGGTCTGCGGCTGTAGATATAAATGTATCTATCAGATACATGTGTGCGGTCGCTTCATTAATTTGTCATATGAAGCGATGCATAAAGCAGATATAACTACTCTGACTCCATGGATATATCATTAAGCTGGTGAACACACATTATATTCCTCCACCCTCCCCACCCCGCTTACCCCCTTCAACCCTTACACACACCCTCACAGTTGCATGCAATTTTCAATTAACACACAAAATTATGCAATGAAAAATACAAGAAAAATACAATTTTTTTTTCTTTTTGTATAGTAAAAATAAATAAATGAATTCGAGTGCAAGCAGCATGTTGCAAAAATTATGAATATTTTACATACATATTTATGTTATATGCATATACAAAAATTTAAAAATACTTTCAAAAGGAGCTTTTTTTATGTTTTAATAAATGTTTTCACAAGATTGTCCTTTAATGTAAAAACTCCAGAGGTGCAAAAATTATAAAATATATTATAATATTTTAAGCATTTTCATATTGTGGCTGCAGTTTAAAGACAAGTAGGCAAATTGACAGCGAAAGTGAAGAGAAATCGTGTCCTGGAATACAACGGAAATGAACTGAATATGGCAGCAGGATGACACCGAACAAACGACATTGATTTATGCGGCTGTGGATGTGGGGCAGACGTGAAGACGGAGACTGAGAATGAGAGACGGACAGGGAGAGAGAGAGAAAGAGAAGAAGGTGAAGTTTGTTGGGGGTGTATGAGGGGGCGGTATAGGCGTGCCAGGAATCGGAGCGTCTTTGTCATTGTTGCTTATTTATTGTTGCGCTCCTTGGCTGCTTTAACCTTGATGGCAGCCAGCGGCTGATCCGATTTCTGTGTATTTGCTCCCCTCACCGTCATATCATCGCCATCATCGCCATCATGTGCCCCCGAGTCGGATACGATTGTGGCACCACGAGATACAGATACACTCCATGTTCAATGTTCGATGTTCGATGTTCAATGTTCAATGGCAGACGCCATGGGCGACAATTGAAATTATGGATTTTATGTGTCATAAGCTTTTATTGATGCAACAATCAAATATTTATGATGACAATTCCCGCTGACAATGATGACGATAAAAGTGCTTTTAGTCTGCTTATAAATATATGTATGTATCTCTAGCATTGCATTAAATTATACATACATACATTTATATTTACATATATATATATATATACATGTAGGTGAGAATTTCCCAATCTATATCTCTAAGTTGAGATGAGATACAAATGTTGAACAATTTCAAGTTTATCAGCATAACAGTACTTAAAAATTATGACTTGGCTAACATCATCACATTAACAGTAAGTTAACAGTTGCTTCAGTGTAACGTTAACAGTTTGCTAACAGCCGCTTTACATGTATGTTAACAGTCAATACTGATGGCAGCCACTCTATAAGTATGTTAAGGGATACTTTTTTCTCTTTCTCAACAGTCTCTCAACTTCTTGTTCCTTCTTTCAATCTATGTTACACTGCTGTTCGCAAACTTTTCACTGCTTTAGCCCTTTACCTTCCATCTTCTCCATCTACTTTCGATCCTCTGCCTTTCCATCTATAACTCATTCCCATTTCTGTCTCGATTAGCATTCATTGTTTGCGATTGCCTCTCCTTTAATCGAGTATTTTAACAGCTTTTCAATTGTTCTAATTAACATAATGTTTGCAAGTTTTTTTCTTATTTGGCGTGGCAATATTACGTTGTGTGTGGGTCGCCTTTGGAGATTATTCAGAAAAAACTAAAAAAAAAAAAAAAAAAAAAAAAGAAAATTGAGAGGGGATGTATATATAAAGTGAGAGAGGAAGCAGCGAAAGAAAGGCGCAGATAATAGTTGAAATTTCCATATAACCAAAAGCTGCCATTGCAACAGACACACTCAGTAGAAGCGCGGCATGGGGCAAGAAGAGTGCTACAGAAAGAGAGTCTGAGAGAGAAGAGAGAGAGGAGAGTGAGAGAGAGAGTTGTATGGCTATAATTTATGTAGAGCACTGGCAGACAGAGACACAGACACAGACACAGATACATATACAGAACTCACCTGGCTAAGGGTTTGCCGCATACTGTGAACTTGTTTTCACTGTGCAAATTCTCACACACCTTTCCCCTACTCTCTCTCTCTCTCTCTATCTCTCTCACTTTGTCTCTCTATGTATCTTTGTTACTTGGTCTGGCTGTCTCTTTTTAGCTGCATATCATGTAACCGGGCCGAGAATGCAGCTATTCCTTCCGCTTGCCCTTGCCTCGTCCATTTCCCTACCATCTCACTCTCTCCCTTCCCTATCTCTATCATTTACTCTCCATCTCATACTCATGTTCAGACTCAGAGTCAGAGTCACAGTCACAGAGAGAGGAGTCGCAGTCGTACTCTGTTATTCTATCCATATGCAGACAGTCAAACAGCGAAATATCTATGAGTACATCCATTATCCTTAATACACTTACGTGCACTAATGTGCTCCACATTAATGCTTGTGGCGAAAAGGGGGAGGGAGGTGGGTGCTGTGCTGTGCTATGCAGCAGTCGCCCCCGCTCTGAACTCTGCACTCCCAGCAACTGTTGGCTACATTTTTAGGTTTTTCCCTCACGATGTCACTTCGCTTTTCACTTCATTTTCTTGCCCCACGCGACTTTCGTCAAAGTCCAACTTACACCTGGAAGGATTAAGTGATTACTATGGATATATATTTGAATGATATTATTTATTACTATATGTTATTATTAATATTTTTATTTTCAGTCTTGTATTCAATTTGCCATTCGGAAAGTGACAATTATGATAATGGCTGGTGGTATTTCTCCTGTCGTCTGTCGAGTACATTTCTGATCGCTGTGATCCCCCTTCTAAGTGTATTTCATCCGCAACCAACATGCATTCATTTTGTTTTGTTAGCATATGAGTAGAGAGTTGAGTTGAGTTGAGTTTACTAAAAAAAAAGAAACAGGAAATGGCGCATGGCTTTAAGCCAAAGCAAATATAGTTTTACGGCAATCGAGTCGCAATGTTTACCCAAAACTGTTGTTTGTCAACAAATTTACAACAATTTCGCAACACACATTTTTTCTGTTATATGTCACATGATGCCCCACTTCTCTAGCTCTCTACGCAGAGAAACAAATGAACAAAAAAAAAAAAAAACGAAAAAAAAATCCCAACTGAAACAGAGCAAACGGTGAGTAAATAAACGCATATGGCAAACAAATAAACAATAAGGCACGAAGTAGAAGAAATATATAAAAAAAATTCACAAAAATTGTAGAAAAAATGTAGGCCTAAAAAATGGGGGGCGAAAAGGGCAGTTGGTTTGGGTCAGCAGCGAGCAGGGACAACAAAATTTTATGCAGGCGCAAATATTTTAAATGTTAACAATAAAACATGCGAACAGTAAATAAATGCAACATACTCACTATACAAAGTACGTGTGTGTGTGTGTGTGTGTGAATATGTGTAAACAACGCAGCGCAGAGCAAACCACAAACAACAAACAACGAAACGTAACGAATTGAAATGAAATGAAAAAAACAAAATGGAACAAAATGGCTGAGCCTAAAAGTATGCAACGCTTTTGCATCGCTCGCTTTCGCTGCTTGCTGACCACGTCGTTGCTCTCCCTCGCCATTGCATTGCCACGCCCTGCTCGCTTGACACACATTTCTTCTACTTCCATCTCCCTCTCTCTCTCTCGCTCTCTCTCTCTCTCTCTCTGTCCCTCTCTGTGTGTCTGTCTCTTTTTTATGCGAGTTGCGCTTGTCTTCCAGCACCGCATTCGCATTCAAACAAAAACCGCTTAAAACACTTTACTATCGCATTTTGGAATTGTTCAAATATTTTCTACCTTCTCCCTATAAGCCCGCCCACTGCACTTTTGCCCACGTTCTCCTCTTTCTCTTTCTCCTTCTCCTCCTTTTCCTCCTCCTCCTGGCTCTGTTCGTTTCTCTTTTTAGCATTGCCAGTAGTAGTATTATTGCTGTAGTCATGCTGCGACAACAACTAAACGATTAAAATTCTCAAATATTTGAGCCAAACAGTTGGCGAATGAAGCAAAAACTGGATCGACGGACACATACCCTGTGCATGTATGTCATGTGATAGAATTTGAACGTTAAATATATAGATCTAAGTGCTTAGAGTATGCTAAGAGGAGCTATATAGAGGAAAAGAGAGCGTGTTGAAGGAAAGAGAGTATTATAGATGGACACAAAAATTATAAAAAAAAAAAAAAAATTACATGCAACAAAATGGCGATCAAATCGATGAAGTATCACAGTGGGAAGAGCAATTGAAAATTATTGTGCCACAAAAACAAAAAATGGTTGACCTAAAATATACTTAACTTTAAGAATTTCTATAAAATTTATTAAAGGATTTCGCATTTTATTCATTTTATATTTATTACTCTTTCTCTCTGTCTCCCTCACTCTCCGTATTTCTTTATATATGTATCTATTTTTTTTGAGTCTATTTCCTTGCTCTAGTCCTCCCTATTATTTTCTCGAAAGTTGAGCTTGAATAATTTATACTTATTTTATGCATTAATTTTTTGTTGCTGCTAAGAAAATATGTATTTCATTTAAGGCTACCACAACATGGGTTGACTGCCAGATACCACTCACAAGCTGGATACATACATACATACATAACATATAACATATATAGTTTGCTTACAGGGTATCTATCAGAGATCGTCGCTTTGCTGTCAAGTTCATCATGAGGGGGAGAAGCGGTGGGGAATCCTTTTGCATACATACTATTATTGTGGATAAACCGAATGCAATTTGAATCATAGAAACTAATTCAAAAAATGTTGTCAATCACTTGAAGCAATTTCATGATGAGCAAGAAGAAGACAGCTGAACAAGAAGAAGAAGAAGAAGAAGCAGCAGATGCAGCAGCAGTTGCTGCAGACAAAGAATTGTAAAAATGTTGTCAATGGAGTTGCAAATTGAAATTGTTGTTATTGCTGGCATGGGGTACGAGGCATGCGGGTGATGGTGCAACTTTTTGCACATTCAACAAACACACACACACACACTCACACATAGCAAGTGACCAGTGACAAACCACACACAAACACACACACATGAACAACACACACGTGCCTTGATTATTGAAAAACAGAAACCGCTATTGTTGTTGTTGTTGTTGTTGTTGCTGTTGCTGTTGCTGTTGCTGTTGCTGTTGCTGTTGCTGTTAGGGGCGTGTGTTGCAGTTGCAAGCCAGGACAATGGCCATTGCCATTTGAGCTCGATTTGTTGCACAAAAGCATAAATACAGACGGTGATGTGCAGGGGGCGGTGTAGGACAGTGATGGAATGGGGCGAGGTCACAACAATCTGCAAATCCACAAAATATATTTATACACAAATATTTTACAGTATGTTTTGTTGGTCAAATGATTGCAACCAAAAGCACAAGGCAGGCAACATACAACTGTCTATCCCATATACACGACTCTGTGTATGTGTGTGTGTGTGTGTAGGTATATGTGTAGGAATGTGTGTGTGTATTTATTTTAAGTTGTACCACCGACCATATAACATATATAGATGGGACATTTCAAACAACGAAAACGGCCACGAAATTTCTTAGCGATATACCCCAGTTCGATGCGACCCACGAGCAGTTTCCGACAAGTTAAAAATATTTAAGTACAAATTTGGGGTGCATCATAAAATAGGTAAAATTATAAATTAGCTACAATTAATTAAATAAACAAAAAAGAAAAAAATAAAATGTTTTTAAAAATTAGATTAACTTTATTTTTTTTTTATATATAAATTTAATAAGTGAAGAATCTGTACAGCCTTAACATCACATGATTAGATTTGAAAATGTTTTCATTTAGATTCAAAATGTGATCACAACTATGGACAGAAATGCAAAAATTTTGAAAATCGGTTGATTTTTGGTTAAGTTATGGCTTCTCAAAGTTGGAAAGTCTCAATTTTTTGTCCTAGATAACAGGTTTCTTACAATTTTTCAATTTCCTTGCCATATTTATCAAAACATGTAAACAACTTTTGATACTGATTTAAAATTGGATCAACGCCATATCCAGAAATGCATAAATATGGAATATCGACTAAGGTGTGGAAAAGTTGTGGGTTCTCAAGGATGAGCAAGATTTCAGTTTTTTCTCAAAAGCTGTTTTTTGACCACATTTTCAGTATTTAGGCCATATTTTCTAAAATATTTGTCCAAATCAAGTGCGATGTAGTTTTTTATACTCATTTTGATGCCAGAAATCGATTGGGCACAAAAAATTGCGATTTTAAAATTTTCACGTTTTTGACATTTTTTGCAAGGGGTTAATATGCAAAAATGACCAAAAACGGGTCAAAATTTAAAACTGACAGAATGGAAAAATTTTTGATGTAGATTCAAAATATGATCAAAACCATTGACAGAAATGCAAAAATTTTGAAAATCGATAGATTTTTAGCTGAATTATGGCTTTTCAAAATTCCAAAAGTTTCAATTTTTTGTACCAAAAACAGGTTTATTACAATTTTCACTTCCTTGCCATATTTTTCAAAATATGTAATAAACTTTTGGTAACGATTTAAAGTACGAGCAACGCCATATCCAGAAATGCATAAATATAGGAAATCGACCAAGGTGTGGAAAAGTTGTGGGTTCTCAAAGATGAGGAAGATTTCAATTTTTTCTCAGAAAGCTGTTTTCTGACCATATTTTCAGTATTTTGACTATATTTTCTAAAATATTGGTCCAAATCAAGTGCGATAAAGATTTTTATACTCATGTTGATGCCAGAAATCGATTGAGCAAAAAAAATTGCGATTTAAAAATTTTCACTTTTTTGACATTTTTGCAAGGGGTTACTATGCAAAAATGACCAAAAACGGGTCAAAATTTAAAATTGACAGAATGGAAAAATTTTTGATGTAGATTCAAAATATGATCAAAACCATTGACAGAAATGCAAAAATTTTGAAAATCGATAGATTTTTAGCTGAATTATGGCTTTTCAAAGTTTCAAAAGTTTCAATTTTTTGTACCAAAAACAGGTTTATTACAATTTTCACTTCCTTGCCATATTTTTCAAAATATGTAATAAACTTTTAGTACCGATTTAAAGTACGAGCAACGCCATATCCAGAAATGCATAAATATAGGAAATCGACCAAGGTGTGGAAAAGTTGTGGGTTCTCAAAGATGAGGAAGATTTCAATTTTTTCTCAGAAAGCTGTTTTCTGACCATATTTTCAGTATTTTGACTATATTTTCTAAAATATTGGTCCAAATCAAGTGCGATAAAGATTTTTATACTCATGTTGATGCCAGAAATCGATTGAGCAAAAAAAATTGCGATTTAAAAATTTTCACTTTTTTGACATTTTTGCAAGGGGTTACTATGCAAAAATGACCAAAAACGGGTCAAAATTTAAAATTGACAGAATGGAAAAATTTTTGATGTAGATTCAAAATATGATCAAAACCATTGACATAAATGCAAAATTTTTGAAAATCGATAGATTTTTAGCTGAATTATGGCGTTTCAAAGTTCCAAAAGTTTCAATTTTTTGTACCAAAAACAGGTTTATTACAATTTTCACTTCCTTGCCATATTTTTCAAAATATGTAATAAACTTTTGGTACCGATTTAAAGTACGAGCAACGCCATATCCAGAAATGCATAAATATAGAAAATCGGCTAAGGTGTGGAAAAGTTTGGGGTTCTCAAAGATGAGGAAGATTTCAATTTTTTCTCAGAAAGCTGTTTTCTGACCATATTTTCAGTATTTATACTATATTTTCTAAAATATTGGTCCAAATCAAGTGCGATAAAGATTTTTATACTCATGTTGATGCCAGAAATCGATTGAGCAAAAAAAATTGCGATTTTAAAATTTTCACTTTTTTGACATTTTTGCAAGGGGTTACTATGCAAAAATGACCAAAAACGGGTCAAAATTTAAAATTGACAGAATGGAAAAATTTTGATGTAGATTCAAAATATGATCAAAACCATTGACATAAATGCAAAATTTTTGAAAATCGATAGATTTTTAGCTGAATTATGGCGTTTCAAAGTTCCAAAAGTTTCAATTTTTTGTACCAAAAACAGGTTTATTACAATTTTCACTTCCTTGCCATATTTTTCAAAATATGTAATAAACTTTTGGTACCGATTTAAAGTACGAGCAACGCCATATCCAGAAATGCATAAATATAGAAAATCGGCTAAGGTGTGGAAAAGTTGTGGGTTCTCAAAGATGAGGAAGATTTCAATTTTTTCTCAGAAAGCTGTTTTCTGACCATATTTTCAGTATTTATACTATATTTTCTAAAATATTGGTCCAAATCAAGTGCGATAAAGATTTTTATACTCATGTTGATGCCAGAAATCGATTGCGCAAAAAAAAAATGGCGATTTTAAAATTTTCACTTTTTTTGACATTTTTTGCAAGGGGTTAATATGCAAAAATGACCAAAAACGGGTCAAAATTTAAAACTGACAGAATGGAAAAATTTTTGATGTAGATTCAAAATATGATCAAAACCATTGACAGAAATGCAAAAATTTTGAAAATCGATAGATTTTTAGCTGAATTATGGCTTTTCAAAATTCCAAAAGTTTAAATTTTTTGTACCAAAAACAGGTTTATTACAATTTTCACTTCCTTGCCATATTTTTCAAAATATGTAATAAACTTTTGGTACCGATTTAAAGTACGAGCAACGCCATATCCAGAAATGCATAAATATAGAAAATCGACCAAGGTGTGGAAAAGTTGTGGGTTCTCAAAGATGAGGAAGATTTCAATTTTTTCTCAGAAAGCTGTTTTCTGACCATATTTTCAGTATTTATACTATATTTTCTAAAATATTGGTCCAAATCAAGTGCGATAAAGTTTTTTATACTCATTTTGATGCCAGAAATCGATTGGGCACAAAAAAATTGCGATTTAAAAATTTTCACTTTTTTGACATTTTTGCAAGGGGTTACTATGCAAAAATGACCAAAAACGGGTCAAAATTTAAAATTGACAGAATGGAAAAATTTTTGATGTAGATTCAAAATATGATCAAAACCATTGACATAAATGCAAAATTTTTGAAAATCGATAGATTTTTAGCTGAATTATGGCTTTTCAAAGTTCCAAAAGTTTCAATTTTTTGTACCAAAAACAGGTTTATTACAATTTTCACTTCCTTGCCATATTTTTCAAAATATGTAATAAACTTTTGGTACCGATTTAAAGTACGAGCAACGCCATATCCAGAAATGCATAAATATAGGAAATCGACCAAGGTGTGGAAAAGTTGTGGGTTCTCAAAGATGAGGAAGATTTCAATTTTTTCTCAGAAAGCTGTTTTCTGACCATATTTTCAGTATTTTGACTATATTTTCTAAAATATTGGTCCAAATCAAGTGCGATAAAGATTTTTATACTCATGTTGATGCCAGAAATCGATTGGGCACAAAAAATTGCGATTTAAAAATTTTCACTTTTTTGACATTTTTGCAAGGGGTTACTATGCAAAAATGACCAAAAACGGGTCAAAATTTAAAATTGACAGAATGGAAAAATTTTTGATGTAGATTCAAAATATGATCAAAACCATTGACAGAAATGCAAAAATTTTGAAAATCGATAGATTTTTAGCTGAATTATGGCTTTTCAAAATTCCAAAAGTTTAAATTGTTTGTACCAAAAACAGGTTTATTACAATTTTCACTTCCTTGCCATATTTTTCAAAATATGTAATAAACTTTTGGTACCGATTTAAAGTACGAGCAACGCCATATCCAGAAATGCATAAATATAGAAAATCGACCAAGGTGCGGAAAAGTTGTGGGTTCTCAAAGATGAGGAAGATTTAAATTTTTTCTCAGAAAGCTGTTTTCTGACCATATTTTCAGTATTTGGAGTATATTTTCTAAAATATTGGTCCAAATCAAGTGCGATAAAGATTTTTATACTCATGTTGATGCCAGAAATCGATTGCGCAAAAAAAAATGGCGATTTTAAAATTTTCACTTTTTTTGACATTTTTGCAAGGGGTTAATATGCAAAAATGACCAAAAACGGGTCAAAATTTAAAACTGACAGAATGGAAAAATTTTTGATGTAGATTCAAAATATGATCAAAACCATTGACAGAAATGCAAAAATTTTGAAAATCGATAGATTTTTAGCTGAATTATGGCTTTTCAAAATTCCAAAAGTTTAAATTGTTTGTACCAAAAACAGGTTTATTACAATTTTCACTTCCTTGCCATATTTTTCAAAATATGTAATAAACTTTTGGTACCGATTTAAAGTACGAGCAACGCCATATCCAGAAATGCATAAATATAGAAAATCGACCAAGGTGCGGAAAAGTTGTGGGTTCTCAAAGATGAGGAAGATTTAAATTTTTTCTCAGAAAGCTGTTTTCTGACCATATTTTCAGTATTTGGAGTATATTTTCTAAAATATTGGTCCAAATCAAGTGCGATAAAGATTTTTATACTCATGTTGATGCCAGAAATCGATTGGGCACAAAAAATTGCGATTTAAAAATTTTCACTTTTTTGACATTTTTGCAAGGGGTTACTATGGAAAAATGACCAAAAACGGGTCAAAATTTAAAATTGACAGAATGGAAAAATTTTTGATGTAGATTCAAAATATGATCAAAACCATTGACAGAAATGCAAAAATTTTGAAAATCGATAGATTTTTAGCTGAATTATGGCTTTTCAAAATTCCAAAAGTTTCAATTTTTTGTACCAAAAACAGGTTTATTACAATTTTCACTTCCTTGCCATATTTTTCAAAATATGTAATAAACTTTTGGTACCGATTTAAAGTACGAGCAACGCCATATCCAGAAATGCATAAATATAGAAAATCGACCAAGGTGTGGAAAAGTTGTGGGTTCTCAAAGATGAGGAAGATTTCAATTTTTTCTTAGAAAGCTGTTTTCTGACCATATTTTCAGTATTTTGACTATATTTTCTAAAATATTGGTCCAAATCAAGTGCGATAAAGATTTTTATACTCGTGTTGATGCCAGAAATCGATTGAGCAAAAAAAATTGCGATTTTAAAATTTTCACTTTTTTGACATTTTTTTCAAGGGGTTAGTATGCAAAAATGACCAAAAATGGGTCAAAAATTAAAATTGACAGAATGGAAAAATTTTTGATGTGGATTCAAAATATGATCAAAACCATTGACATAAATGCAAAATTTTTGAAAATCGGTTGATTTTTAGCTGAATTATGGCTTTTCAAAATTCCAAAAGTTTCAATTTTTTGTACCAAAAACAGGTTTATTACAATTTTCACTTCCTTGCCATATTTTTCAAAATATGTAATAAACTTTTGGTACCGATTTAAAGTACGAGCAACGCCATATCCAGAAATGCATAAATATAGAAAATCGACCAAGGTGTGAAAAAGTTGTGGGTTCTCAAAGATGAGGAAGATTTCAATTTTTTCTCAGAAAGCTGTTTTCTGACCATATTTTCAGTATTTATACTATATTTTCTAAAATATTGGTCCAAATCAAGTGCGATAAAGATTTTTATACTCATGTTGATGCCAGAAATCGATTGAGCAAAAAAAATGGCGATTTTAAAATTTTCACTTTTTTGACATTTTTTGCAAGGGGTTAGTATGCAAAAATGACCAAAAATGGGTCAAAATTTAAAACTGAGATTATGGAAAAATTTTTGATGTAGATTCAAAATATGATCAAAACCATTGACATAAATGCAAAAATTTTTAAAATCGATAGATTTTTAGCTGAATTATGGCTTTTCAAAGTTCCAAAAGTTTCAATTTTTGTAATAGAAACAGGTTTATCCATTTTCACTTCCTTGCCATATTTTTCAAAATATGTAATAAACTTTTGATACCGATTTAAAGTACGAGCAACGAAATATCCAGAAATGCATAAATATAGAAAATCGGCTAAGGTGCGGAAAAGTTGTGGGTTCTCAAATATGAGGAAGATTTATTTTTTTGCTAAAAATATATTTTTTGACCATTTTTTCCGTATTGTGGCCATATTTTTGAAAATATTGGTCTAAATGAAGTATGGCAAAGTATTTCGTTTTCGTCGTATGAAATGTCGCATCTATATGTTACATGGTCAGTGATACAACTGTCTATCTCATATACACGACTGTGTGCAACGTATGTATATATGTGTGTGTGTATGTAGGTATATGTGTAGGTATGTGTGTGTATTTATTTTAAGTTGTAGTTACAAAATATGCACAAGTCTGCCAGAGTTATTTATATCGTATGCTGCGACAGACAGCCACAGGGTTGCTATACAAATGATGCACTCGCAGATACTCCTTAAATCAAGGTAAAACTGATTATCATATAAAAAAATCATAATGGTGGAAAATTTAAAAATTTTAAAATTTATATAACGCTAATTTTATTTTGATTTATTTTTGTAATTATTGTTAACTGATAATTTTTAAATTATTTTAAGCTTTAGAAGTAAATATGAACAAAATGAGAAATAAACTTAGAATCAGGTAATTTTAAAAGAAAATAAAAATAAATTGTTACTTTTTATATATTATGAAATGTATATTTCACTTAGCAATTATGTTATCTTAATGTTGTGTTACTATAGAACATTTTATATATATTTTTTTTTAATTCAATACAAAAATTTTGGAAAATATTACCATCTTATCTGGCTATTCGACAATATCGATGCCTGCCAGCTGCAGTTTTCTAGGGTATCAAATAAGAGAGCAAACACTACGAATAAAGCCCAAAATGAATAATTTGTGTGACAATGTTGCCTGAATCAGTGGAGTTGGAGACGCTGCCTGAGCTCAAGCCCCGGTTCGGAGTTGGAGTCGTGGTATCTGAGTTGGAGATTGGAGTTGGTTCCTGTTGCGAGTCGCAACTGGTAAATGCAAATGGGAAAAAATATCTTAACATTTGCATCTCTCGCAAATGAAACTAAGGGAAACGGCAGTCAAAAGATTCACTTTATAAACATACTATGTTACATACATGTACATGCAACATGCAGCATGCAACATGCAATATGCACATCCATAGCATTGTAACAATGTTCAGGTTATGCCAACCAGAACCGGCAACAGCAACAGAATCACTACCAAAACGGTTACAGTTATGGGAATGAGAATGGAAATGGAAATGGGAATGGGAATGGATATGGAAATGGAAATGGGAGTGCAAATCGGGCAAAAGGCTTCTGAGCCACAATCAGGCACACACCTGACTGTATCCCCCCTTATGCCGCCACGCAGCCCCCCCTCACCATTGCTGCAGCTAATAGTTTAAATTCATCTGCCTGCATGTCTGTCTGTGTGTCTACCTCCCTCTACCGCCCACTACAACGCCTCTCTCCTTTCGTCCTCTGCTCCTTTTGCTGCTTTGCTCCTTTGCTCCTGCTGTGTGTCTGGTTTCACGCTTTATGCACTGCTAATGATTTGATGTCGTTTCCAGCGTAACTCAAGCTAAGAGCAGGGCACAGAGTTGCCAAGTCATGTCATGCCTTTTGTCTTTACTTGTTGTGCAATGTCTGTGTGTGTTTGTGTGTGTGTGTGTGTTTGTGTGTGTGTGTGTGTGTGAATCAAATTGAGGAGCTGGCAGAAAGTTATTCAAGACTTCCTTGACTTTGCATCTATTATAAACTCAAGCCGACATTTTATAGGGTTGCCATAAACTCCCAGAGTTTACGAGTCTATTGAGTGCGGAATTTCGCCGTTCACTTATAACTTGAATATGGCAAAGGACTAAAATACATATCTCACAGTTCCTTGACGAAAGTTCACTAGCTTCATCAACTAATTAAGATTAAAGAGTCGAAAGTTCCACGAAGGTATGAAGTCAGAGACTTTGATATATAGTAAGTATATGATATGTAGCACAAAAGAAAACATTTTCAGTATATTTGTAGTTATTTGGTATTTTTATTTTTCAGTTATTCACTTAAATCATTTTCATTTCTTTTCCATATTATTCTTTTAATTTGTATGTATTTACGTTTTAGTTGCTCATTTATATAATATCTTGATCTTGATAATTGATCGGGTTTTTTACAAAAAGTAAATTGAAAATGAAAAAAATGTGTTTTATATACAATGAAATAAGTACAATGAAATAGTATTTTTTTGGTATTTTTCTATCTGTTTGTATTAATATACCAATAGAATGCTTTGTGTGTGGTTCCAAGTTTAAGGGAAATGTCTACAAAATAATTCAGAAGTTCAGAATCACTGCGAAAAAAAGGTGACATCAACTTGGAACAACTTCAATTGTCTTATAGTCTGTAGTATTTTCTTGTTATCTTTGTATTTTTGTAATTATGGTATTTTCGTTGGAATGTTAATATAATCAGCGTTTTGCGTTTCCGGAAAGAATTCTATAGCTTAGACATTGAATGCATTGCAGTTATTTCTCGTCTTATGATTATTATTATTTGTATTATTATTATTGTTAGTAAACTTAAGCATTAATGATAGTATTTTTTTAGTATACATATTATATTCTGTTTTACATTTACGAATTGTTGCTAGTTCATTATGCGTTTATAATATTTCACTTATCATTTTAACTTTGATTTGCTACACGATATCCTCTCTTCATCAACATCGTCCACAAAAAAAAAAAAATTTCCACATTATATACTAAGTTTATATATAAATATCTATATACTTACATATACATATATGTATTTGTAACTTTATTGTATTTTTGTAGCCCAATTTAAAATTCACCTTCTTTTTACTTTGCATTCCTCCCTCTTCCCTTCGCTCCTCGCCCTCTCATACATTTTGACATTTTGTGGTACGTATATTAAGTCAGAGTACGTTTTAGTTAGTTAGTTTATTTGATTAGCTATTGAGCTTAGGGGGCTGCATGCCCCACAACCAACTCAATACAGTATGTGTATTGGTGTGTATATTGGTTTCGGGGGAATTTCTTGTATTTTATTTCTCAATTAAATTTCGCTGTTATCATTTTATACTGTATTTCGAACATATATTATACATTGTATATACTAATATGGTAGTATACATATAAATATATGCATGCTTCTTCTTTCGATTTTATTAAATATTATATTTGGCACGTTTTAAATTGTTATAATTTTTCCCTCTCTCTTTCTCTCTGATGCTGTGTCGTGATATGAGACTACTTGAAATTTCTGAAAACCCTTAAAGGGGTCTCTAGAACTGAAACAATTGAAAAGAATTTAAAGTTTTCGTAGAAACTTCTTTCTTATCTTCAAATATGTATGGGTTGTATAATCATTGAGCTAATCAAGGGGAGGAATAAAAAAAAAAACAAAAACATATCAAATGTAACAACAATTCTTCTTAATTGTTAAACAAATAAGAAAAGCTTTATGCATAGATCGGATTGAGAACACTAGCAGGTATTATTTACAGATATTCCTCATACTCACAATATAATTATGTTGAGCTCGAAATCAACTAAGTACATATTTATTTATATACATATAAGTATGTATGTATGTATATCGTATATACAGAATCTCCAAATGCTATGTATGTATATACCCCCACACACATAATATCAGAGTATCGTGCATAGAAACAATTTGATTATATCATATATGTATATCTTAAGTGGGGTTTATCTGGCCATTATGGGGGGAGCCTTTCACATGATAAGTACTTGGAGTTGCTAAAGCCATTCTATGAACCAAACAACATTTATGTATGTAATCTGTTTTCTATATCGCCTAAATGTATGCAAACATGTATGTATCATATGCGCTAATCAGATGCCGCTGCAAAAGTTCAAGTTTTACATACATATACAGATACATATACATATATATATATATCTATATGTATGTATGTATATATGTTAGTTGTCATTTGCAGGAGTATCTCAACATCGATGCGACCGATGTTAGACTACATTTTTTTCTGTTATTTAAATATAATTTTATTTACTTTCTTTCTGCAATTTGTATGCAGGTTTATTTCTTGTTTTTTCTTTTGTTCACTAACGAGGTAACATTTAAACGCGTTTTCCATTTATCATTTATCAATTTTGCAAATATCGAAATTTTCAAATTTTCAATTTTCATTTAGACTTAACTACTTACTTTAGTATTGAATTATTGGTAACCGCAGCTTGCCCATATTATTTAATGCGGCCATTCAAGCATTTCATGGGCTCTTCATGCTCTGTGGTTGCTCCCTCCTCCCTCTTCCATCCACCCGCTAGCCCATTCTCTTTTCTCCAATTTGGCCAAACTCTCTCTCTTTCTCTCTCTTTCTCTGTCTTTCTCTGTCTTTCTCTGTCTTTCTCTGTCTCCTGTGAGTGTTGATGTTTTGATGATTTTCTTATAATTACAATTTAATTAAGCTATAATACTAAATGTCCATTGTTGATGTTGTTGCTGCTGCTGCTGCTGTTGCTGCTGATGATGATGGGGAAGGAGCCGCTTCTGTTTGTGGCATGTGGGGGCCTGTCCTTTGTTTTGGCTGCAATTGTTTTCGGAATTCCGGAACGATGGCATTCAGCTTTTGTCAGCATGCATATGCAGCTATTCGACGTTAATAATACGCCCAGTGCCAATAGAGATGCCATTATTAACTGCATTGTTATGGCACCAGTGACCCCACCACGACCACCAGCCACCAGAAGCATGCCTTGGCCACTGGAGCCGCTGCCTATGTCCGCTTCCTGGCTGCGGTCCTTGTACAGGCGGCCATTCTGATTCCTTGCGCTATCCTCGTGACGATTCTCTTTGACAACAACTTCGTTCTTCTGCAAGATTCAAAACAAATTGCCAAATATTCCAATTACGCGTCTCCCTCTCCATCTCTTTCTCTTTCTATTTCTCTTTCTGTCTGTCTGCGTATGTGTCGGAGTTTATATAGGTGTATGTGTTACAGTGTGTGTGTGTGTGTGAGTTATCCTTACCGTCACTTCGTTGAGATCCTCTTCGCGTGGCGCCTTTTTGCCAGGACGTTCCATTTCTGCATATTCCGCGAATTTCATTTAAATTGAAAGAAATTTCACATTAGCAACTAGTTCATATGAACCAAATTGAAAGAAAGTATGATGAACTAGTTCGAACTAACATAAACACCAAATAACTAATTCACATTTCATGTATATGAAACTGTCTTCAATTTAGTTTACTATTTTCCATATATATAAATATTTTTTTAATTGTAAAATCTATTTAAATTAATTAAGTAGTTCATAATTTTAAAAAAAAGTAGAAAAATAGCAATTAAATTCTAGATGAATTTACCGTAGAGACGTATGGTGCCCTCAGTGTCGCCAATGCTGTTCTTGGAGATGCACTTGTAGCCGCCGAAATCGGTGGATTGCAGCCGACGGATGTGGAGTATCATCTCAATGGCGTACATGTTGTTCTCCTTCTCGGTGAGGGCATAACGATCGCCTGCAATAATCATTTCACCTGGCGGCGAGTATCGCAAAAGAAAAATGAAAATCCAGAAATACAAGAGCAATGAGACACAGTCAAAGCAGCTGCATGCAGTATGTGCAGCATGTGGCGTGTGGCATGTGGCATGTGTATCATACACGAAATCGAAACGAATGTGTGAGCGAGTGAGGAGACAAGCCGTAAGCATTTCAATGATGATATTTGGTGTTGCCTCCAGCAACTCCAACTGTGAACACAACTCTCTAACTGATGCAGTCACTGGCGAAGGGGTTAAGTGCAGTTCAGGGGCGTACAAAGGGGGGGAGTGTGGAAGTGGAAGAGGGGGTGGGGGGAGGGAATGGCATCACAGATGCCAGGCTGTCACGTTTGCAATATACGTCAAATGCAGTTGATGTTGCCAGGGCAACAGCCAGCACATAGAGAGAGAGATAGAGAGTAATAGAGAGCGAAATAGAGAGAGAGGGAGAAACTATGGTAGAACTTTGATGAAGAACATCAAAATATTTTCAGCATCGAACACGAATCAAATAAAGACAAATTGCGGCATTGAAAGGTTTATGAAGCAACTGGCTCCAATGAGAGCAAACAAGAAGACCAGGCCAAAAATCGAGCTCAGAATATCGCAATGATAGACCTGCAAATACCCTATATTGCAAATGGAGTTCGTCGAATTGATGCCAGGGATGACGATTATGTTTGTTAAATATCACATCAACGGTATATTTGGCTTGCACACATATATCGTCTTGAAATATCGATGAATCGATAATTTTCATATTTTTATTTTTCCCATTTTTTGTTCAATCAAAAAGTCGTACTTCGCTTCGCAATAATCTAAGTAATCTAAAAGTAATTAGTAATTATTAATAATAAGTAATTGTCAAACTAAAATTAACATGATATACAGTATATAATTTACTAGTAAAAATATCGATTTATTCGCAGTTCAAAATATGATCCACGCCCTTAATATAGTGGAGAGAATAGATCCTAAACCTAGTCGTGGCACCTATGCAGGGAACATCAATGGGTATACATGTGAGACAGTGTGTCTGTGTGTGTCTGTGTGTGGCTGTGTGTGTGTCTGTGTGTGTGTGTCTGTGTGTGTCTGTGTGTGTGTGGTGTAAGCCACGTTGCATAAACGTTTAAGCCAAAAGGCAATGGGGCAACTTACCATTCTCGCGCTGCCAGTAATTGATGGCCTTGGGTGATGCCTCAACGTTGCAAATTAATGTGACATCCGTTAGAACCGGAGCTCCAACCAATTGATTTGGCACTTGCACCAGCGGATGAACTGCATCAACAGTAGCAGGAGCGTGTTGTAAGGACAGACAAGATATAGATATGTTAGATATATGTATGAATGTATACAGATGGATGTTCAGAGTTCAAAGAGTGCATAAGTTTGTTCATCTTTATCAATGCTTCAACATGTTGCCACCACACTGAATGAAAAAATACGTTTTGAATTTTGTTGTTGCAATGTGTTGGCTGTGATTGGTTTTGCTTTTCTATTCTCTCTTTCGACCAACTGTAGCTTATTTGTTAATGGCACCATCAGCGTCTGGGCCAACACTGATTCGTATTTAATTGAAACTGAATCATTTTCATGTTAACAGACACTAACCAGAAACCAAATCCAAATCCAAATCCAAAAAACAAAACCAAAACTACAAGATTCCAGTTAGCCAGATACTTAGTTAGCCATTGGCAAGTGTTTTTTGTAATGTTTTTGGCCCTTCGACTGGCGATTTGAGTTAACGAAATGACACAGTTATGATAAGAGGTATATTAGCTTAGAAAAGTATTGCCAGTAAATAAACTTCTGTTCTCCATTATGAACATTTCAATAAAATGCAAAATGTTTTTTTTTTTTTTTTTTTTTTTTTTTTTTGTTAAAATGCTTTTCAGTATATTTATCCTGTTTATTAATTGTTATATTTTTTTTTTAAATAATTTTTAATCTCTAAGCAGTAAAGATTATACCCTTTAGTTTAGTGAAAATATAAAAATTGGTCGTAATGAATTAAATTTATCGTTATTCATTAAGTGATTGAATTATTATTATTACTTTATATAATTTTTATTAAATTATGTTTCATTGTAATTTATATATTTTTTTTAAATTTATATGATATTTAATATTAAAAAAATTTTATAAAAATACTAAAGTTTAACTACAAAATAAAAAAAAAAATTAAAAAATTTCATAATTTTCATTCATTTTTAATATTGTTCATATAAACTATTTTTTAAATTTGCCATTATTTTGATTCAGACGACTGGCATTTTATTGATTGAAGATGAAATGCAACGAATTTTTTTTTTTAGTTTTTAGGGTATGTATTCGTTCGTCTATACACTTTGGCAAATTTTCATTTTTTTTTTTTGCTCTCCTCTGCTTTTTAGTTTTCTTCGTCTCTATTGCCCCATATGCATCTTCCAAGTTGTTTCGTTTTTTCTCTGATTTTTTTTTGTTGGTTTCGTGTCAGTTTGAGGCTTTACTTTTGGCCATTTTTCGCTGTTGCCAAGTTTGGCTTGTTTTGTCTTTGTCCGTAGTGTGTCTTGTGCCTTCTGTCCTGGTGCCTTGCCAGAGGCCGAAGACCACCGACCATCATTGTTTTTGGCTTTTCAACTTTGCTGCTGCTGATGTTGATGTTGTTTTTGTTGCTGTTTCAACTCCATGTTATACCATGGCAGCTGTTGTGTTACTCCGCCTGCCTTTGCCCACATATTTTATTTTTATTTTTTCTTTATTTTTGTTTTGTTTTTGGTCTGCATTGAAGCGTTCATTATTGGTCAATTTATTGGATTTGTGGATGCCGCACTCATATGTACATATGTATGTGTTTGTAGATCTCTCTCTCTCTCTCTCTCTCTCTCTCTCTCTTTCTCTCTCTATCTCTCTCTCTCTCTATCTCTCTCTCGCTCTCTATCTCTCTCTCACTCACTCTGTGCATCTCTCTCTATCTGTGTGCGTGGATTGTGTGCCTTCAAATAATGTAGCATATGTCATTTGTTGTTAGTGTCGATTCTTGTTGTAATCCTTGTTTCATTCCCCTTTTTTTTGTCTTTCGTTTATTGTTTGTTCTCTTTGCAGCTGGTGCTGTTGTTGTTGTTGTTGTTGTTGCATTGCCTACCACTTATTGAAAATTCAATTTGTTCTAATAGAGTTTTGGAAACTGCTGCCGTTGGCTGCAACAGCTGAAATAATAAGAAACGTCACACGCGGCGTATGCGTAATTTCTTCAAAGAGCCTCTCATGCTGGAAAACATTTGGTTAGCTCGTTTGATTAATTAATTTTTTAAATTGAGCGAACTTTCATAGGATTGACGGCATTATTGAAAGCATGATTGACTGCATGATTGACTGCAATGATTGACTGCATGATTGACTGCATGATTGAAAGCTGCAACAATATTATTATTTCACTATTAACTGTAACATTATAAATTGTTAATATAGTCGGTTGGTGATTGATGTGCATTCATTTTTAAGTTTTTTGCTGCCTATGTGATTGACATGGGTGATTGATAGTGTGATTAATGGGGATATTTATTTAACTGATTGTTTGTCGGCATTTTCAAGAGCCTCTCCATTGATGATTTCATTGAATAATGAGCTAATTGTTCTCCACACGAACAGCTTATTTTATAATAGACTCTTTATTGATTGACAATAAAAAAAAAAAACACATTTTCCCATACCATATCATAGTTCATTGATTGGCAAAGTGTTGTGGGGTTTATTTTTCTACGATTGCTTCGCAGCTGTTCAAATTTAGAGAGCAAAGATATAATATTGGTAAACAAATTTGATTGTTTATTAGATGAATAAACAACTAATGAGTGGGAAAGAGGAAAAGTAAAAGTGAAAGTAGAACGCTGAGGGGGAACAAGAATGAGAGAGATAAAGATAGATTTTGACGAGGAAAAACCATTGAATTTCCAATTTCGTGGAAATGAATGTCAATGAAATCCTCAGATTAACGTCTTAGTGTTTCGAGATCGTTGAAATCTCAGTGAATTTGTGTAATACATAAGTTTCGCTCGATTATTGCAGGATTATATATTTTATATAATGTAATAGATTAGATTTCTCACAAAGGACATGTTACGGATATCGTTTTGGTTTACAGATCAATTGCTTAGCCGTCGGTGGAGGCTGTCGTCTCGGTGGTGACGGTGGATTCCGGGGTTGTGCTGGTAGTTGATGCTTCCGTAGTTGATGTTGTTGTGCTGCGACAAGGTGGATGACGATCACCACGACCGCCACGACCCCCACGGCCACCGCGTCCGCCACCACGGCCACCGCCATAGCCACCGCCATAGCCACCGCCATAACCACCACGACCACCACGGCCACCATAACCGCCTCTGGCATCTTCAATGCCCTGATGCTCATGATGCGAGTCTCCGCCACCATGATGCGAGTGTGACATGGCCACAGCCACCAGGGCAAGCAGAGTCACAAGGATCAGGATGCGCATTGCTGAAGTGATCTGTCTGTCTCAGAAACGAAAGCGAACTACACTCTTCTTTCCAAACGGCAACAATTTTTATACCCCAACTTGGTTAGGAAATGTGTCTCTCTGCTTCTCTCTCTCTCTGCCTCTCTCTCCCTCTCTCTCTCTCTCTCTCTTGGGGGAAGAACTGCTTTACGTCATTCCTAGAGCTCTGCATCTTTGTTTGACTTACATATTTGATTGATATTTGTCTGTTGGCAGACAGTTGCTGTTTATTTGATTTGAAAATATTTGATCAATTTGATATATTTTGCGCTGCGTGTCAAGTGGATCAATCAAGCGATCGAAGCTTCTCACTTCACCCACTGTGTCGCTTTGGTGGCCTTAAAGTCTCAAGGATACCTTTTACATTCGGTTGCTTCAAGTGGAGAGTCCTGGTGCGGTTTGTTTGTGTTTTTGTTGAAAGAACCAAAGAGCCACTTAATTTTCTGATTAAAATCAATCAAGCAAAGCGCTGCTGCAGCTCAGTCAATCAAGTGTGAAGAGTAGACATAACATGGTTGGAGGGCGGTGTGCGGTGGGAGGGGTGCGTGGTAAGGGGAGTGAAGGCAAGGAGTGAAGCAACGGTTAAGACAACACGTCGAGCTAAAGAAAGCGTTAAGAACACGCCGAAATAACATCAGGAGTCATGGCTGCTGACGGGGGATGGCGGCAGACAGAGGCAGCATTAGCAATTTTGGCAACTCCAGGGTGGGGTTGCACAAAAACGGGGGGTTGGGGAGGGGCTCATATGGGGTTTTAAATTGAAATTGAGGCGCAGTCGCAGCTAACAAAGGCGAAAGCAATAAAGGGGCAAAAGCAAAAGCAAAACTGAAAAGGAATGGCAGAGAGCAGAGGGCAGAGAGAGCGGAGAGTGGCGAGTGGCGAGGGGAGAGACAAGATGCAGACAGAGCAGTTGAAAATGAAATGACAAAGGAAGCAGAACGAAACGAAACGAAACGATACGAAATGAGGACATGAAGCACAGTCAAAAAATAAACGTCGAAAAAAAATTGATGCAGATAAAAAATGGAAATTAATTTTTGTGGCGGCGACAGGCGTTCAGCAAAAAAGATGCCCTGCAGATATGTCTCTAAGAGCGGGGCAGTGAACATACTTCCCTATTTGAGTAGGGAAACCCCCCACACTCACACACACACACACACACACACAGACATAGAGTAGCTGCCAGCAACAGAAGCAGCAGCCGTAGCTTATTGAGGTGCGAACATTTCAGCGTGTCAATATAATTTGTAGATAAGATCTCTTCACCAAAATGTCACATTCCTCTTCTTTCCCCGATTCCACTCTCCCCTGGTCCCCTTCATCTGCTTCAGTTCTTAACTCAAGCCACGATTTTTGGCCATCTTGCCATCAGTTTTGCCACCTCTTGGTTTGCCAACTTGACTTTACTTCCAACTCATTTTCCATTTGAAGCAAGCATATGCTGTGCTCTCCAGTTGACTGACAGCTGCTATACCCTGTATTTATGGCAAACTAAAATATATATGTCTTTCGGAAAGATTTCGGAAATATTATTCTTGAAGAAGTTATTGGCTGTGAAGTCGTTTCCATTCTCAGAGACTCCATTCAAGCCTCTAAATTCAAAACTTTATAATAATTTTATAATTTAAGGGATATCTTATAGTCGAGTTAATATTGTATCTGTCCCTTTCTGGAAATTTCATTAAGTTTAATGCGCTGCAGCAGCAACTCGACAGCAATTGGTTAAGAAAAAAGGCAGAAAGAGACAAGGAAGCAGCAAGAGAAAGAGACACCGGCAGAGTGTAAAAGAGAGAGAGGGAGAGAAATGTGTGAAGTATTGGTAAATGGTCGTAGAGGCGTGACAGGTGGGAGGGGGCGAAACACACACACACACACACACACGCACACACACACACATACAGAGGGAAACCGTGGCACTCTTAAAGCCAAAGAGCTGCTTCAAGTTTTACTGCAGAAACGTGACGTTGGCATCAAAATGTTGTGTTGGCCAATGCGTCTAGACCCGAGGTTTCCCAATCCCCTCCCCCCCACCACATTGCCCCTACCCGCCATTGCTGTACACTACTAATATATCCTTCCATCACATTTCCCGTACTACCCCTCGACGCTTGACGCTCCCCCCTCTCTGTCTCTGTCTCTGTAAATGCATTTGGAAAGTTTTGAGTTGGCCACGTGAAGCATGTTGCAAGTTGCAAGTTGCCTGCCGGAAATCGAAACGGAAACACTTGCAACTCGCGTTATTGTATTATGTGCTGCGGTTCAAATTTGCTCCAACTGCATTTCCAGGTGTTTGCTGAGCACTCTCTATATACACTTGCAGCTCCAACTCCACCTCTATCGCCACCTCCACTTCCATCTTCAGGTCGAGTTCGAACTTCGAGCTTGAGTTTGGGGTTTTTGGTTTCTACGCACGCATATCCGGCGCACAGTTATTATTATATACTAAGCTATATAGTGTGATATAGCTGCATTCATAAATCAAAGGCAGTTAGAGGAAGTATCCTCCCCGCACCCGTCTTAGCCTCTTATTCGAGTTGAGCTACAGTGTGTGCTGGCTACAAACGAAGGAAGCATTTTCTGTGGCGACATCACACTCTTTGCATTTGGATTCAGAGTACTTGGGGGTTATACTCACAGTGCACCTGTAGCTTCATCCGCTTGCTTACAGTGGGGGGCACACCGTTGGAGGCGATGCACATGTAGGCGCCCATTTCCGATCGCGTGACTTTTGACAGCGTCAACATTTCACCCTCAACTGAAATGGCTGCAACGACATGATTGGCATATGCGCGGTTAGTATTTGCCACAAGTGTAGCCAAGTGTTGCATGCAACACATGCGTTACCTTTGGTCTTGTGATGCACCGCATTGCGTGCAATAATCTCGCGCCCATCTTCGCGCCGCCAGGTGATCTTTGGCTTTGGATGGCCACGTGCCCGACACACCAGCTTCGCTGATCCACCCTCGGGCACCATCATGTCCCCAGACGTCTCTTCATTGATAATATCCGGCGGTATAACCACCTCCAGTGTGGCTGTCTGTACTCAAATAAATCAAAATAGTTAAAAATATTTAGTTTTATGATGTTTTATGTAACTGTAAGATATTTTAAACTAATGTTTGTTATTTATTTATGGGAAAAAGGATGCATTCTCTCTCCGAAAATAAATTCACTGTTTATATCAAAAACAGTTATAATTATACTATAAAATGTACGACTTTGTCTCAGTGCTTCAACTGGTTGCGAATTTTAAGGTTCTCTGCATGCTTTCAGCTGTTACAGTCTTTTACTGTTGCATACTTCTCGGCTATGTTTTGTTGTTCGCCCACCATCTCAAGTACATTTGTCTCTGCCATGGCCATGATACAGGCGTAAAAAACAACGGGTTATTTGACGTTAAGTGAATTTGCCTGTGGCTTCGCTATCATGTTGTTGGTGCCGTTGTTGTTGGAGATTCTTTATTTTTATTGTAAATTAATATGACGCTGATGTCGTTATTGTTGCTGTCAGTGCTATTATTATTGTTGTTATTCTTGTTGTTGTTGGTGCAGTTGACATTTGCGTCATAAAATAAAGTCAACGTCAGAGGCAAAAACAACAACGATGGGTCGGCAACAAGCAGAGCGCGAAATTTATACATATTACGTATACGCACACATATGTACATATGTATGTATGTATGCTCTGAACATACATACGTTTGTATGTATTTGCTGCCAAAATGGGAAATGAATGAAAAGTATGAGAGGTGAAAGCAAAAGGGTGAAAAGGCACAAGTTGTTGCTGGCAACTGTTTGCGTTTTATTTGTCTCATATTTGCTTTTCACTCAATTCGCTTTGTTAGCTTGATTTTATTACAAGTCGTTGCCGACAGGGGGCGCAACCAAACACGATATGGAATGGAATGGAACGCGCTCTGGCAATGGGAGCAAGCGTGCAGCTTTTGCCATGGGAAATGGGAATGAAATGAAATGAAATTGAAAACGCAATCGTTTTGCACATGTCGACGGGTATTTAATGGACGCCATGCCAGTCATGGGACATGTGGTGTGTTGGGTGAGCGGTAAAGGAAGGGGCTGCCAACTCGTCTCCAACTCAGCTTGATGAAATGCCAAGTACACACACACACACACACACACACACACACACACACACATGCAGGATACACATATACAAAGGAGAAGAGACATATAGCGCAGTTGCTCGGCCGCATTGTTTGTTATTTATTTTTGTCATTAAAGCGCTTCATTGTTTATATATCGTGTTTAAATGTCACCAAACCCTTTTTGGCATACACACACTCACACACTAACACACTCACACACAGATGGCGAAACCCGCAGACAGGCTCTGGCAACGCCATTGGCAAAAGGCATATGACAAGTGCAGTCCCAGAGTAAATTCATTTCATTTCATTTGGATTTCAGTGAGTTTTCGTTTTTTTTTTGCCTTTCGCTGCTCTCAAATTTAATTTTTATTTAATTTTATTATACGTTTTTTTCTACAAAGTGCTGCTGCTGCTAGTGTACTCTTTCTTTTTTTCCTTTTTTTTGTAAATATATGTATTTATTTATTTATCTTTTTTTTTTTTAAATTTGTTGCTGTCATTATTAAAGCGAACAACAACAAAACACAAAGCGAAAAGTGGAGAACTGCGAGTGGCATTTTCTCCCTGATAAATTGCAAATAAAATGAGAAATAACTACGCATAGTTGAAATCCCAAACAGATTAATTCCCCTTAGGGGCCTAAAGTCACCGAATTGCCATTTTTATACATTTGATACATACCATATACATATATACATATACATACATATGTAAAATATGTGTATATGTGCATGTTTTACTCTCTGACATTCTGTATTAAGTGCAGATTACAATCTCTCATGTGTCTGGGTTTTTTTTTTTGCATTGTTTTGTAGATAGTTTTATTTACAAACTCGCATCATATATCAGCAGCTTGTATTTACGCACAAAATACAAAATGTTAACATATGTTATCGATATTCAGACGATACATACATACATGCATGCATTCATGTTTGATTTTGATTTAATCTCTGTACGTCCCTTTGACTCCGAGCTATTCTCACTCCTATTCATCTCTCCTCCCCATTATATATATTTTTTTTTTGTCTGCTTTTGTTATTTTTTATTGCATATCCCTTTGTCAGTAATTCGAATTTCGATATTCGAAACTCTCATATTGCATTTCATGTTCACATGTTTCCTTAATACCCTTCAAATACTACATACATATGTGAACATACATGTATGTAGTTGAGCTTATTTTCCGGGCTTAACTAAATATTGAGCGGAATGTCAGGAGAGATTTCATTGCTATACATTTTTATAGAGAAATCATGTAAGCTGCAAATAATTTGGCAACTCTATCGAAAGCGTGCAGTTGGCAACACTGTTTGCAGGTGACAGTGTCCTTTGGACTTAGTTTATACAGCGAATTTGTTGCAAGACTAAATGAAAAAAAGAATTTCAAACGAAAAATATCGATGAGAGCAGAGGAGTACAATTACGGAAATAATCTTCCAACCGATTGTGTTATCGATGAGTATTTAGTGTAACGTTAATGTGTTATCGATAAGCATTTAGTACTAAAGAGAAAGTGACGCCTAACAAGTCACATTTTCTGATAAATACATCAATCAATCTGGCAATTGAGCTTCGATTTATCGATAACTACGGTCACTTACTTGCATTTTCATGGGATCCGTATTGACCTGGCACATGTATTTGCCCGCATCCTCCATCTTGACGCTGCGTATGTTGAGCGTCCATGTGTTGTAATCGTTGTGTGTCACCGACAATCGATCATTGTTGGTTATCACGTGCTCGTGTATGGCCAGAATTGCCTTTGCATCGGCCTTAATCCAAGCAACCTGAATGATGGACATATCACAGCATGCCGCAGATGCACACACAAACACACACACACACACACACAGACACAGACACATATGCCGCAATGCCAACAAACACATCCGCAATACAGACGAGTTGAGTTGATGACAGCAGGCATTTTGTGTTGGCGTTGATGAAGATGATTCATTCCAATCCATTCCATTCCATTGCATTCCAGTTTCGTGTATATCATTTCATTCCATTCCATTCCATTTCAATTCATTTCATTTCATTTAAGAGTTCATTTCATTTCATTGCATTTTCAGAGTATGTTTTTCATAGTTTTATGTTCGCCATTTATAGATTGTAATTATCGATTTATCGATAACATATTAAACAATCGATTTGCCATATTACCATTGCCAGGCATTTAAAAAAGTTTCAGTTAGTTCACAGTTAGTTCGTTATTTGGTCAAAATCAGCGTCATCAGCGGCACATTCACCAATTTCCGTTTTTTTTTTGTGGTATTTTTATTTTATCGTTGAGGTTTTTTGTTGTGTTGTGTCCACGAAATCGATTTGCGGATGTATTAGAATTTAGTTGGAAGTTTTTCGTGGCGTCGCCAGTTGGTGGTGCCATTTCAGTGGGGTTATCAGAGCAGAGTGATGGGAAAGGGGCACGTAGGTGGAGAAGGAGCAGCGAGAATGCGGAAGAAAGAAAATTAGAGGAGGGCAGGCAAAAGGAAGAGCATGAAGTCGTCGTGCAACGGATGGCAGCGAAAGGTTCGCGAGGATGCAAAAGGATTTGTGGGCAGCGTCGGGGCATGCGGCGTATTGTCGTTGCATTTGTTCCGAGGTTTGGTTTGTTGGTTATTTTTTGAGCGTTAGGAGGGAATTGGTTGAAGTAAGTCGTTGGTCGGGGCAGGGCAGGGCAGGGCAGGGCACGATGAGGCAGTTTGTGTGTGTCAACGATACAAAAGTTGGCCGTTTGTTGGTGTCGTTTGGTGTCAGTGTCGTTGACAATGGCCGGCAATGGTGGCAAAGGAGGCGGTGGCGGTGGCGGTGGCAGTGTGGCAGCAACAGCAGCGGGTCCATGTCCAGAAGCAGGCGGCGTTAGTTAGTTGTTGCGTTCATCGTTTGGTGTCGTCATCGTCGTCAGATGTCAGCGCAATTTGACGCCATTTCCATTTTCAATGTGTGTGTGTGTGTGTGTGTGTGTGTGTGTGTGTGTGTGTGTGTTGCAGACAACAAAACGCAATTTCATCGTTGTTATTGCCATTGTTGTTGTTGGTGTTGATGCCGCAAAGTTTTTGCAAAGTTTTGTTGTTTTTTTTTTTTTTTTTGTTGTATTTTTGGGAGCACAGTATAAGTGGACAGCGGTACGAGGAGCAGCAGGACGGACAGTGCAAGGATATGAAATCGGGATATTTGAAGTGCAATTAGTGGAATTGGTTTTGTGGTCGGCATTCGTTGTGTTTATGTTGGTGTTGGTGTTGGTTTGTGTGTAAAGAAGAAAGAATTTGTTGTTGTCCTTTAGTTTGGCAATTTGTTAACAGCTTGCGACTTTGATTTTCACAACATTTTCATAGTTCTCAACTGAAGGAAATCCATCGAAAGTATAAAACATAGACAAAGTACAAGTGGCAAGTTGGCAATTTGTGGGCTTTTCTTTTTGCAGGTGCAAGCTAAGACTTTAACACGAAACGTGGCATGCAACATCACTACGACTATGTTACAACAAAGACTACGACTACTACACAAATAACACAAACACACACACACAGACACACACTCACACATACAGACAGTGAGAGTATCTTGGAAAAGAAAGACGAAAATTATAAAACAAATCGTTGCCTACTTTTCAGAGCAAAAAGCACAGCTGAAAAATAGTAGAACAAATCATTGCCTACTTTTCAGGGGCAGACAGAATGCAACTACTCGCAGTTTGTACCAGAAATTTATGCTATATGAATATAGAGTGAATAAGAAATGTAGCTTGATATATCAAGGAATAACTGGAGTAACTTTCTTCTTTGAAATTTTCATCAAGTCTTTCACACTGTCGTACAAAATATGAATTGATTGGCTGCATGTTATACATATTTACTGAACGTCAAAGGAAACTTACTCATTGGCATTTGGATGTGTGTGGAAATTTAAAGAGAAAAAGATACAAAAAATCTCAACTGGCCATAATACCGATGGCTCCAACAGCATTGGAGTATGCTCGACTTAACAGGCAAACAAAGGACCATGTGAATGCAGCTGTGACTATCGCCTGGCTAAATGACCTCTTCACCTCTGACCCCCCATCTCCAGCTGCTGCATGAGGCACTTCGCTTTTTGTTTACCGTGTGTCAATAGTGGAGCCGAAAAAAATGTCCTATAAACGTATAAATAGCGATACAGGAATGAATACTGACTGAAAACTGTTCGAACAGGACACGATGCGGCTCACATAGTGTCCCCGTGCTTCTGTCTCTGCCCCTCCTCCTTGATACATATGTCGCTCGGACTGTCACTTTATTTATTTACTCAATAAAGCAAATTTATTGAGTAATACTCCCCCACCCCCTCCCCCTCCCATTCCGCCAACATATCGCCCTCCCAATGACCAGGGTATCCCTATGTCCCACAACTTTACAGCCATTATGCATGCATTGGATAGAACAAAGGGGCTACAATGTCCGATTCTGAACGGGAATGAAACAAAATAAAGAAGACGAGACAAAGATAAAAACGAAGCTGACAAAAAGAAGCACAAAATGAAAACGGCAAATGTAAATGCAAATATAGCGAGCAAATGTCATAAAGCAAGGATACAGTGGTACTAAATACAGGACTACAGTGCATTCACACATACATACAAAGGAGTGCACACATACTGTTACAGCTATAGAGAGTGAAAGATATACCGTTATGCTACAATATATACATATACAGAGATATTGCAAGAGATATATGTACATATAAATATATATAATATATATATATGAAATTGGTGCAAAGTTTGTTTCGGTTTGAATTCGGTGCGCTTGAAATTCTCTTTTATATTTCTGTCGTATTTTTTGTCTTCTCTTATTTTTTGTTTTTGTTTTTTTTTTTTTGTTGCTTTTCGTTTATTTAAATATTTCTGTTTCGGCTGCTGTTACTCAAAACCAAAAATTGAAAAGGAAATATAAAACTCAATTTGATTTCGTATAAAATCGGCAAACACATACACATAGTTATACAGTATGTGTATGTATGTATATGCATATGTATGTATACATAATGAAAACAATAAGAAAATAATAATCGGAACAATGCAACGATTATATGATTCGATTCAATTCGATTCGATTCGATTCACTTCGCTTTGTTCTCTTCAGCGTTTTCTTTGGCGATGTATGTTATAATTATTTAGTTTTTTTCAGAGTGTGTGAAAAAATACAGTTTTAATTATGCAAATTTACTTGTTGTTTATCAATGTTAGTTATTATTTAGATTTTGTTTAAGGTTTAAGGAAATTTACATAGATTTCACTGAAAATTAGTGGATTACGTGTAAATTTCTATAGACTCAAATTTGAATTGCTTTTTTTCTTTGATTTTGTCATGAGTAATTTCAATTGATTGTTGTCTCTTGGATAATGATCGATATGTCTCTTGGATAATGATTGTATTTCATAATGATGGCAGAGTATTTTATATTCGGCACTAAAGTTGTAAGTTACGATTTGCATTATGTTGCTGCAGTTGCTTTCATTTCATTTGCAGTTTTCTGAATGCAATTTATTTTATTATGTGGACAATATTTTATTTATTTATTGTTTAAATAAAATGAAATTGAGTGTTTCAATCAGACGACTCTTGTATATACATATATATACATATATATGTACATCACCTTCACTCACTGTCCCTCTCGCTCTTCTTTTATTTCTAATTGTTGTGCTGCTTTTGTTTGATTGAAACATCAGAGGATTTATATGAAATGGGATTTTTATTTATGATGCCATTTCGTTGATTAACACTCTTTGACACAGAGACAGAGAGAGAGAGAGAGAATGGGAGAGAGAGAGAGAGAGAGCGGGAGAGTGAGAGAGAGGGAGCTGGGAAGTCGTACAAAATGTTAACAATTGTGTAAACAAAGCACATTCATTGAATTGTTTAATAAATGAAATAGCAACAAAAGCACCAAAAGATATTTTGAGCCAAACTGAAAGTGAATTAGATATCGAATCCGGGAATGCAGAAGTCATAAATGAGGCCACAAATAAATACAAGTCGATTATAGAAATTGGTTTTCTGGATCTCAAAGTTTTTATTTGCAATTCCAAAAGACATTTCGATGCTATCGGTAAACCGATAAATTTAAATACAACCCAATTTAAAAAGTTATGAGCCATTTTGTTGAACATCTGCATGATTTTCTGTTGTCAAATGAAATTCTGTTAAATTTCTCATACTTTTTTCAACAACTTTTCAACAGTCGAAATCAGTTATAATAGACGTTTCCCGAGTATCTCTATCTGTAGTGGCCCTTTTTATGGGGATTTTTTTTGCAGAGTTTCTTTGTGAAATTCAAATATTCTAAAATATTTACAATTTGATTGTTTTATGTCAATATATTTATGTGTGAAGTGCGTGTTAATTTGTTTTCTGTGTGGTATTTTTTGTTATTATTATTGTTATTAATATTACTGGCATTCTCTACCTTCTCGATTCTGCAATTCAGTATTTTTTTAATTTTAAATTTTTTAAATTATATTTTTATATTTGCATGTGAATTTTGTTAAGTGAATTGATTTATGTGACTATAGTCGATAGTGAGCTCGACTTGTAAATACCAGGTAACCAGACAGACAGGTATGTTATATATACCTATTGTATACACTGGTTAAAGGGTATGCTCCGTTATCGTATTTAACTTGTTTCACTTTTGGTTTGAATGATGGTTAACTTGAAGTCTTTTGTGGTGCATTTTGGTGCAATCGAAATATGCAGAGTGCTATAATAATCGTAATTTATTATTATAATGGCAAGTATATATATATTTGATATATTACTTATATAGGTGTATGTAAGAGATACTTAAGATACGGTGCGCTTAAAAGGAAACAACATTTGGTGAGTTGATTAATTGGTTAATTATTGTGCATTGTTGCTTGGTGCAATTGTTCATTAGATCTCAAAATAATTGGTGCACTTTGAATAATCGATAAATTTGTTATCGATGTAACGATAACTGTTGGAACAGAAGTAAAAACCAAAAGCATAACGAAAACGAATACGAAAACAATGTGAGAGAAATGAAGAGTGAAACGGAAAGAATAAATCGATAAACGATAACTTCTAGTTGGCGCTTGCGATATCGAAACCGATACATACCTTGGCTGGAGCTGACGCACCGTCACCACTCACCCGATGACCACCCAAATTGTTGACCACACACGTGAATGTCGCATCCCGTCCCTGGGCAACGGTCACATTCTCCAATGGTATTACAAAGTCCGGCTCGAATGCGCCCACTAAGGAGATTTTGTTTGAAACGGAAATATCTTCATTTCAATTGGTACGATTGTCATGAAGAGAAAACATTGATTGAACAATTAACGAAATTTTTGCATATTTATCGGCATTTCACCTAACTTCTCAGACACAAAAAAATATAGATTAAGAATGTTAAGTATATTTATTATAGGTTATCAAGAAAAATGCAAATCATATATCAAAGCCAAAGAATCGATAGCAAATGTTATCGTTACCACATAGCTTTGCTGGTTAATCAACAGTATCTAAGTAAAGCATATGATGTACAGTAGCATACCACTCAATGCTGAAGCTGATATAACAATCAATGTTGTAAGGTTATATTATAACTAAATCAATTTCATTGTAAGCACTAGATTATAAATGAGAAACAAATATATAAATGATTGATAATAAAAAAAACATGAATCGTTGTCTGTTTCTCTCATATTTTTAGCCATATCTCGAGAAATACTTATCAAAAAACCTTAAATAAAGAGAAAAAGGCTAATTATAAGTCACAGGATCTATTGCAGTCAAAGAATGGGAGTCGAACATTTTTTCGGATTTTTATGATTTTGTCAAGGGGTAAGTATGAAAAATGGTCAGAAAAGTCAAAAATTTTAAAATTGCGAATTCAACAAATCTTTTAATGCAGAATTAAACTGATTTGAAAACCATTTCCAAAATGCCTAATTTCATGAAAATTGGTTGATTTTTGGCTTAGTTATGACAGTTCAAAGATACGAAAAACCAACATTGGGGAAAATTGGGATGTTGAGTCACTTTTTTGGCCATATCTCTTGAAATACTCATCAGAATCACCTAAAATAAAAAGCAGAATGCTAGTTATGAGTCCCTAAATCGATCGGAGTCAAAAAATCGGGGTCGAAAATTTTTTCTATTTTTGGTGATTTTGTCAAGGGGTAAGTATGAAAAAATGGTAACAAAAGTCGAAAAATTGAAAAATGCGAATTCAACAAAACTTTTAATGCAGAATTAAACTGATATGAGAAACATTTCCAAAATGCCTAATTTCATGAAAATCGGTTGATTTTTGGCCTAGTTATGACAGTTCAAAGATACGAAAAACGAACATTGGGGAAAATTGGTATGTTGGGTCAGTTTTTGACACATTTTTGGCCATAACTATTGAAATACTCATCAGAATCACCTAAAATAAAAAGCAGAATGCTAGTTATGAGTCCTAAAATCGATCGGAGTCAAAAAATGGGGGTCGAAAATTTTTCGGATTTTTGATTATTTTGTCAAGGGGCAAGTATGAAAAAATGGTAACAAAAGTCGAAAAATTGAAAATGGCGAATTCAACAAAACTTTTAATGCAGAATTAAACTGATATAAAAACCATTTCCAAAATGCCTAATTTCATGAAAATCGGTTGATTTTTGTCCGAGTTATGACAGTTCTAAGATACGACTAACAAACATTGGGGAAAATTAATTAATATTTTTTTAATTTTTAAATTTAATTAATTTTTGGGAGACTTATGTCAGATCAAATTTAGAAGGAATCATTTTAAAAATTTAGTAATTAATTTATGTGATCAATTAAATTAATTGAAGTATTTATCACAGCGACCATTCAACATTGATTGGTATGCTTAAGCTCGTATTTATTAAATATTGCGTTAACGACAGACAATGCAAGAGAAAACTTAACGGAAATAAAACGTTAAGAGCTTGGAACTTACCAAAGCAATTGCTGATGAGGACCAACAACAACCACAGCTGCAGTCGAATGCCTCCCGTTACCACGCCCATAGGTATGCTCTGCAAAAACGTTAATTTTGTGGTTGACCTCTTGTGGGTCAATCGTAATCGTTGCCATTGGCCATCCTCGTCCAAGTGTTGTCCTTGCTGGCGCCACATCCAATTGTGTTTCTCGAACTGATCGCACTTATCGAATCTGTTGATGTTATCGATATTGCTTTGTTCACCGATTTGCTGAGCCACCATCATCATAAGTATGCCGATGTAGTTCCCATTAACATATCTTTACTGTACGAATAGAGCCCTGAAAGAAAGTTGCAGTTAGATTGATCAATTGATTGATCAATTATATTATGACATTACGACTATAAATGGCTTAAATGAATTTGTCGAATGATCGATTGTTTGATTAACTTGTGGATCTATGTATATATCTATTGTTTCCACAGTTAATTGTTTAAGTTTGAGTATTGATTGATGAGTTGTATCATGATTGACTAGTTAGTTCAGGAATTCTAAGCTAGTGGGAAGGGAGTTTCCATGGGCAAGCACTAAGTGTGGAAAATATTAAGAAGCCATTGCGGAAATGAATGTTGTCAGTTGCCAGATAAGTCCTTAGTCCTTAGTTTAATCGCAATGCAAAGTTGGCGTATCGAGGCCAAGGGAACTACACACAAATCGAGGGGGAGTTGAAGCGGGGAGGGTTATTGTTTGGGTCGTTGTATTGTATGCGGTGTGCGGTGTGGGAAATAAATAATCTAAATATTGCATATTGTGGGACTGTTTGCTTGGCGTCCAAGTCAACGTATCTGTAGCTTGTAGATGCTTTATCTATTGACAAAGCGTTGCATACTAAACGGCGCATGCTGCCACACAACTTGACTCGCCTTTGTTTGGCAACAACAACAACAACAACAACACCCATAACAAGATGGAAAATTTTTATTTGCCAGCAAATGGGACACGTTGAGCATTCATCTGGCAAGTTGCGAGCTACGAAGTTCGTCCTTTGCGTTTTTTTTTTCCTTCGGATTTTCTTTGGCATTGGCAGGACATGGTCGCTGGCAGAGGGCTTGGCTGGGAATTTGTTGCACGTGCCGCTATTTACATTTGCACGTAATAAATTCGCAAGGACGACAACGACAACGAGGACGACATCGAGGACGATTCGGAACAGGAAATGTGCAGGAAGTGCATATGCCGCTTGTCGTTTGGCAATGTCTATAAGTTGCTTCTGCAGCGAGTTGCACTTGCAATTTGACTCGGTCTAGGTGTGTATCGATGTCTGTGTGTGTGTGTGTGTGGCACACAGCTACGTGTTGCATGTGGCAAAGTGCTGTATTTACATTGACAAAATTTAATGAGCTCACAAAAGCGAAACGAAACTAAATGAAACTAAACGAAACGTAACGAATTCTCTGCCAACTTGGCCAAATATTTGAGGGCCTCGGTTGCCAGTTCGATGACTGTGCTGCATGCTGCATGCCACATGTAACGTGGCTACATGCCACATGCGACGCGTGCTGTCCATTTTATTAGATACGTGTCCTATCTATCGACACATTCAACCTTTACACAGCTCTGAACTGGCCTAGTCCCAGTTCAGCTCTGCTCATCAGCTCATCTCATTTCCCGTCCTCAACCTCATCCCTTATCTCATCCCGCCTCCCCGCGTCACCCCTCGTCTCGTCTTGTCTCGTCTTCTCTGTTGTCTCGTCATGTGGCTGCCCATACGCCTTTGTAATCATCTATGACTGCCTAGCCACGCCCTTTCTATGCACTTAAACACTTTTCTCTCTACTTCTCCCCTTACATCTCTTTATCTCTCTCTCTATTTCTCTTTCACTGTTTGTCTCTATTTCTCTGCCACTCGTTTTTTGCCGAGCACAGAACCATTTAAGGACAACTCCGAGTTTAGTGCACATGTTGATCTGCCTTGTATTGCATTTAATATGCTGCATACCCTGTAAAAGCTGCTTGGGTAGCATAGGCTAAACATATTACTATGATACAGCAAGGACAAGACTATAAACAAAAAGGATAATCACAGATAAAATTTTTGAAAACAAAAATCAGTCATTAAGCTTCAGCATAAGTAGAAAATATAAAGGCATAATATATTAAAATATAATATTATGAAAAATAATATAAGTACTAAATTTAAATAAAAAATAAAATAATTTGAAATATAATTTATAAAGAACATAAGACTATAGTTTAGTTATCGAAAATCGATTAAAAATTATCGGTTGATCATAAAATTTTTAAATCAAATAATATTTAAAAAAAACAGGTCAAATAACAGAAATGCGATAAATAAACCTATCGATTAGTCTTCAAAATCGATTGTAAGTTATCGATAGCAAAAAACAATCACAACAACGATATCAAAAGTATCACAAAATAATAGAACTCTTCTTTGAGATGTATTGAATGCATGCTCCAAACTATCGATAATATAACATAGACCCACCATGCTAGCTTCGATATAATGGCCTATCGATTAGTCTTGCAAATCGATTGTAAGATTGTCGACAGCAAAAAAAAAACACAAAAACGATGTCAAGAGTACCATCAAATAATAGAACTTTTTTTTGAAGTTTTGTTTTGAATGCATGCTTCAAACTATCGATAATATATCATAGAGACATCAGCTTCGATATAATTGCCTATCGATTAGTGTAGGGCAAGGCCAAAGGGCAAGAACAAGAGTTAATACTGAAAGCAAAGCAATTGCAGTTTACTGTGTACGTGCAGCAAAAGAGGAGATTTCACTTTTTAATTGATAACCGAATCGAAGGACACACAGAGAGACCGACTAAACAGAGAAAGAGAGAGAGAGAGAAAACATGAGGGAGGGAGTGACAGAGATTGAAATGATTGCCTTAAAGACATTATTGAATTGGGCTAAGCTGAGGTGAAACTAAAAACATTTATTTAACTCCAGAGACTTGCGTAAGAATTTAAGCCGATAAAAATTTCATGTGAAACTTGATATGAATTTATGTTCGACTTTCTTTCTCTCTCTCGCTCTCTCTCTCGCTCTCTAAATGTATCTGTCTCTTTCTCTGCTTGCAATGCATGTCGCATTTGAATTTAGTTTGTGTTGTTTTCGTTTTTCCACATTTTTCTGTCTCGCATCTTACTTTGCATATTCTACATTCCAAACTCATAAATTATTTTCGGGAATTTTGTACACAGACTGCAATATCTTTAACTCTCTCTCTCTCTCTCTCACTCTCTGTCTTTCTCTGTCTCTGTCTCTCTCTCTGGTTCCCTCCATAAGCTCTTAACCTCTGAAATTTTAATTTGGCATTTTCTTATTGAAAACTGACTACAATTCATATCATATGTGGAATCAAAAGCTTTTGGATTTACCATGAAATGAAAAGTGAATTTTGACAATTAGAAGGGTGTGTTTATTTTTTCTTTTGCATTTTGGTTTTGCTGAATCATAACGGTTCCAGTGAACCAGTTTGCTGAACTAGTTCATCAGCTACCAAAGTTTAATTTAATTTAGTGTCTTGTGTTTTTCGATTTCTCGCTTAAGTCTTAAAGTAAATCGGGGCCAATTGGGAAAAATGCTAGAAAGACAAGCAAAATAAAGTACAGAAAAGCAAAGCAAGTGAATGTGCGTTGTGTGTGTGTGTGTGTGTGTGAGTGTCATGTGTGTGCCTTGTCTCGGTGTATGTGTGAGTGTGTGTGTGTGTGTTTATTGTTGCTGACATTTAAAATTACACACTTGGGAATGCGGGAGAAGTTTTGCTTGAAAGTAAACTAAATTAAACACACGGAGAAAATGGCAAAAGTGAGCAAGAGATAGAGAGAGAGAGATAGAGAGAGAGACAGCTGGAGTAAGAGAGTTAGAGAGAGAGAGAGAGGGCGAGAGTGCAGAGCAGCAAATGACAACTGACCATCGACTGTTGAAACGTGCAACTTGCCCCCTCCTGAACTCTAACATAACTCTACGAATCCCACACATCTCCGAGTCCCTGTGTTTCTGCTCCTGGACCTGGTCATGGTCCTGCTCCTGCTCCTGCTCCTTTCACTCGTCCTTCATCTATTGTTGCCCTTGCGCTGTGCTGACCCGGGGGGCTGTGGCACGCCTTTCGGCAATGCCAAAAATTTAGCAACTGCTCGCACTTGTCCTGGTCAGCAGAAAGTTTGTCACAGTGACTGCTAACTATATTTGTATAACCTCACACACACACGCACACACACACACACACAGACACACACACATACACAGACACACACAGAGTAAGTCACGCTGGTCAAACACACAGATGAGGTTAGGTATGGGCTGCCTACAGTCTATACAACTAGATATACATATGTATATATGTATATGTATGTATATGTATATACATATGTATATAGTATATATAAATATAATAGACATAGTCACTCTCCATCTTCTGCTTCTCTGTGTTCATTTCTATGCCCTTCGCCATCTTCATCACTCTGCGTTCGCCGTATCATCGTTGTTTCTGCTGATGCGACAGATTTGCTGTACGAAGTGGACGCAGGACACTTTCAGGACGACAGGACATGGGCGAAAGTGTAAATGAGCAGTCATAGCCAGCGGCACAATTGTCACACTTGCAGCATCCACACACACACACACACACACACACACACTCACACCCTCTCTCTCTCTCACACACACAAACACACATAGAGTTACTTGCATATGCATGAACGAGTTTAACTGTCAACTGAATCCACCTTTCTCTCTCTCTCTCTCTCTCTCTCTCTCTGTCTCTATCTCTTACTACCTATCCCTCCCCCCTGACCCTTGTCTCCCTTTCCCTACCTCTCACATACTGAATCTCTCGCTCTCACTCTCTCTCTCTCTCTCTGTGTATCCTTAAGCCTCTGTCATATTTTTATGTGTACTACGCTGTATCTGCTGTCGACTGTTTTCAGCATACCCTGTAAGTTCTGCAAAGGGAAGGTATGTTCATCAACAGCAGTGTTTCATTCTGAAGCGTTAGTTTAGCGCCGATATCTGTGCCTAAGAGAGCTATAACAATAAAAGTTAGACCTGAAACTAGTCACAGCTTTGCTCAAAACTTAGTATGAATACTAATTTATTATATATATATATATATATATTTATATTTTTTGTTAGTCATTAATTAAATTTTGCTTACATTAATATTCACACTTATAGATACTACTGCTATTTAAGATAAATAATTTATAATGTTTTTTACTTACAATCCTCTAAGAGAGAAATACTTTATTTTGGCTCTTTAACAACAGAGTTACAAGTATATAATTTGACTAACGGATGCTACAAATTCTATATATGCAACTTCTATTTTAACTAATCCAGGGATTATCTTACGACTTAGTATATATACTAACTTTATATCATTAAAAATCTGTATGCAGTTAGAAGAGAGTTGGAGAAAATTTTGAAAGTTGTATGGCTAGTGTTATGCTCCAGGGTATATCGTCGTTGAGCATAGCTGGCTGGTTGTTGTTTGCTTGTTTGTTGAGGCTGCCACGCCCCGTTCTAAACGCCCCCAATGGCTGTATTGCTCTAATTGGAGCGCTTTAGCCGGCTTATCCTCTGCCTGCCGGACATTTTCTGGCATTTTAGCGACTGTCGATTGCTGTTGTTCCCATTTCGCCTGTCGAGTGGATATACCCAGAAGTCAGCGATGTCCTCAGCTCATATGGCGGTTGTCGATGGGGAAGGGGGAGGGAAGTGGGGGTGCCCAGCAGCAGCAGCAGCAGCAGCAGCAGGAGTTGGAGTAGTGGTAGTGCCAGAGTCAGGGGTGCTATCGAGTGCATGGCATTTGGGGGTTTTGGCTTTGTCGTTTGTCGTTTTAAGCGAGGGGGTGCGAGGGGGAGCGAGGGGGCGGGAGTGGGCGGGAGTTCGAGGTTATACTTTTCAGCTTAGTCAACATACGCCCATTCTATGTGCCATCTCTCTCTTTTTCTCTCTCTCTCTCTCTCGGACTAGTCTTAACTCCATCTCTATCTCTTACACTTCTCACTATCTAACGATAACAATGCTCTCGATAGTTAAGAACTGTCCTAAGCGTTCTTTAATTTTTTTGTTATACATCCTTATTTTCAATTTATAGAATATATTATATATTTTATACCTGATCATGTAATGTTAAGGTACTTACAGCAGTACAGATTCTTCACTTATAAAATTAAAAAAAAAAAAGAATATATTTATAATACTTACATTGAAATTTAAGAATTTTGTCAAAATTCATTTTTTTTTTTTAAATTTACTTTATTTAATATGAAAATTTCGAACTTCAAATTTATTTTAGATATATGTACATTTGTATTTATCGAGCGCGTTGATTTTCTGATTTTCGGCAAATTTTCTAAACATTTTTTTACTTCACTTGATATCAATATTTCTAACTTTAAATAAATCTTTTTTTTTAATTTCTTTACTTAACTTTACATGATATATTTCAGATTTATGTGAAGAATGTATCTAAAGTTGTTCTTAATACTTTCAAATTTATTCAAATATTTTTCGTCTCATTATTTAAGTAGTAATTTTAAACAACATTTCCAGCCTTGTATTAATTTTATAAATTTTATTATGGATATATCCTATATTTTGGAATTAAGATTGCAAGCTAAAATCGAGCATTATACTGTGTGGCATGCAACAACAGTGCTCTTCTGCCAGAGTTGCCATCCAGATGCGATAATGCATTTTGATTTATTTGCATTTCAGCGATGTTTTTGAAATTGCCAATGTTCAGTTTGTTCATTAGATTCACTTAAGTGATTGTGTGTGTGTGTGTGTGTGTGTGTGTCTGTGTGTGGCATGCGGCAAGTGGCAAAAGTGGCCCCAAAAACTGTTGATGAAATTTAATTAAAACGCTTTGGCCTTCAAAAACCTCGAAATATTGGACCGACATATTTTAGGCACGCGAAAATGCTTTAAAGAGAGACAGAGTGAGAGAGAGTGAGTGAGAGAGAGAGAGAGAAAGAGGGAGAGAGATGGTGAGTGTGTGTGAGAGAGGGTGGAGGTTATGGGTGGCCTGGGGTTATGGGTGCACGACATTGAAATTCTTTTGCTTTCAGTCCCGTTTCGTTTTGTCATTAATCTAAAAATTTGTCACAAAACCCTTTTCAAACTGCCAACAAATACATGTGAGAGTGCGGCATTTGAAGCGCGTGGCAAGCAGGCAATGATTGAGCTGGACTTGCAGCATGGCTTCAACAAACACACACACACACACACACACAGACACGTTCACATACTGAGAGTGCAACATGAAAAAGGTTGTGTCCCAAGCGACATTGACTCATTGCTAGCCAAAAGCATAACCTGCAGAGAGAGAGAGAGAGAGAGAGAGAGAGAGAGAGAAAGAGAGAGGGAGAGAAAGAGAGAGAGATAGTGGTAGAGATAGAGATAGTGATAGAGATAGATAGTGAAACACATACTTGCCACAGAGTCAGCTAGAGTTAACGCTTTGTCTTTGCTTTTGCCTTAGGTATGCCATGCAACTATTTGTGGCATTTGCCATATTAATACAAATCCACACAAACACACACAAACACACACAAACACACACACACTCACTCACGCACACTTGCATATATTTACATATGAGTATTCATATCATTCGCACATTCATTCATCCAATGTCTCTTGTCTCTGTCACTCGCACTCAACATGCCTTTGTACAAGCACATGAATGCGGATGGCACTTGCCACTTGCCACTTGCCACTTTGCCACTTTGCCACTTGGCACCTGCTGCACAAGTACAATTGCATACAAATTGTTTTGGGCCCCACACAGAGCACAAGAGAAAAGTGTGTGTGAGAGAGAGAGAGAGATGGACAGAAGGAGAGTAGCGGAGTAGAAGCACAGCTAAGGTCACTCGCCAAGCAGCCACATGCAACATGCCCCAGCGCTGCACTTGCCACACAGACTGGACTCGGCTGGAGCTGAGCACGGGGTCAGGTATTCATTGCCAAATGCAATTGTGTCATTTGTAATCCCGTCAGGGAGCGACTCTCACCGAGTTGTCGGGCAACTTGATGAAACTTATTTGCCACAGTTTGTGGCATGAATGCTGACCAAACAGGACGTGGCCAGCGACGGGCCACTCACCCCTCCCATTTCCCCGAAAAATCATATTATTTGTGCTTGCAACAAAATACGTTATCATCGCCTGATCATTGTGTGCTGCAAAATGTTGCATGTTGCGCTGCATGCAACTTGATAATTGCGAATGCTGTTGGAGCCAATTGGAAATCGCAATACGAAATTGGAGCAGGCAACATCAATGGCAAAACAGAAGCCACATGTGCAACGTTGACGTTTGAGTGGCGCCTCCAGGTAGGCAACACTTTTTGTTGTTGCTCACAACGATTGACAGTTGTTGCCACAAATGTTGACAAGGCGCTTCAGCAACATTTAACACCGAGCAGAGACAATTTAAGGGGCGTGTGTGTGTGTCTGCGTGTGTGTGTGTGCGACATGTGAGAGACACTTGTCGAGCATCCGTTTTGTTCATTTTATGCGAGACATTTCAGCATTTGAGGCACATGGCCATGTTGTGCCCAGACGACAGTTAATTTCCTATGTGATATTTGCTGTTAATCTAATAAATTTGCACGTTGAATAAATCAAGTAGCAAACACAGTGGCAGAGAGAGAGAGAGAGAGAGAGAGAGTGAGAAACAGAGGGAGAGGGGAAAGTTATGTAGAGTTGGAGACTGTGACTGAAAGGCAACAAAATGGCAGCCAAAGGCATTGACATTGATGGCTAGGAAATGCGTTTAAATGTAATGAAACAACAGAACAGAGAAAGAGAGGGAGTGTGTAAGAGAGAGAGAGAGAGAGTATGACAGAGACAGATATAAGCATGTGGAGAGTGGCAGCTCCAAAATGTCTATTATTGTGCACGCTTAATCTCAAAATTAATCTCATTTAGCCTATAAACTGCAATGCCAGTCACAACCAAAAGACACACACATCTACACACACACACACACACATCGACACACCCCCACATACATACATACATACATACATATGCACATACAGTAGTAACTCCGTTGTAATCCTTTTGTCACAGTTCATGACTTTACAGCTTTCGCAAGAAAAAGAATGCCCCGCAAAAAGCATAAATGAAAGCGTAAATGGAAATGGAAGAAGTAAAAATATATCTATATAAAAAAAAGAGACAAAAGTGGAGAAAAGAAAAGCATAGAAAATAACGGGAAAATGGCAAAAGTCCGCCAGACGCGCGCTGCTCATAAATTCTGTTTTTCAGTTTTTTGGTAAAGCGCGACTAAAAAAAAAATTGACTGATAAAGAGACAAAGACTGTGTAAAAGCTAGAGAGAAACAGAGAGAGAGAGAGAGAGCGAGAGAGAAAGAGAGAGAGAGAGAGAGAGAGAGACTGCAATATGTTGCCCAACACTAACTCTTGACTGCCTCAGCTATGCGCATTAAATACAGCTCAAAAACAAAGCTTAAAACGCGAAAACGACACGAAGAGCAAAGAAAAACATCGCATAAACTCGACGACAGCATACCCTTTAACCAAGTCAACAATAATGCCTATTTTCATTAATATGCCGCTACTACATTTATAGGGTATGCTTAGCACAGGCAACTCTAGGCCGACCACGTTGTATGCACGGCAATTACATGACAGACAGCAGAAACTTTGCAGCCTGGAGCTGAAGTACGAGATGAAGTTGGTGTCGGGCAACTCTGTGGCAACTGTGTGGCGACGGGTCGTTTGGTTATGTTTGCATACCTGGCCAAGCGGTGATAACAATAATCCTTGACAAGCCATAAACATCTTAACGCCGTGTTATGACCCACAGACACAGGGACGCACACACCGACAGACATACAGACAGATGAACAGATAGACGAACAGACAGACGAACAGACGCTCGGACCCGCAGACAGCCGCGACAAATAGACTACAGTTGGCAGCATGTTGCATATTTTCTAGCTTTGACTTTGTCAGTTGGGGAATTTCCTTCAGCTGCTACTGCTTCCTCTCCTCCTTGTAGGTCTTACCCCTCTTCTGAGGTCATTCTTTTCACTTGTTCATTTCCATTGCTTTCCTTTTTTTGTGTGTGCGACTCAAAAGTCGATTTAAATGTTTGTCGTGTCCGCAACCACTTTCTCTTTGCGTGCCTCTCTCTGCCAATTCGTTATCTCTCTCTCTCTCTCTCTCTCTTTCTCTTTCTCCATCTCTATCTATATTTCGTTTCTTCACTCTCTTCACTCTGGCCGTCTCACTTGCACGCTGTCAACTTTTGTTTTCATTGGCCTGAAGCTGGCATCGCATAACCAAAAATGTCGACAGCTCTTCGACTTCAATTCCATCTTCTTCTGCCATTCGTCTGTCCCGTTGTCTGTTCGACTGTCCCACTGTTCATCTGTTCGTTTGGCATGTCCTTCGTTTGGTTTCCCCTCGAAAACCCGCATAAGCAGCTAATTCGTTTATTATTTTTATTGTTCCGTTGACATTATTTACGTAAGCTACTTGTCAGCTTTTCACTTTTCACTTTTCACTTTAGTGTAGTTTCTTCGTCCTGTTCCCCTTTGGTCGTCGCCACTCGTCCTTGGTTGGTCCTTCCGCAGGCTGTGACTTCAAGGCTGTTTTATAATATTCATTTCCATTTTATTTGCCCATTTACAAGTAACAATCTTTATGCTTTTCCACATCTTCATCCCTCTGGTCCGTCATGCTGTTTCAATCCGGCACATTGGTCGTTATCCTTTAGCTGCTTATCCTTTTGCTTGGGGTTCACAGCGGGTCGCTGGCCTTTTAGCTTGGGTTTCAGTTCCATCCCGGCAGCGGGTGGCATGGTGGTTGGGGATGGGGCTGGAAGTGGGGATTTTTCAACGACTTTGAATGCTGAGTGTTGACTTGTCGAGTTATGCCTTTATTTGGCACTTGAGCTCCTTGCTCCTTGCGCCTTGCGCCTTGCTCCTTGCTGGATCTGCTCAGTGTAGATTACACATTAATAGACTGAGTTATTGATACAGCTTATTAAATAGCTTCCTAAACTGTACAACAACAGCAACAACAGCAGCAACGGCAATAACAACAATAACAAGAACGAGTTGGGGGCACAGGACAGTGGAAGGACAACAATGGGCCACACTCAATATGAGTTACAGTTTCGTCCTTTACGAGTTAATTAGAAACAAGCAAAAATAATTACATTTCCAGTTGAGAAAACTTGAACAAAAACTTGTTTAATCTTCATTTCATATTCAATAAATGGACCTAAAGTTATCTCTATATTACAAGCGTATCCTTTTCAGCCATCAACCTCAACCTCAACTCAAACCCCAAGCAACCCGAACCTGAACCTACAGGACACTATACATGCAAAGCATGATATTTTTAAGTCGATGTCGATATTAAGACAATTTAAAGGAGAATTTATATCGGAGAATGGTATTAAACAAAAATAAAACTCTTACGATCATAATGAAAGGATAATGGAAAAAACAAAAAAAAAATATATATTTTTAACAATTAATAATTAATTAATTAATGACAGAAAAAAATTCAATTAAAATTTATTCGAATAATATAAACTTACTATTGAAATATTACAACAGAGAAGCTATTTAACATTTTTGCTTGTTATGCCAATACTTCGATTACATAATCACAGAGTTCATTTATATGCGGATATCTCTTTATAAATGATATCCTTCCGCACCATAATAAGTTCGTAAATATCCACATTACTTGAGTACTTAAGTGCACTACTAAGTACGTTTTCTATTCATAGTCAATTTTATGGCCCCCAACTAAAGACATACCCTGTATGAGTCGGGTATAGGGTAGTCACACAACGCATGCAACAACTACCTATATAGTATTGTAGTAATCTTGGCAAATATATAAATAACATATATGTATGTGCTTGCTATACCATATATGGAATGTATGTCGTGTCCTTGTCAATTTTGATTCTTCTCAACTCCACATTTCACATTCAAGAAATGTCGGCAATTGAGACTCCTTAGCAAAGTAATCGTCTCATATGTAGTATGTGTTTTTTTGGGTGCATGTTTGGTTGCAATAAGGCAACTTGAGTAGATCATTTACATGGCAGTTGGGGAAGAGTTTTCTTTTCGAGTATTACGAGGATACGCAAATAAAACATAAGAGAGGCACGCAGTCCTGCTGTAAACGAAGGAAGGTTAAGGGCTCGAGGAACCTTTTGAATTTTGATTAGGCATTCAAATGCGCGCATACTTATGTATAAACAATAAACAATAAACAATAAAAGACAAGCAGCAACAAGACAACAACTTAATGTGCCACAATCAGTGGCATGCGTGGCAGAAAAGTGTTGCCACGTTTATGCCCCCACCATAAGAATATATGTTGGCGCAAGGAAAGCAAAGAAGTACTTCTCCAACTTTGACTGGGAGAAGCTCAAGGATATGGTCAAAGTGACTGTGTCAATTTAATAAATATGCATATATATATAAGAAAATGTTTTCAAAATTACATAAAATTAACAAAACTTACAATAAATGAAGATATTTTTTCCAATTACAAACAAAAAATTAAATTTATCATCAAAATTCTTAAAATAAATTAAATCCCAATTTAATGTTGGGTAGTTGATGAACCCTTGCAAGTCGTTGCTAGTCGTTAATAAATTCTTTATACTTTAAGTATAAATATGTGATATATGGTTTCGGACTCCCCATTGCACTTTCTCGCTCTCTTCCTCTTCTACTCTCTCGCTCTCTGCCTTCAACTTTGCCACGATTTCATTGTTTGCAGCTGCCGTTTAATGGTTACTTATGATTCCCACTGTATTGGTCGCCTACCTGTCTGCCTTGCCACACACACACACCACACACTCACACTCACACACACACACTCACATACACACACACGCACACACATGCACATGTGCTCTTTCAGTTGCTGTATTTCATTTTGAGTTGAAATTGCATTTCTGCAGAATGCGTTCAACGCGACGTATGCGTAATGTAGAAAGTGCCAGCAATAAAAATGAAGAAAACGCAAAAGGAAGAAAAAAAACAAAACGAACGGAAAACAAACAAAGCGCAGTCCAAGAAAAGTTGCAAATTTCTCCAACCAGCTCTTTAATGTTTCGAAATTGTTTTCAATCGCGACAAGTTGAACTTTATATTTTCACACTTTTCACACATTTTCCAGCCCATTATCAACTTTATCGTATTGCAAACAAAAAAAATATTAGTTAAGAAATAAAACTAAAATTTTCAAAAATTTAAATAAATAAATTTAAATTTAACATATTGCAAACAAAAAAATATTTGTTGTGACTCTTAATATAATAGAAAAAATAAAAAGAAGTTTTTCAAAAATTATAATAAATAAATTAAATAAATTGAAATTCAACGTATTGCAAGCAATAATATATTAGTTGTGACGGTATTTATAAGATAAAAAATAAATTGAAAAATTTAAAAAATTTAAATAAATAAATAAAATAAATTAAAATTCAACGGATTGCAAACCAAATAATATTAGTTGTAGTTCTGACTCTTACTGTAATCGAAAAAAAATAAAATGAAAATTTTCAAAAATTTAAATAATTAAAAAAAAATTGAAAATAATAAAAATAAATTGAAAAGGTATCTGCTGCAGAAGTTAAAGGTCCTTTTTGAGTGCAATTCATTGCTTGCATATTGCGATTACTTGCAGTTTGCCAAGGAGCACATTCTTTGGCCGCATCGTGTTGTACACTGTGCATCTCGTCCTGGCGTCCTTGTGGCGTCCTTTCAGGCTGTCATCCATAACATTTCTCATATGTGTAGCCTTTCGTCGCTGATGCGTTTTTAATTGTGTTTATTTCCGCTTCGCTGTGACACGTCATTTATTAGCTGCCACACCCCCCCTTGCCTCTCGCCACTCAACTAGCTACTCTTTACAAGCTCGCGACTCTTTTTTACTCCACTCTCTCTCTCTCTCTCTCTGTCTGTCTCTCTCTCTCTCTCTCTCTCTGTCTCTCTCTCTGTGTGAGCCGCTGGCCTTTTGTGCTGCATTGTATCGAGTTGTGATTTATATGCATTTACATGCAGCCAAGCAGTGGGGGGGGGTGATGGAATGAGGAGAGGAGGGGTATGGGGCAGGCGGGGAACGTACAAAAAGGCCAAGAGAAAATGCAGCATGGGGCAGGACCTGCACAGGATCACATAGTTCGCTTTGTCCGCACTTCATATTACGCATACGATGCGTGAACCACAAAAAAAAAATAAATATAAATATATATACATACATAATAATAATAATAAAAAAAAAAATAAATTGCATATGAGAAAAATAATAAATAATAATGAAAAATAAAATAGAGTGCGCTGAGCAGCAGTGATCAACTGGCAGATACCACTCAAAGTAGCACATGCTGCATGAGAATGCTATGCAACAGTATACCCATCAAATTGTGCCTTACAGGGTATGCTCAGACATAGTATCGCAATAATAATAACAATAACAATAATAATAATCATAATAATGTTGATAATGATGATGATGATGATGATGATGATGATGATAGTGTTGGGCCCAGAGCATGATGGATCTGCACACAATGCAAGTGGGTTAAAACTCCTTTGTGTTCACTGTACAATAGCTGTACTCGTTAGCCATGTCATACTGTTGTCCTCATGCTGAACTCCATCATCGTCATAATTACAGTTTCAATTTCTTTTGTTGCCGTTTTCGCCTCAAATAATCACATACATATGTTACTTCCAGATGCACTGAGTGCGGTGGTGTGTACGGAGGGGGTGGGGGCATGAGGTCATTCCATTTTCATAGTTTCGGTCTTTAATTGTGGCACAACAAAAGCGACTGCCCCTTTCCTCCCCCCCCTCCACAAATGACATCGTCAAACAAAACCCTCAAAATTTATGCTAATTTGTTTTTAATGCATGTCGGATATGAGCAGCGAGGTCGATGATTAGGGGATTAGGGGGTGCGAAGAGTGCAGCACGAAGTGTGTGAAGAGTGCAACAATAATAGCTGTTAACGGGCAAAAAATATGTTAACTAATCACAAAGCCCATAATCAGCTAATCAATTGTATATCATGCAATCATACATAGTTGGCCACATTAACATAGCAATGATTGAGCTCCATTTTCTCAATCATTATGATTATTAAAGAACTTAAAATAAATTTAAAAAAAATTTATTTTAACATTCTCTTCAAAGACATATAGTTCATGTTTCAGAGAGTACATTATATTTTTTTTAAATATATTTTCTAAGATATATTCCAAGCCGTATATAATTTTCAAGAAATGCTCCAAAAATTTTAAGTTCCGATATAAAAAAATATTTTTGATTGCAACTCAAAAAAAAAAAGTAATTAAATGTAGGTAAATCTCTAGGTATGTTCATATTATCCAAATAATATATTATTATATTGAAATATTTCTTAGTTTCCTAAAATTATGAAAATATATTCAATAAATAGCAAGCACATTCAATTTAAAACTAAACGACTTTACCTCAAAAATAATATATCTAGATATACTATATTAACAATTTCCCCCATGCGATTAATTTTAATTTAAATTTGCAATTTTTGTTGAGACTGCATTGCATATTAGAACAATTTCAAGAGTCCGCTCTGGCATTTGTTATATACATACACACATATATATAGTATATATTTCATATATATATAACTATATAAAAGTATCTTGAGAGTATTTCACAATTTCCTCTGTCAGAGGCTGAGAACATTTTCAATTTGCATTTTTCATTTAATTTTTAAGTGCAGTTGCGCTTTCTTTAAATGCGGAACACTATTTGCATATAATATTATTGCATATATTATTAAATGATAATGCACTTCACACACACACACACACACACACAGTCAAATGACAGAGACAGCTATAGAGATAGACAGAGAAGAAAGAGAGAGAGAGAGATGGACATTGGGAATGCAAGTGGCGACTGCGTAAAATTTATTTAATTAATTAATTTATAAAAAGGACGATGGCACAGCGCGATGGCAAATGGCCCGAAGAGTCTGGCATGGTTGCTTGCAGCGACATGTCCTGCAGCGTCAACAGCAACAAAGGAGGACAACTTCAGCAAAATGTAAACAACAACAACAACAACAACAACAACAACAACAACAACAACAACAACAACAACAAACAACAACAAGCAGGAGAGCAGCAACTGAAGAAGAAGCAGAAGAAGAGCAAGAACAAGTTGGCGAACCTGGAGAACAGTGAAGGCATCCAAGTTGTAAGGACAGAGCACAGCTGTTGCTCTCGTCCAGATTCGTCCTGATTCGTCCTGCTGTCAGCTTGTCGTGTGCCTCGCCTGTCATTTACAATTTTAATCTCGTTGTGCAGCTTAGCTTAAGTTGGCGCCGGCATAATGAGCACAGCGCAAGGATAACATATCCTCGCACTCCCAAAAATGACAACAAAAAGCAAGAAAATAACATAAAATGAACTAAAATAAAAGGCAAACAAACAAAAAGTACTGCCTGCCAAACTGTGCACAAGTGGCAGCAATTACAAAAAAAAAAAAACAGAAACGGCGTGCAGCTTGCAACGTGCAACTTCATTGGCCAGGCGACACCTGAAGACAGTGGCAGCAACAGCGGCAGTGGCAAGTTCAAGTTTCATAAGCGAATGAGCGAGAATTTTCATGGCTAATAAATCACTTTTAATATTAATAAAACATAAATCACGGCGTCTAAAAACTTGACACGAACTTCGCTTACAGTTAAACCGCCCATAGCCACCATGGGGCGGTCGCTTTGCTGCAGATAAATCGACCAAAAAAAAAGAGATATTTAAAAAAAAGTAAAATAAAATTTTTAAAGAGTTGTGCGAAAATTGTGAAACCGGTAAAAGTTTTGCCACACGGCGATAAATTCGCGTGGGTAGCTCTTAAGTGAAAGCAATCATGGGAAAGAGACAGATGACGACAAAGAAAGAGACAAGCAATAAGAGAAGAAGAAGAATGATTCTTATATGCGGGTGCCCCGATCCTAAAGAACTCGATCCATTAGAAAAGTTCAAAAGTGAAATTGACAATGAGTTAAAAGATGACGAAACTTAAGCTTTATTCAATTTTTAACTAAAATTTTGCAAGTATATCAAAAAAATGTTAATAGTATTTTCATATTCTATATTTTACTATAACATTGGGATATGATGTATTAAGAATATGTTCAACAATTTTTAGCTGTTTAATTAGTTCTTCAAATTATCTAAAGTATTTCTAAATTATCTAAAAAACATTTCCAAAAAGGTTGCATGATCACATGTACGAAACATCGAATATATAACCCAACCCAAATATATAGTTGAAAAGATATATTTAAATTTATATCCCAGAATATTTGAAAAATTGTTGACTCTTGATAAGAACGTTTATAACATATGATCTCTAACAGACTTACAACATTTTCATCATAATTTATATTCAAATTCAGACTTTATTTCAATATTTCAACCACAACATTAGAATTACCTTTTGCCAATTAGCAGCAAGTAATATAGAGTACGCTTTACAACACTATTTATTCAAAAAATTATTTTAAAAAAATGAACCAAAAAAAATACTGCAAACACTTGAAAAAAATAACTGGCTTTTGATATTTTGCACAACTTTCAAAATTCACTATTTCAAACACTTTTAAATATATATGTTATTTGCGTTTAATTATATATCTTTTTCTTTGGACTTAATAAATTTTTGAAATAGCGCAGATTTCTCAACTGCGAACACGCTAAATGTTGACGCGACGCGCAACGGTTAGAAATCACACGCGCTTTTTCTGAGTATCTGATTCGTAGTGTGTTTGAATAAATTTTGAGTCAATGGAGTAAGAATGCGTTGGCGTCACAAAACGACCGATATACCGACCGACGCGCTAGGAAGTTGCCCGAGCACTGAACTTGCTAGAGTTAAGCGATGGTCGCATTGGGCCAAAGACACAGTCCCAGACACAGTCACAGTCACATTCACAGAACCTAACACAACACGCATACGCTTCGGCTAAAACCTAACGGCGAAACACGAATACGAACTCGAAGCAAGCTCAGCATGATAAGCGAAGTGCGATAAACGAGAAACCTTCATTCGTCTACTAGTAGATGTGTACAAGCGCTCACGAACCAGAGTCGAGACGAAGCGCCATGTCGTTTCGGTTCGTGTCGTTTCACTTTGGCAATATATTCGTCGAAGATGTTGCGAAACATTTGACAGTTGAGTTGGCAACATTGTTGCCAGCAACATTTCAAATAGATGCAATTGAATAAGACTTTTAGAGTTGAGCTGATAGTTATTTTCGGTGGTTACAAGAACTTCACTTAATGTTTTTATACGTCATACTATTTTGTTTAATGTGTCTTTGAACAGTTTATCTTCAAGTTTCTTGCCTAAAAGTGAATAATTCATTTAGAATATCTCTGAAATAGCTAGAATATCTCATAAATTCTAATTATACGAATAATATTAATAAACATTTTTCAGCTTTCCTTAGAAAACTGCAACTTCAATTCCGACTATTCTAATATCTTCCGCTGCATTAATTAAATTCGAAAACCCTGCAGCACTTTCCAAAAATATTTAGTGCCTTTGTTTCGTGTCAGAAGTTAGTTTCGAGAACTTCGCTTATGGGATCGTAACTCTATAACCGCATTTGCTTTTAGCGCTGAACTCGATTTAATTAGTGGCTGTGGAGGGGAGAGGGTCCTTTGTCGCGCCTATTTGTAGGTACCTTGCTACCAAAATATAATTAAAAACGCAGCCTCCGTCATGACTTTAGCTAAAATAACCGCAGCTTTTGCAATCAAAGTCACTTAACGGTCGCCAAATGCTGTTACCCCTCCCCCCGTCACTCTCATCTCGACACCCCCTCCTGGTAGTGTTACCTTTCTGAGATGCCAGACTCAACCTTTGACTGTATGTTTGTCTAATAGTTGGTTCGACTTTCGCATCCTTTTTCGGGCACATTCACTTACACAAATCAAGGAGACCAATAAACTGAAAAGCGTCAAGTGTGGAGTCATGCCACATGCCCCAAGCCATGTGTGTGTGCGTGTGTGTGTGTGTGGCGCTTGTTGCAAAGCACTTTTGCTGCTTGCTTTAATGAAATTCATTGCGTCGACTTCGACTTTGACTTCGACGTCGACGTCGACGTCGCCTTTTAGCAAAACGAACCCGACGAAACTGTTCGACGTTGCCACAGAATGAGGCAAAAGATACCGAGCTGAGTGAGCGTAGGACTACTCACTTTCATGCTTCATAAGTAAATTCATTTGCCATGCCCCCTTGGCCCGCCACGCGTCCCTCATGCCCTCATGCCTGCGTTGATTTTAATGAAATGTCATCAACTTTGAGGTGTTTATTGCGCTGACAAGAGAAGACAAAGCGGCCATGCCGAGGGGCAACATCAGCTGGCGGAGCACAAGGAAGCAGCAGTGGAGGAACCCTTTGAGGTTCCGCCTGCAAAAGTAATCTTTGAGTCTTAATGTCAACCTTCTTCTCTCACTTTGCTTTTGGCTTTTCGCTTAAGTAGGTGGCATAGAGTGCAGGGAGAGGATGTATGTATGTATGTATGTAGTCGTGGCTTGGGAAAACATTTTCATGTATCATAAATTGTCAAACACTTAAAAAGTGATTACGTGTGCGTGGCAACCCTACCTAACCTAAGCAGCAACCCTGCCTGCCCTACACACACACACACATTGCTGTGAACCCAAAGCAATCCTAAGCTCAATCTACAATCGGTACATCAATTTATAGACTGTAAAGTCGAGTAGATTTTTAGGGTTGTCAAGTAAGCGTGGAATTGGAGTGTGTGTGTGTGTGTATGAGTGTGCGGGGGGTAAGTTTTCGGCACTTTAGATAAACAATTTTGTGCAAGTTGTTAACTTTAACGATGACTCATTAATTTCGTAGATTTAACACGGCGTCGTTTTGTCTTTGCCGCTGTTTGGGAGTCTCCATATCGGGAGTATCTTATCATTTGCTGATTCTTTGTTTGCTACGACAACCCCACACAACCCAACACACTCCAACCCGAACCCCAACTCAATCTAATATGAACTGGAAACCGCATTCTAAATTGCAAATTCAAATGGCGAGACCTATTGTTGTGCCTCAACTCAGATCTGGCTACAATACAGACATACATATATAGTGTATACTATAGTACTTTTGCTATTCTTTGTCTTTCACTACTGCCTTCTGCTTCCTTTGCATCCTCTAACTTTGCCTCATCTGTGCCCCACTGCCTCTGCTCCTCCTTCGGTTGACACCAAAGCTCATATTCACAATGCAGCCGCACAATTGTGAACTGAATTGTGAAATCATTAGGAAAATCATAAACAGACCTCAACTACCTGCCCGACAGAGATGGCTATAGTGTAAGAGAGGGACAAATATACTGTGGCAGGTCCTATTTTCATTTAAGAATTGTAAGACGATTGATTGTGTCGAATAAACTAAAGAAGCGATTTTAAAAGAGTGAAATAAAGAAAGAGAGACAGAGAAAGAGAGAGAGAGAGAGTAAGAGAGAGAGAGAGAGTAAGAGAGAGAGAGAGAGAGAGAGAGAGTCAGCTCAATTTAAAGATATTACGTGAAAAGAAGAAAAGGAAGAGAGAGAGGAAGATATTGAAAGATAGAGAAGTAAATAATAATATAGATATACATATTCATAAATAGATGGATAGATAGATAGATAGATAGATAGATAGATAGATAGATAGATAGATAGATAGATAGATAGATAGATAGATAGATAGATAGATAGATAGATAGATAGATAGATAGATAGATAGATAGATAGATAGATAGATAGATAGATAGATAGATAGATAGATAGATAGATAGATAGATAGATAGATAGATAGATAGATAGATAGATAGATAGATAGATAGATAGATAGATAGATAGATAGATAGATAGATAGATAGATAGATAGAGAGATAGATAGATAGATAGATAGATAGATAGATAGATAGATAGATAGATAGATAGATAGATAGATAGATAGATAGATAGATAGATAGATAGATAGATAGATAGATAGATAGATAGATAGATAGATAGATAGATAGATAGATAGATAGATAGATAGATAGATAGATAGATAGATAGATAGATAGAAAGTCAGATACACAGATAGATAGATAGATACATAGTTAGATTGTTCGATAGATAGTCAGATACATGAATAGATACTTAGATAGCCAGATTGTCAGATGCATATATCGATAGTTAGATAGATATAAAGATAGATAGATAGATACTTAGATAGGTAAATAGATACATACATATATAAAAAGTTACATTTCCAGATACATACCTATATAGATAATTAGATAGAAAGATACATAGTCAGATATTGAGATAGATAGATACATATATAGATAACTTTAACTATTTTCTTTCATTCTCTCCTATAAGTCTCTCTTTTCATTGTTTGAATATATTCCTCTAACCTGCCACTAATTAATCTCTCTCATCTCTCGATTCTCTTTTATGCCTCTATCTTTCTCTCTTTATTGTCGCATGCATGAGATATTTTTTATGTCGAGTTGATATTTCGCGTAATTTGCCACATAGTTTGCTTAACGCTTCCGCACAACAATTGGGCTTCTCCGCAGCTCTGCCTCCACCTCTCTCTCATCCTTCCTCATGTTTCCTGCAACCGCCTTTCACACTTGGCTGCCCCAATCCCTGCTTGTTGTGTTTGTTTGGATTTTGTTTGGTGTTGTTGGACAAATCGCTACAAAATGTAACTACTTAACAGCGTCAACATTTGCCACATGGCGACGACGACGACGTTGCACGGACAGTGGCAGGTAATGTGGGGCATGGCATGGCTTTTGGGGGGTGGGTTGGGGAGTGACGGCAACAGGCTGACGGTCAGCTATATTTAGTGTCGGCAGTCTCGGCCAAATTAAGGAATTTCGACAACAAACACAAACACAAAAGTGAAAAAACCTGCAAGTCACGCAACATCATTTGGCGCCTTCCACATAGATGGGGAGGGCGAAAACAGAGAATGTGCAGGGGAGAGGAAAGAGAGTGAGAGAGAGAGAGAGGAATTGGTGGCATTTCCCAGACACGAAAGCAACTCGCGGCATGTCCATCAATGGAAATATATGTGTTGTACAACAATCGTTACAACATCCCCAACCACCCAAAAAAAAAAAAAAAAATTCCAAAAAAAACAAGAACAACATTTCCCCACATCCACAGCGCTGTCTCTCTCCCCTCCCCCACCGGTGTGTGCCTTCTACTTTATTATTTCTTATTGAATAATTATGGCTCATTTGGTGTTGCGGTGGTGCGGTGTTGCGGTGGTGCGGTGTGCACAGTGGGCGAATGGGCGTGGTGTTGGCGATAACATCACAAATGGCCAAAAGCGTCAATCGTCAACCGGCTAAAAGCGAGCACAAATTGTACATAGGGCCAGTGGAGAGGAGCAGGGGAGTGCAGGTTGAGGGATGGGATGGTGGCAGGAAGGCAGGGGAACTGTCCTCGCCGGTCTTCGGCTTCGGGTGAACGCTTCACGTGCTTATCTCGTTTCCGTTGCTTCGTTTAAAAAGTTAATGACTGCTTTCAATGGCCACCAACTGTGTGAAGAACCCCACTGTCACTGGACTAGACCGGGCGAATGTGGAGGTCGTGGACATGAACGCGCCCCCAAAAAAAAAAGCCAAAGGACATGACCAACAGCAACTCCAACTCGCAGCCAAATCGTTTTTCCCGCTCTTCGCTACTCTACGCTTCTCATCTGTACATCCATGAAGTCAGAAATAAACGAGAAGTTGCTAGCCCATCAGCATTGACATTGCTTCACTTCCACGTCCTCTCTCCATTTCTCTCTCCCCCCGCCCCTAACCCCACACTCTTCCCCCTCCCCACACGACTACTGAATACGCTGGCATGTCACCAGACAGCTAAATTGATTAGGTTTTGCCGCTCAAAAAGGAAAACTCGATGAGCTCGCTTCAAGTTGAAAAAAAGAGAAAATCATTGCATACATTAGGGCGTATCAGCGTGGAATTTTAGTGTTGGGCAGTGGCAACGCATTAAAAAGTGAAAACCAATGCCGCCAAGCGGGTGTAACTGACACAATACATACCCATTACATGTTTGTGATTTGTAAAGAGAGTGATTGATGAGCTCATTTGCTTGTCTGACTCTAAGCTGCTCTTAAGTAGAGAACTTTGGGAGAAATAATCCATTCAAAAATTGTATAAATTTATTGAATCTTCAGAAACAGATAATGTATATATAGTAGATATAGATATAGATTACTCAATAGTGTAAAGTAATAGAAATTTATAAGCAGTTATTCAGTAAGAGAGTTATGAAGTTTTCAGGTTCTTCAAAGTTAGGGTATCTCTATAGAGACAGAGTTCTGAGGTCTTCAGTTTCTCCAAACGTGGTCTTCATTTAAATTGAAAGTCACGCAACAATTGAGCAGAAGTTCATACTCTTCGCTGAAGCTGCTCCTTGAAACTGCCGCTCATTTCCCTCACAAACGGGGCAGGTTCTCAGAAATTGAAAGTAAAATTCCTGTGGTCAAGACATTGAATCGCCTCTCTCTCTCTCTCTCTCTCTCTTTCTCCCTCTCTGTCTTTCGATGTGTCTGTCTCTGTTTTGTTCATGTTGCAAATCGCATTAATGTCGATGTCGCTTGTCTCTCGCCTGCTGTTGGCCATTAAAGGCAAATGTTATTGAATCATTAACACCTACGTGGGCAGCTCCCAACAGGCTGAGTGGGCAGCCCACAGCAAGTATAGAGACAGGCATAGAGAAAGGTAGGGGAGATATAGAAGAGAAGAGGGGTGGGGGGTGATACAAAAAATGATGCCATAAAGTTTATTAGAAGTCGCTTAATGGCAACGGATGTGCGAGTTTATTACAATTTGTAACGAGACTTCAGGCGCTCTCTTTCCCTCTCAAAAAGTGAACTTGATTTACATACACTCAACTCTAAGTGTAAGCGAGAGAGAGAGAGAGAGAGAGAGAGAGAAAGAGAGAAAGGTAGAGATGGGAGCAGCGAAACACTTATAAAATATGCAGCAGTCGCGTGTCTATTTCCAATAAATACCCAAAGCCAGTGCTCATTATGTGGAACGAACGTTTAACTAAAGCTCTGATAAATGGCACAGCTGATGGACTACAAGATACCCTGCACAGCTCAACAGCATAACAGAGAATTGCATACACTTAAAATAATTTAGAAGAATTTCTTTAAACAATTCATATACGCCATTTTGCTAATATACTGCTTTTAGTAGTGTATACCCAGTTTGTGCGCGCTTTTCCAGGGTATCATTTATACAGAAATAACAGACTGCATGTACTTAAAAGCAACTCCTTGATTTCGACCACTTCCCAGAGCCTAAACTAAGTGCATCAAACCAAAATGCTAAATGGCTTACAATTCCTTTGGGTTCCTTCTGAGTTTTATTTTGACTTTTTGGTATTTTTTTTTTTTTTTTTTTTTTTTTTTTTGTTGCAGTAAATTAAAGTGAAATTGGATTAATCCCTTATCGGACGTGCAAACTAACATATAATGCAATTTTGTAAACTCAAAAACAAAAAAAAAAGTATAATTAACATTTTTTTAAACGATTTCTTTGCGATATTTGAGACCAAATCATCAATGTCAACAGCTCAAGGATACTTCAAAGGTCCTCTAAGCGGAAAATCGGTTTAAGGAAGTGGACAGAGGAAGAGTGAGCGAAAGGAAACTATGCAAGATTTTAACTGGAATCGCTTGAAAAGTAATTCTGAACAACGCGATATATAGTATATATATAAGGAGCTAGTCAAGGAAGGAATTAAGAATCATTCGCCGCGCATTTCTGACCTTTCTCACAGCAACAAAACCCAAAATGTTGAAACCTTTGGCAGCCGAAGCAAAGGGATTGAAGGAGCAGCAGCTTGCATATTTTGACATGGCAACACGCCCGTTCTGCGACTACTTAGGCATTAGCCTGTGGTGTGGGGCATGTGGGGAGAGCGGGACATGGGGTAACGTTTTTAATGTTGCCAACAATTTTTAAGTATCGCAGAGAGAGAGAGAGAGAGAGAGCGAGAGACAGAGAGTGAGGAGCGAACGAGGTAGACAGCTTCGTATCTGGCAGAGCCACTCGCTGCCCAGAGATGTTAGGTTAAAAAGACCTACTGAAAGAGAGAGAGAGAGAGAGAGAGAGAGAGAGAGAGAGAGAGAGAGGAGGGCGGGAGGGAGAGTGTAGCCTTTACCGTCTACTACAGGACACAGCTCGTCTCCGGCTTTTGCTTGGAGTCGCCATCGCCATCGCCGTCGTTGCCGTTGCCGACGCACGCTTAAGCATAAGTACTTCCGACTTTAAAAGGATGTCACATCCGGTTTTGCCTGTCGAGCGTGAAGCGCAGCCCGGCGACGCGATAAGAGTGAACACCCCCCCACCATCCCTTGCCATGGCCTGGCCGCACCCACACCCCGTCTGCCCACATTCGAATCAAGAAAACACCAAAAAAATTAAAAAAAATTCAAAAAAAGAGGGAAGAAAAAGCCGCGCAGTCTTGCCTTTCGTTGGCCCTGCCCCACCCACCCTGCTGCCCATAATCATCGAGCAACACGAAACTTGCCACAATTTGAAGGTGCAAGCAGCTGGCGAGGATGTTGAAGTTTGCGGCTTTTTTGCTGGCCACAAAAATGCCACAAGAAGTTGCAATTGCCAGCAATAGTTGTACTCTTACTCGACTCCCACTCCATCTCTATAGTAGATAGTATCTATCTGTGCATGGTCTGGTCACACTGCGCTTAATGCGATTGTACATTTGGTGTTGGTGGCAGCAACAAGCTGAAGCTGACAGTGTGACCACTTGTTCAGTGTGGCCAACTCCAAAATGGCTGTGCAGCCGATCAACTCTGATGGCTCAATCAAAGCTGATGGCGTTCAGTGTGACCAGACTGCATGGTTTTTTAGTGCTTGTCAGTTGTCAGCTTGACAACAGGCAGCTGCTAAATCAAAAATTATAAGAAAAAAATTTAAACGACACAGAGTTGAGAGCAACAAAAAAAAATTATGAAAAAAATTGTCCTGACTAATGATGATGTTGAGTGCATTTTTGGAGAACGGGATTACGGGCTGTACGACAGATGGACAGACAAACCGACAGACATATGAATGTGGTTGTATAGGTTGTGTATGGAACGGAATACGGTATACGGATTCAGGATTGGGTGGAAACAATGGTTGACAGGGCAGACAATGCCTGATGCTGACATTTATGTAGACATAACAACTGCAAAATTGTTCTAAGCGTCGACAATGACAATAGCCGAAGAACGCCTGCATCTAAACGATACTCTCTCTATACACATACATACATATGTATGTATGTCTATGTATGTATGTATGTATGTATATATGTTCCGGAGCAGGGGCGGCTGGGGCATGGCACAGCAGCCAAGATTGATGAAAAAGCACCAGAAAATGGGGGGGAAAAAAAACAATAAAATGTTGCTAAGGAAAAAAAAGAGGAACGCCAGGGAAATGCGAAAAAAATGAGAAAATTAAAAGTCAAATAAGTATAGAAAAAAACATCAGTCAAATCAAGAGAGCACGACTCTGAAATACTTTACAAAATATTGAAAGTTCATTCTTATTCAGTTAGGACTACTTTGAGAAAATGCTGCAATATATTTTTGGAAAAACAGTTACGATTTCTAAGAGGAACTTGAAAAATAGTTTTCGAAAATATATGTCAAATTTTACCTAATCCCAAATATCTAAGCTACATATAAAATAAACAATTGTGTCTTCAAACCCCGACTTTATCTTAGTTTTAAATATTTTATTTATATTTAATATTCATTCACAACTTATTAGAAGACTTTATCGTAACTACTTTCAAAAATATATGCTAAAGTCTATATATTTAAACTGAAATCCCAAATATATTTATAAGTAACTTTTATTTTAAATATTGACTTTATTGGAATCAAATATATATTTTTTTTATATATATTTAATATTCATTTACAATATCTTAGTAAAACTTCAGAATTTTATTGATGAGTATATATTTTTGAAATAATTGTTCTTCAATCTAAACAATATAGAGGTATAGTTTCATATTGAAAAACTGAGTTTCTTTGGGGTTTCGCAAATGTCGATGGGGACAAGTATCTCCAACAATGGTCTCAACTGTTTCTCTAACTGCATATCTGGTCTTCGTAAAAACCATATCTATAGCTATATCTTTAACTGAAACTTTATCTGCATCTGTAGTTGCATTCTATGACAAGTGCCAAGCGAAAAGCAACAGAAAAAAAAGTATGCTATAAAAAGAGGAACAGAAATGCGCTTGCAATGAAAGAAGAAGAAATTAAAAGAAGAAAAGAATGAAGAAAAAAAAAAACGAAAAAAAGAAAAAAAACAAAAGCGAAAACAAAAGAAAAAAACGCAAAACCGCCGGCAACGTAGACAAACAGAATGAGAATGGAGAATGATGGCAGTGGAATCGTCACTAAGAATGAGACCGAAAGGAGAGAAAAAAACGAGAGAAGAAGAGACAGAGACAGAGGCAGAGACAGAGACAGAGATAGGGCAAGTTGATGGCGGATGAGTCTGATTGTAGCTGAAACAATACATTTGACAAAAGTGGAGTCAACTGCAATTGCAGCAGTCACACATTGCAACAAAGGACGCAGGACGAAGGACGACGGACGCAGGACGAAGGACGATGAACGGACGTATCAAATAGAAAGAGCGACAGCAAGCCGGCACAGAGCGAGAGGGGAAGATTGGGCTTTGCGGTTGTGGAGGCAATGCCGCCGCATAATATGTGTTAAGCCAAAAGGATTTGTTATTCGAAACCGAGCGAAAAGATAAATAAACAAAAGCAGCTTCTTCTCAGTTGCTGCCCCATGCCTTGTGCAACATGCCACATGCGCCAGCCTGTGGCAGCTTGGTGGGCGTCGTTCTACACTGACAACGGCTAGCTGCGGCACCCAATGCATCCGCATGCCACAACAACAACAACTACAACGAAAAAGTAACCAGAAAATTTTTAATAAGTGCCACAATGCAGCAAAAACACCACCAGCTATGGCTGCGATGGGGCATACATACATACATACATACCATGCAACCGTTGTGATAATGAATGCCCCATGTATTTGGGAATAACTTTGCAAAACTCAACCATTTTCCAAACACTTTACATTTCTATGTGCTACTTCTGCTCACATCCTGAGGATGGATTCAAATAAATAAAATTTTGACTTTTGGAAATGATTTTATTGTTTGATTAAATATACTATTAATTTTTTTTCAATTTCGGCTTTTCACTTTCTTCAACCATTTAATAGTAGTTAATCCTAATCTTTTTATTCTAATCGGTTCTAGGACTCATAAGTAGCATTTTGCTTTTTATTTGAGGTGTTTCTGATGAGTATTTTACGAGCTATGACAAAAAATGTATCTTCAAGTGGCCCATAATTGTAATTTTCATACTTTATGCTTCTTTCCAACTTTGAATTGCCACAACTTTGCCAAAAATCATCTAATTTTCATCAAATTTGGTATTTTGGAAATGTCTTTTATATCAGTTTATTTCTGCATTAAAATTTTGTCCAAATTCGTCGTTTTTAATTTTCCGAATTTTTTGTCCAGTTTTCCATACTAACCCCTTGACAAAATCATCACAAATCCGAAAAATTTTCGATCCCAATTTTTTTACTTCTATCGATTCTAAGACTCATAACTAGCATTCTGCTTTTTATTTTAGGTGATTCTGATGAGTATTTTAAGAGATATGACAAAAAATGTGTCAAAAACTGACCCAAAATCGCCGTTTTCGCCTATGTTGGTTTCTCGTATCTTTGAACTGTCATAACTAAGCCAAAAATCAACCGATTTTCATGAAATTTGGCATTTTGGAAATGGTTTTCATATCAGATTAATTCTGCATTTAAAGTTATGTAAAATTCTCAATTTTCAATTTTTCGAATTTTTTACCATTTTTTCATACTTACCCCTTGACAAATTCATCAAAAATTGAAAAAGTTTTCGACCCCGATTTTTTGACTCCGATCGATTCTATGACTCATAACTAGCATTCTGCTTTTTATTTTAGGTGATTCTGATGAGTATTTTAAGAGATATGGCCAAAAATGTGTCAAAAAGTGACCCAACATCGCAATTTTCCCAATGTTGGTTTTTCGTATCTTTGAACTGTCATAACTAAGCCAAAAATCAACCAATTTTCATGAAATTGGGCATTTTGGAAATGGTTTTCATATCAGTTTTATTCTGCATCAAAAGTTTTTCAAAATTCGAAATTTGCAATTTTTCGACTTTTCTTACCATTTTTTCATACTTGCCCCTTGACAAAATCATAAAAAATCCGAAAAATTTTCGACCCCAATTTTTTGACTCCGATCGATTCTAGGACGCATAACTAGCATTCTGCTTTTTATTTTAGGTGATTCTGATGAGTATTTCAAAAGATATGTCCAAAAATGTGTCAAAAAGTGACCCAACATCGCAATTTTCCCCAATGTTGATTTTTCGTATCTTTGAACTGTCATAACTAAGCCAAAAATCAACCGATTTTCATGAAATTGGGCATTTTGGAAATGGTTTTCATATCAGTTTAATTCTGCATCAAAAGTTTTTCAAAATTCGCAATTTTCAATTTTTCAACTTTTCTTACCATTGTTTCATACTTGCCCCTTGACAAAATTATCAAAAATCCGAAAAATTTTCGACCCCAATTTTTTGACTCCGATCGATTCTAGGACGCATAACTAGCATTCTGCTTTTTTATTTTAGGTGATTCTGATGAGTATTTCAAAAGATACGTCCAAAAATGTGTCAAAAAGTGACCCAACATCGCAATTTTCCCCAATGTTGATTTTTCGTATCTTTGAACTGTCATAACTAAGCCAAAAATCAACCGATTTTCATGAAATTGGGCATTTTGGAAATGGTTTTCATATCAGTTTAATTCTGCATCAAAAGTTTTTCAAAATTCGCAATTTTCAATTTTTCAACTTTTCTTACCATTGTTTCTTACTTGCCCCTTGACAAAATCATCAAAAATCCGAAAAATTTTCGACCCCAATTTTTTGACTCCGATCGATTCTAGGACGCATAACTAGCATTCTGCTTTTTATTTTAGATGATTCTGATGAGTATTTTAAGAGATATGGCCAAAAATGTGTCAAAAAGTGACCCAACATCGCAATTTTCCCAATGTTGGTTTTCCGTATCTTAGAACTGTCATAACTAAGCCAAAAAAACAACCGATTTTCATGAAATTAGGCATTTTGGAAATGGTTTTCATATCAGTTTAATTCTGCATCAAAAGATTTTCAAAATTCGCAATTTTCAATTTTTCGACATTTCTTACCATTTTTTCATACTTGCCCCTTGACAAAATCATCAAAAATCCGAAAAATTTTCGACCCCAATTTTTTGACTCCGATCGATTCTAGGACGCATAACTAGCATTCTGCTTTTTATTTTAGGTGATTCTGATGAGTATTTTAAGAGATATGGCCAAAAAATGTGTCAAAAAAGTGACCCAACATCGCAATTTTCCCAATGTTGGTTTTTCGTATCTTAGAACTGTCATAACTAAGCCAAAAATCAACCAATTTTCATGAAATTAGGCATTTTGGAAATGGTTTTCATATAAGTTTAATTCTGCATCAAAAGTTTTTCAAAATTCGCAATTTTCAATTTTCGACTTTTCTTACCATTTTTTCATACTTGCCCCTTGACAAAATCATCAAAAAATCCGAAAAATTTTCGACCCCAATTTTTTGACTCCGATCGATTCTAGGACGCATAACTAGCATTCTGCTTTTTATTTTAGGTGATTCTGATGAGTATTTCAAAAGATATGTCCAAAAAATGTGTCAAAAAGTGACCCAACATCGCAATTTTCCCCAATGTTGATTTTTCGTATCTTTGAACTGTCATAACTAAGCCAAAAATCAACCGATTTTCATGAAATTGGGCATTTTGGAAATGGTTTTCATATCAGTTTAATTCTGCATCAAAAAGTTTTTCAAAATTCGAAATTTGCAATTTTTCGACTTTTCTTACCATTTTTCATACTTGCCCCTTGACAAAATCATCAAAAATCCGAAAAATTTTCGACCCCAATTTTTTGACTCCGATCGATTCTAGGACTCATAACTAGCATTCTGCTTTTTTATTTTAGGTGATTCTGATGAGTATTTCAAAAGATATGTCCAAAAATGTGTCAAAAAGTGACCCAACATCGCAATTTTCTCCAATGTTGATTTTTCGTATCTTTGAACTGTCATAACTAAGCCAAAAATCAACCGATTTTCATGAAGTTGGGCATTTTGGAAATGTATTTCATATCAGTTTAATTCTGCATCAAAAGTTTTGTAAAATTCTCAATATTCAATTTTTCGACTTTTCTGACCATTTTTTCATACTTACCCCTTGACAAAATCATCAAAAATCCGAAAAATTTTCGACCCCAATTTTTTGACTCCGATCGATTCTAGGACGCATAACTAGCATTCTGCTTTTTATTTTAGGTGATTCTGATGAGTATTTCAAAAGATACGTCCAAAAATGTGTCAAAAAGTGACCCAACATCGCAATTTTCCCCAATGTTGATTTTTCGTATCTTTGAACTGTCATAACTAAGCCAAAAATCAACCGATTTTCATGAAATTGGGCATTTTGGAAATGGTTTTCATATCAGTTTAATTCTGCATCAAAAGTTTTTCAAAATTCGCAATTTTCAATTTTTCAACTTTTCTTACCATTGTTTCATACTTGCCCCTTGACAAAATCATCAAAAATCCGAAAAATTTTCGACCCCAATTTTTTGACTCCGATCGATTCTAGGACGCATAACTAGCATTCTGCTTTTTATTTTAGATGATTCTGATGAGTATTTTAAGAGATATGGCCAAAAATGTGTCAAAAAGTGACCCAACATCGCAATTTTCCCAATGTTGGTTTTTCGTATCTTAGAACTGTCATAACTAAGCCAAAAAACAACCGATTTTCATGAAATTAGGCATTTTGGAAATGGTTTTCATATCAGTTTAATTCTGCATCAAAAGATTTTCAAAATTCGCAATTTTCAATTTTTCGACATTTCTTACCATTTTTTCATACTTGCCCCTTGACAAAATCATCAAAAATCCGAAAAATTTTCGACCCCAATTTTTTGACTCCGATCGATTCTAGGACGCATAACTAGCATTCTGCTTTTTATTTTAGGTGATTCTGATGAGTATTTTAAGAGATATGGCCAAAAATGTGTCAAAAAGTGACCCAACATCGCAATTTTCCCAATGTTGGTTTTTCGTATCTTAGAACTGTCATAACTAAGCCAAAAATCAACCAATTTTCATGAAATTAGGCATTTTGGAAATGGTTTTCATATAAGTTTAATTCTGCATCAAAAGTTTTTCAAAATTCGCAATTTTCAATTTTCGACTTTTCTTACCATTTTTTCATACTTGCCCCTTGACAAAATCATCAAAAATCCGAAAAATTTTCGACCCCAATTTTTTGACTCCGATCGATTCTAGGACGCATAACTAGCATTCTGCTTTTTATTTTAGGTGATTCTGATGAGTATTTCAAAAGATATGTCCAAAAATGTGTCAAAAAGTGACCCAACATCGCAATTTTCTCCAATGTTGATTTTTCGTATCTTTGAACTGTCATAACTAAGCCAAAAATCAACCGATTTTCATGAAGTTGGGCATTTTGGAAATGTATTTCATATCAGTTTAATTCTGCATCAAAAGTTTTGTAAAATTCTCAATATTCAATTTTTCGACTTTTCTGACCATTTTTTCATACTTACCCCTTGACAAAATCATCAAAAATCCGAAAAATTTTCGACCCCAATTTTTTGACTCCGATCGATTCTAGGACTCATAACTAGCATTCTGCTTTTTATTTTAGGTGATTCTGATGAATATTTCAAGAGATATGGCCAAAAATGTGTCAAAAAGTGACCACAAATCGCAATTTTCCCCAATGTTGGTTTTTCGTATCTTTGAACTGTCATAACTAAGCCAAAAATCGACCGATTTTCATGAAATTAGGCATTTTGGAAATGTTTTTCATGTCAGTTTAATTCTGCATTAAATGTTTTGTTAAATTCGCATTTTTCAATTTTTCGACTTTTGTTACCATTTTTTCATACTTACCCCTTGACAAAATCATCAAAAATCCGAAAAATTTTCGACCCCAATTTTTTGACTCCGATCGATTCTAGGACTCATAACTAGCATTCTGCTTTTTATTTTAGGTGATTCTGATGAATATTTCAAGAGATATGGCCAAAAATGTGTCAAAAAGTGACCACAAATCGCAATTTTCCCCAATGTTGATTTTTCGTATCTTCGAACTGTCATAACTAAGCCAAAAATCAACCGATTTTCGTGAAATTGGGCATTTTGGAAATGGTTTTCATATCAGTTTAATTCTGCATTTAGGGTTTTGTAAAATTCGCAATTTTCAATTTTTCGACTTTTTTACCATTTTTTCATACTTGCCCCTTGACAAAATCATCAAAAATCCGAAAAATTTTCGACCCCGATTTTTTGACTCCGATCGATTCTAGGACTCATAACTAGCATTTTGATATTTATTTGCGGAGACTCTGATGATTATTTCTCGAGATATGGCCTACAGATTTTAGAAATCAAGGAATATATATGGTGGTTCATTTGAAAATGTAAGTCAATGCAGACGCAGATTTCTTCTACCATTATTGTGTTCCAGAAAAGTCTGTACCCCATATCGGTATATGCCATAATGGACAAATTCTTTGCATGACCCCAAAACGAACAGTGGGTAGTGATGTTGCTTAGTTAATTGTGTCCAGGGAAAATATGTATAAGTTCGGATAGGAGTGACCAAAATGGTTATAGAAATAAAAGAAAAGAGAGAAAACTTGCTAAACAGCGAGATAGAGCGAGAGCAAACGGAAAGATAAAGGAGCACAAAATAGGAGAGCAATAAAAGAAAGAGGAAAATGTTTGCTTGAAAATTGCAAAATGAAAACAATTTCAGGGAACATTTTTAATAACTGCACTTCGGCATTTCGTTGCCACGTTTTACCACTGCCATTGCCACTGCAAATTAAAGAAAATTACATAATAAACCGAAATAGTTCCAAAGAGTATGCGAGCATAACTCGCACTCAAGATACGCTATAAAATGTAGTACTCGATTCCATTTCAAAAATGAATTATATGCAACATTTAGAAATATATGAGAAAATTCGCAAAAATCAATGGAAATAATAAAAAAAACTATAGGAATTAAATTTTTGTAACAAATTTTGAATAAAATCAGAAAAATGTTTTCAAAATATTTCTAAATAATCGAAATCCATAAAAATCTGTAAAAATATGAAAACAACTTTTTTTTTGAAACCTATTTAAAAATTTAGAAAACTGAAAAGGGTATGTATGAGTCGAGCAGACACTGCATAGCTGTTGTAATATTTATGTGAACAAATAATAGTATTTTTAAAAATTAATAAAATGTGAAAATGCGCTGTTATGATTAATGTGGAGCGAGGAACAGCAGAAGTGAGGCAGATAGAGAAAGAGAGAGAGATAGAAAGAGAAAGATATATATATATATATATATATATATATATATGCAAAGAGAGAGTGAGAGAGAGTATGTATGTATGCTGTTGGCGTTATTTGAGGTTATTTGTTAATTTTGTAAATTTATACAATTTAATTGGACACGAGAGCTGCAGCAAAAAGCGAGTTGTATTACTGACCACCAAAGTTTACTTTTTGTGGTCAACATGCAGACAGAGTGAGAGAAACACAGAGAGAGACAGAGAGACAGAGAGAGAAAGAGAGAGACAGAGAGTGTGTGTGTGGGAAAGTGAGACAAGTATATTGGCATTAATTGTGCGGGCTCTAATGATGCGCACTCGCAATTCACTTTAAATTTAATTAATGCGCAATTTTCGCTTTTAGGCCAGTTGGCATTTTCTGTTTGCCACACCAAACTGGCCACACGTGCCGCTCACACGCCCAATACGCCCATCACTCCCACAACGCGCTGCCACACCTGTGTGTGAGGCATGCCACCTGCCCCACAATTGCTGTTGCCGTTGCTGTTGCTGTTGCTCTTGTTTTTCAAATTGATGAATTACGTTTAATTAGCTGCGCGTAATTGCACCACACGATGTTGCCTCACACTCACTTACCTGTCACTCCCCTGCCTACCACCACCAATCAACCACCCACCCACTCACCTTCTCTCATACACTCATGCTATCTCACTCTGACTGCTGACTGTATCTCTCCATCTCACTCAGTTGGTCTGTGCTTATGCTTCCTTTTGGTCCAACGGCCTGTGGCTGAACTGATAAGCGCTGCCAGTTGCCAGTTGCCAGTCGCCATTTTGCCACCAGGTATTCATCTTTCTACTTATGACCACTATTCCTCTCTCTCACTCTCTCACTCTCTCTCTCTCTCTGTTTGTCTGTCCATCTTTGTCTGGCACAGAGTTTTGTGTGTGCATTATGGCATTTTGGTTAAGCTGCAGATGTGTTTAGTGGCTCCAATGATGGATCATCTCATCTATATATGTATGTATGTATGTATGTATATCTATAAGACATATATTTATAACTATGTATGTGTGTAGGTGCCTAATGAATATTGGCAATTATCGCAATATCCACAACATTTCCATTCAAACTATTTCAAAGTAAACCATGGCAGTCATTTAGACTTCTTTTCCAAGCCAATTGACTGCTAACTGATTGATTGAGAGGGTTGGTGGCAGGTGTAAAGAGTATTTGCAACAAAATCGCCATTTTTCAGTTCTGTAATTAAAATTAAAAAATATATGTATATCATATAAAAAAAAAATAAATTGAAAATATTATGCATTTCAATTTAGCAAATGTAGAAAATTAATAATAGAGAAACATATTTTTTTACATATTAATTAAAAGTCAATTTATAGAATAATAAAAAAAGTAAGTATAAAATATAAAAAGAATACAAAATAATAAAGCTCATATATTAAATAAAAAAACTGAACAATAAGATATAATGAAAATTAAAAAAATTAAAATTAATAATCAACTAAAAAATATATGAATAATAGCAATTAATTTTTAATTTGATATATAGAAATATACTAATAAAATTAATATTCACTTATTCATAACGCATTCTTTACGCACATATGCATAATGTTATCCAATAAAGAATTTTTAGAATATTTGAAAATAAATATATAAATTATCAGTGATATCATAAGTATAATAAATTTAATTTTTTTTAATTTTTCCCTTAAACAAATTAAATATTCGTTTCAAATTTATTAATACATATAATACTAAAGTGAGTTCTATAAATAATAACAAACGATTAAAAATAGCTTAAACAATTTTTTGAAATTTTATATCAATTAGATAAACATGTAAACAGTTGTTTACCGTCATTTAATTATATATTGTGTTTAGAGATATTTTATAGAGTCGATGTGAAGCTCAGTTACTGGATAAGAGTTGGAAATTCATTGATAACTGTCATCGCTTATGGAGTGGAAATCACTTTAAAGTAAGTGGGATGAGGGGGCTACACAGATGTGGGTGGGGAGTTGGCATTGTTGTTGTTGTTGCTGTTGTTGTTGCTGTTGTTGTTGCTGTTGTTGTCGGCGATGAGACCAACATTCATTTAAAATCATTTAATAAATTCGCACTAAAATTCAATTCCATTTTCATTAAATGCCACATAAATTATACGCATCGAGGGCCGGCGAGGTGCAACCACGCTCCGGTGGGGCAAAGGGGTTGCTGTCGAGCACGCAGTCAGTGTGGAGTATTAGACAGTGTATGTATGTATATCTATCTATCTGTGTGTTTATGTGAGTGGGTGTGTGTTTTTTGGGGTGGCACCAAATCGCGTGTTACCATATTTCGTATTCATTTTAAGTGGCGCTCGCCATTTGCGCATAAAATGCTTTTAATTTTTCCTACATTTGTCGTTTATGCTCTCTCTCTTCCTTTCTCTCATTCTCTCTTTTTGCCTATCTCTTTCGCCTCTCACTCTCTTCCTCACTCCGTCATTCAGTCACTTGGGCGCATTTTCAATTCGACCTCAATAAAATTTACACAGCGCCCAAAACAACGCACCGCGACTCAGATATAGATAGAGATAGCTATACACCGCACAACAGAGACAGCAATAGCAGCAGCATGAATGTGAAGGGGAAGTGGAAGGGAGGAGGGTAAAGGAGGCACTGCTAGATAGACAACAGCATGAGAATAGTACTAGACGTAATTCGAGTACTTTAAAACGATAAGCGAGTGAATGAATATTGAATATGCACATATACCAATAATACATATTTGAATAAATATGTATGAGTATGAGTATGAGTATGAGTATGAGTATGAGTATGAGTATGAGTATGAGTATGAGTATGAGTATGAGTATGAGTATGAGTATGAGTATGAGTATGAGTATGAGTATGAGTATGAGTATGAGTATGAGTATGAGTATGAGTATGAGTATGAGTATGAGTATGAGTATGAGTATGAGTATGAGTATGAGTATGAGTATGAGTATGAGTATGAGTATGAGTATGAGTATGAGTATGAGTATGAGTATGAGTATGAGTATGAGTATGAGTATGAGTATGAGTATGAGTATGAGTATGAGTATGAGTATGAGTATGAGTATGAGTATGAGTATGAGTATGAGTATGAGTATGAGTATGAGTATGAGTATGAGTATGAGTATGAGTATGAGTATGAGTATGAGTATGAGTATGAGTATGAGTATGAGTATGAGTATGAGTATGAGTATGAGTATGAGTATGAGTATGAGTATGAGTATGAGTATGAGTATGAGTATGAGTATGAGTATGAGTATGAGTATGAGTATGAGTATGAGTATGAGTATGAGTATGAGTATGAGTATGAGTATGAGTATGAGTATGAGTATATGAGTATGAGTATGAGTATGAGTATGAGTATGAGTATGAGTATGAGTATGAGTATGAGTATGAGTATGAGTATGAGTATGAGTATGAGTATGAGTATGAGTATGAGTATGAGTATGAGTATGAGTATGAGTATGAGTATGAGTATGAGTATGAGTATGAGTATGAGTATGAGTATGAGTATGAGTATGAGTATGAGTATGAGTATGAGTATGAGTATGAGTATGAGTATGAGTATGAGTATGAGTATGAGTATGAGTATGAGTATGAGTATGAGTATGAGTATGAGTATGAGTATGAGTATGAGTATGAGTATGAGTATGAGTATGAGTATGAGTATGAGTATGAGTATGAGTATGAGTATGAGTATGAGTATGAGTATGAGTATGAGTATGAGTATGAGTATGAGTATGAGTATGAGTATGAGTATGAGTATGAACATAATATTGAATGTAAGACTGAATATAAATCAACAGAAGCAGTGAATTTAAATATTCATAAGTATGCCAAATTTTTATTAAAAGCTGGGGGATGCAATATCTCAGTTGCTTGCGGAGTATCTGTAGTTCATCAGTGAGCCCTAGGCTGCGTTTCGAAAAGCGTATTATTATAACTGTATGCGTAACTGTATTTATGTATGTATATATAGTGACCCCACATCTCGCCCATTGCCCAAAAAGTGTTCATTTCCTTTTTGGCGTGTTATCATCGCCACTTCCCGCAAACGACGTCAAACAGGACGATGCAGCAGGACGTTGGGTAACGACCGAACTGAATGTATTTCACTCCATCCCTGGCTCTATCCCTGCCCTGTTCCCTGTGGGTGTGTTTGTTGTGCATGTCTGAGCTCGAAAATAACTCAACTTAAATGAGCGAGTTTAAAGGTGGAAAATGAATGGAAGGCGAAGAAAATGAAATGGAAATGAAAATGAAACACTTTAATCCGCGAATTTATATAGTTAAAGCCTGAAAAATGCAACTCAACTCAATTCAAATGAAATGCGCTGCTTATGATATATTTGTAGATTAGCATAGAATAAGGAAAGAGAATGTACAAGAAACACTAAATATATATATATTATTTTTAGAAAAAAGAAATATTATAAATTTATTATTTAACATGCATTTTGTTACGATAATTGACAACTTTGCAGGTTAAAAACAGAGAGTATAAACTATTTTAAACAATTCATTTAATAGAGTTTTCTGTAAATTCAGTATTGATTAAAGTTGCTAAGCTTTGAATACATTCAAAAGATACTTAAAAGCTGAACGAGAATAAAAAGCTTCACGACCTTGCAATAAGCAAAAAAATTCTACTTTTTTATACCCCCCACTATAGGTACGACTTCCTCAATCTCTGACTCTTGCTGTCGCTGCTTTTTCATTCCATTTCTCTCTCACTCACTCTCTCTCTCCCTCTCTCTTTCTTTGAGTTCATCTCACGCCCGAATGCAAATACAATTTCAATGTGGATGCTGTGTGGCCGCCTGTGGCATCAAATCGAGTAGAAAACGTTGCCCAAAGTCCACTGAGCAGACAGAGTTTTCTCAGCCTAGAAAAGTACCAACTACACAAACAGACAGACAGACAGACAGAGAGAGAGAAAGAGAGTCAGTGAGATTCAGAGAGAAGTAAACTTTTCACTTAATCGCTTTTCGTTGCGTTTGAAAGAAAACAAACACAGCTAATTTGACTTTATCTCCTTTTGCAAAAGTTTTGCCAAAAGTGCAAAATGTGCAAAAAGCTGACAAAAAAAAAACCATTCATTCAAAATTCAGTCACTACAATTATGGGCGTAAAGTGTGTGGGCGTGTCGTATGGTGACGCATATTGCAGATGGAGAAAGTGCTGCAAAAACAGCATTATGATCATGTTTATTCAGGCATTCAACTAGTGTTCCATATCCACTTCCAATGTCAGCCTGACTTTCATTTCCATTTTCCAACACTTACCATGAAAAGTTTGGCACGCTTTCAGTAGTCGACTAGCAGATACCACTTACATGCATGAATTCTTAATAACTCAATTAGTCATGTTAAACAGTTAAATCTGATCATTTTTGTATTTAAAGGTTCACTCTAAAAAAAAAAATAATAATTTACAGGGTATTTTCAGTTCTCCTCTAATATTGCTGAAATATTTGTGTAGGCCGCCAGTCTTCCGTTGAAATGCCAGCTAAATGCGATGAGATATTCACCACTTGGCAGGGGCAGATTGTACATGTCAGGGCGAAGATAATACCCAATAATGGTCTTCACACCCTGTAATGATTTTCATAATATCATAGAGCGTTAACCGATAAGCAGTGATTTGTAGGATTACCTGCATTGGACAGGTATCATTATGGAAGTTGATGAATTGCTTAAGTGGATTGAAAATCAACATGGCAAGTGGATTATAGGGCTTGTTGAGGTACTTGCAGATATTGAGGGAGAACTGATAGAGCCAGGGTTTGTAACCGCTGGCCCTCTTAAAGGTGCTTATGTAGACCTTACATAACCTCACCGGTTCCACCAGAGTTGCATTGAAGTTGAAGGTTCTGCGATAACGATTGATGGCCTTGATCCGGCAAAAGTTGATGATGATGGCAGATGCATTTTCCGATTGGCAAACGGCATTCGTAAATTTAAATACAATCGCAGCCTATTTTTCAATTGAGGTTTATACAATTTATTCACTATATTACTATTTATCACTCACTGTGTTTTCAAATTGCACAAACAGTATTAAACCATAGATGATCAGGGGAACGATACGCATTGTAGTATAGTATAAATATTAATAAATCTACTATTCATAGCTGGTTATGATCATAGCACCAACTTGTTAAGGTTCAGTGGGTCTAACATATACTATATGTATATGTCTAACATATACCATAACATAAATAAACAGTTATTATTTCATCTAACTACTAGCAAAAGCAAACTAAGTATTCAGTTTACTTGCAGAGATCTGATACGGAGGCAGTTTGGATATACATATACATACAACATTTTCTCATTACCAACATTATGTATAACTCTGTAATTAAGTTGAATGACTGCATCGCATTTTTAAACACTATTTGCCAACCACATTCAAATTCAAAAAACCAAAAGGCTTTATTCCCTCAGTTGTCACTTTTGTCATGTCTATCTGCACCTTGCACCAAGCCTCTCTCTCTCTATCTCCCTCTCTCCGTCTCTCTCTCTCTCTCTCCCTTAGCTGCATACCAGTCACAATCAAAAATATTACCTCTCTGCCATGCCCAACGCATCCCTTTTCCAACACTGGCAAATGTTTCACAAATGTTTTGTGAATTTTGCAGTCGCGTTTTTGAAATGCGCTTGCGACATTTGACAGCTACGACTGCTGTCCATTTGTTGTGCGTGTGTTTATGTATGTGTGTGTGTGTGTGTGTGTGTGTGTGGCATGTTGCATGTTGATTGCCATACATTCAACGTCAGAAAACTTCTCCAGCAGCAGCAACAGATCGTCTCCTACTTCTCTCTTCTCGCCTGATGCTGTCCGAGTCGTAAATAAATTTGCATTTTTGTCAATTTTGATGGCGACCACACACAAAACACACACACGAACACACTCACACTCACACACACACACACACATGTGGTGTGTGTGTGCATATAAACAACATGCGCCCACACAGAGACCCCCTCATGCATTGCCAAAAAGTATGCAAAGTTTATTCATGTGCGTGCATTGGCGCTGGCAAAGGTAAATAGCAAACAACAACAACAACAGTAACAACAACAGTGAGGGCAAACACTTTATGACAGTTGGCAACCCTGGCCAATGGATTAACACCATGTAGCACTTGACAATATTTGCATTGCCCAACACTTGATGCAGACAGCCTAAGCTATCGAAAACAACACCAAGAACACCAACAACCCACAGCCATGGGGGAGACACAAAAAAAAGAGCAGTTGAAAGAGAGGAAAAGAAAGAGACAGAGGGGGAGAGATAGAGAGAGAGGGAGAGAGAGAGAGAGAGAGACTTTGAAAGAGAGTTGAAGAGAAGAGGACCTGAAAACTACAGCAGAAGAATATACATATATTAAGGCACCAAATTTTACAGTATGGTTGCGATCTGTAAGTCTTAATTAGGAAAATTTCGCAAGTTTCTTTTTTTCTCTTTTTCTCTTTTTTATCCCTAATTTTTCTTTGTCTTGCATTAATCTTTTCTTTGTTTACTCAAATTATCTTTATTTTCTTTCTCTTTTTTTTAGAACTCTTTTTTTATATATCTTATTCAATTTTTCATGTTTCGTTCTCTTTATCATTTAACATATCTTTCAACTTTCTCTCTCTCTCTATTTCTCTCTCTCTTTCTCTCTGCCTCTCCCCAATGCTCCTCGTTTCTTTCTTCCATGTATCTTCCGTAACTCACATATCACCTATTTACATCATATTCCGTGGACTTCATGCCGTTGACCCCCTTTTTGGCAGCTTGACCGACGCCTCTGACAAAAATACGAGCAAAACAAAAATGGCGGACAGCTCAGCTGGGAGAGCGTAAGCCGTGTAGATGGGATTAGTGTGGGGTATATATAGAGATATAGACAAAAAGGGGGCGTAGGGGAAACTGAGAGTAACGGACAATGACAATGGTGAAAAATTTGGATGTTGCAGTTGCTGTTGCCGTTGTTGCTGTTGCTGTTGTTGCAACAGTCACAAAGTTGCTGACTGCGTTTTTGGTCATCATTTTGTCGTCATTCTTGTGGTCAACTCAATGTTGTTGCTGCCATGTTGCAGTTGTTGCTGTTTGTTGCTGTTGTTGTTGTTGTTGCAGGTCGCCCTAAACACTATTATCGCTGCAATGTCTGTGTGTGCATGTGTGTGTGTTGTTCTTTCTACCAAAAATTAATTTGCATAATGGCACACACGCTCACATACACACACACACACACCAAGTACACCCACTTTATACATATTGTAGAATTTGCATGACCGCAAGAGGGCGCTGCACAAAAGCCTGACAGGAGAATGTGTGTGTGAGAGAGGGAGATAGAGAGGGGACAGAGTGAGAGAGAGAGTTAGAGAAAGAGAGAGCGAGAGAGAGAGAGAGAGAGAGAGAGAGAGTGAGCGAGAGAGAGACAGAGAATAATAGAGAGAAAGAGAGAGAGAGAGAGATAGAGAAAGAAAGAGCCAAACATATTAAAAAGAAACAATAATTTAAGAAATAATACATACAATAACAATTAATAATTAATAAATAAATCAATAAATAATTAAAAATTTTAATTTAATTTAATTTAAATTTACCAGCTTCTTGACACAATACTCAAAAATCTAAAATAAATTCGTTTTTTATTTGAGGTGATGAGTTCCTCTCGATTCGTGGTTAAAAATGTAACCAAAAATTACTTTTCCCAAATATACACTTTTCGATAAATTTGAATTGTCATAACTTGGTCAAAAATCAACCGATTTTCATGAAATTTGGCATTTTGGAAATGGTTTTCATATCAGTTTAATTCTGCATTAAAAGTTTTTCAAAATTCGCAATTTTAAATTTTTCGACTTTTCTTACCATTTTTCATACTTACCCCATGACAAAATCATCAAAAATTCAAAAATTTTCGATTCCGAATTTTTGATTTCAATCGATTCTAGGACTCATAACTAGCATTCTGCTTTTTATTTTAGGTGATTCTGATGAGTATTTCAAGAGATATGGCCAAAAATGTGTCAAAAAGTGACCCAACATCGCAATTTTCCCAATGTTGGTTTTTCGTATCTTAGAACTGTCATAACTAAGCCAAAAAACAACCGATTTTCATGAAATTAGGCATTTTGGAAATGGTTTTCATATCAGTATAATTCTGCATTTAAAGTTTTGTAAAATTCGCAATTTTCAATTTTTCGACTTTTTTTACCATTTTTTCATATTTACCCCTGACAAAATCATGAAAAATCCGAAAAATTTTCGACCCCGATTTTTTGACTCCGATCGATTCTAGGACTCATAACTAGCATTCTGCTTTTTATTTTAGGTGATTCTGATGAGTATTTCAAGAGATATGGCCAAAAATGTGTCAAAATGTGACCCAAAATCGCAATTTTCCCCAACGTTGGTTTTTCGTATCTTTGAACTGTCATAACTAGGCCAAAAATCAACCGATTTTCATGAAATTTGGAATTTTGGAAATGGTTTTTATATCAGTATAATTCTGCATTCAAATTTGGTTCAAATTCGTTTTTAATTTTTCGACTTTTTTGTCCAGTTTTCCATACCGACCCCTTGACAAAATCATCAAAAATCGAAAAAAAATTTTACCCCGATTTTTGGATTTCAATCGATTCTAGGACGCATAACTAGCATTCTGCTTTTATTTTAGGTGATTCTGATGAGTATTTCAAGAGATATGGCCAAAAATGTGTCAAAATGCGACCCAAAATCGTAATTTTCTCCAATGTTGGTTTTTCTAAAGGATATGAGGGGATAAAAGATATCACTGTGAAATGAATTATCTAAAATAGTTGGAAATATTCTTAACTTTATTTCATACCAAATACTAGTTATCTCTCTCTAACCCACTGGCACTTACTCCTTGCTCTCGCTCTCTCTCTTTCGCTTTCTCTCTCTCTCTCTCTCTATTTTCCTTGCTCTTCGATGCTCCTCCAATGCCTCTTTTACACTGATTGGCTCATCATTGAATTTGGGGATTATTTAAGGAAGTTCACTTTGGTTTTTCTGTTGTTCTTATTATCATATTATTGTCGTTGTTGTTGTTTATTGTTGTTGGAATTATTTCTGAACTTGTTGCTGATGCTGTTGTTGTTGTTGTTGCTCTTGCGGGTTCTTGATAGTTGCAGCAACATTTTGGGCCAAGTTATTTCAATTAAAATCGAGCCACATAAAGCTACGGGGCGCCCCAAGGCACCCAGAGGGCATTTGCCTAAAATAAAGCGAGACAAGGAGAGAGAGAGAGAGAAAATTATATATATATATATATAGAGAGAGAGAAAGAAAGGTTTCTCTAGAGTGGGTAAAATTTTCATAACATTTTTCATAAGTTTTCGTTTCGGTTGCGCTTAAGAATGTTGTAAATATTTTTGCAACTTGGTTCTGTGTGGTCATTTCTCTGCACAGCACATACATACACACATACACACACACACACACACACACACACACACACACACACACATACAAACACACACATGTATAATATTTTTGCGGTGGTATGCGTATTGCTGGCAAATTTTCCAGCAGCATAATCATAATTATTTTTGATGCCATCTAAAGGCATTTCAAACCTGAATAAATAGCGATGCCTTTGGCAATGAAGGGCAGCAACGACTTACAGATACCCTACAACGCAATCGTACATGGAATATTTTTCAGCCTTTCATATTTTTAATTAAAGTTTTTAATGATTTTAAATTATTTATTTAATCTGCTCCTCCTTGGCATAATACACAATCTTAATAACAATATATAAAGATTAAAATTAATAACATAAATAATATAGATTAATAATACGCTACAAAAAAATTTAATATATTAAAATAATAAATTTAAATTAGTAAAATATTAAAATAATAAAAAAACGAATTTCATAAAATATATGTATTTTCTTCATTAACATCCATAAAACACCATTAACATATAATTTAAAAAATTCGCCTAAAATCCTCTCAAGAGAAGTGACCTTCAAAAATTGGTGTTCTCGGTATTTTTTTTTAACTAAACTGTTGTTTTTCATTGTATATTTAGAGTATTTTAGATTTATTATAAAAATGAAAATTTATAAAAAATTTTAATTTTTTTAAATTTTCTAGAGGACTTTTTAAATAATATATTATTTGCAATTGACAGTCTTCATTAAAGAACTGCATACTCGGTTGTTCTTTTTTAATGAAGGTGCTTTACTTATCAGTTGGAGAATACTTTTGGCAACCATTGTGAAACTTCTTCTTCTCCAAATACATGTTTAAATTTTTTGCGCTCTGAGAATTCCCTCTCTCTCACTTTTTTTTTTTTGTGTTTTTTCTTTAACTGACTTCGTAAGCTTGACTCTCATTTGTATATATATGTAGGTATATATACATACATATATATAAATATATAAACGAGTATATACATATATCTTCATAGTTCTCTCTTTGTATTTTTTTTATATATATTTCATTTAATTTGTGCAGAGTTTGATTAACTTGTTGACAATTCATAAAACTGTCAAGTTGTACTTCTTTTCTTGGCTTTAACACTGCCTGACTGATTTGGCTGTGGCTCGGCAGGCGTGCAACATGCACCATGCAACATGCAACATGCAACAGCCATGTCAGGCAATAGCAGAAATGTCAGTGGCAATGCCACAGCGGCCATTATTTCTGAAAGGGGGGGGAGGCATGGAGGCAGCAACTTGTGGCAGATTAGACGAAGCAAGAGCATCAAACTCTATACTAAAAGCCAGGGATTGAGCAAGCCAAAGGAAGTGAGAGAGAGAGCGAGAGAGATGGAGAGGGGAGAGAGAGAGAGAGTGTTGAAGAGGGAGGGGAGGAAGAGAGCATGGGTTCAGAGTGCACACACACTCTCTGTGATGGCTAAGGAATTATGTGCGTCATGCTCAGAGCTTTTTGGCCAGAGGCAAACAGACAGTAAACAACTGAGACGTACTAAGGCGCAGCTCAGACAATCAGGTATGCTCAACTAGCAGAAACCCAGTAAAACTTGAAGGTACTAATTGTTATTAACTGTGGATGTTTTGAAAGCTAAAAGAATTAATAGATTCTTAAAGTTTATACTGAGAAGTTAAGTAATTTTCCCAATTGTCAAGTTAATAGTAAAAACAAGAATAGAAAAATAGTGAGGTATGTGCGGCTAGGAGATATCCTGTAACAACTGAAAGTACTAATAAGAATCGGCAGTCATATTGAAAGAGAAAAATATAGCAAAAAAGACAAAGACTGTAAGATTTTGAGGTTTTCTTAGTTTTCCAATTTAAGGCTAAAGACTATAAAAGACTCAAATCGAGGTATGCGCGGCTAGCAGATACCCTGTGAACTCGAGAACAGCTTGAAAAAAATATTAAAATCGATATCTATTGGGAAATGTGTACAGTTTATACCCTGTAGTTAAGGGAGATAAAGTGAGAAGCAGAGAGGGGGAGAGAAAAAGAGAGAGAGAGAGAGAGAGAGAGAGAGAGAGAGAGAGAGAGAGAGAGGGAATGAAAGAGTGCGATAGTTGCCTGAGGACATCCGTATTCTAGCTTGGACAACCTCGCTTCACTTGGACTCCATTCTCGAGTTGAGTGCGATGCGTGCTCACATGTAGTTGCTTTCTCATCATCTCTGCTCTGCTTCTCCTGCTGCTTGCTCTTCTTTTGGCAGAGTGTCGCCCAGGACAACAGCCGGGAATAGAGAAAGAGAGATGGAGATACGATGAGGGAGTGAAAGAGAGAGTGTAGAAGGCGGCAGCAGCAGCTGGCAGCTGATGTCTGTTTGTCAGCTGGGCAGGATTGAGGGGATTACTACCAATATACAGAGATCGGGCAGGCGGGCAGGCGGGCAGGCGTGCGAGGAGGCGAGCGAGGGGGCGTGTGAGGAGGCGAGTTTTAGGCGCTGCCGCAAAACACAGTAAAACGCGCGCATATTTATAACGAAATGCTCAATTTAAATTCCCATCAATCTTGGTCGAATGCCAGCACATGCAAAAGGAGAGGCAGAGAGATACTGAGTGAGAGAGAGAGAGAGAGAGAGAGAGAGAGAGAGAGAGAGAATGAATGAAGCAAAGAGTTAGAGAAAGTGAGATAGAATGAGAATTTGAAGAGAGAAAGGTTAGAGAGACACACACACACATACACACACGCATGTGAAGCAACGGGGATTTTTCGGCTGCCATTGTCTCTCCTCTCCCCACCACTTTGCCACCACCCTCCATTACCACCCCCTCCCCCTTGTGCACACTTTCAACTAACTGTAGTTTTCGGACTACGCTTATGGGCGTGCCACAAACACATTCTCACAGCGAACTCTTCGTTTACAGAAAACCAAAACAAAAAAAAAGACAGAAAAATAAAAAAATACAAAAAAAAATAAACACAACGCGCCAGCAGCTTATTGAGCGTTAAATTAAAAAATTCTTATGGAAAAATACTAAAAAAAAAAACAAAAAACAAAAAACAACAACTACAATCACAAAAATATAAAGAAAAGCGTGTAGAGCAAAGTAGGCAAAAGAATGAATGTATGAATGAGTGAATGAATGAATGAATGAATGAATGAATGAGTGAATGAATGAATGAACGAAGGAATGAATGAATGAATAAGTCGTGTGAAAACATAAGGAAATCTGCAGACAACAACAACAAATTCTTACATTGAATTTATTGTAACAAAAATTTGTTGCATAGTTACGGGAGTCATGCATATGTTCATGATCATTAAGGGAATTACGAGGGGGTGGTGAAGGGGGGGGGGGAGTTAAAAAATATAGACTTGAGTTCATAGAAAACTCAACTGAGAGTTTTTCTTGATAGCAAGCATATCTAGTATATACATATATTCTATCTGCAAACTTAATACAATTTGCCAAATTGTTGTTTTAGTTTCCCAATTAAATGGCCAACGATGAAGTTGCTATACATACACAGATATATAGATATATATGTATATATATGTATGTATGTATGTATGTATGTATGTATGTATGTATGTATGTATGTATGACAGTTGAATTAAATTGTAGTTGAGTTGAGTTTTCATCTTGTTAAATAAATATGCTTAAAAAACAATGGCTGCAATTAATTGTGCTGGTCAAAGTGGATGTGATGGCAGCACTTGTCTGTTTGTTACCGTTAAGCCACAAGTAATCTAACCTACACTTTCTCTATCTCTATCTCTATTTTTGTCTATCTCCCTGTCTCTCTCTCTCTCTCTCACTCTTTGTCTGTCTGTTGCCACTGTCGGTTTGTTATTTTTACAACATGATGACCACGAAGTTGGCTTAGTAATTGAAATTGAAAATGAAATTGTTGAAGAAGTGCAGGCAAATACACTTCAGCTCTAAGCTCCAATGTGACCAACCCCCCCCCCACTCACACACACACATACATACATATACATAGATTGCAATTTTTATTACGCACAAGTGCTTCACTTGACGAGCTTTATGGGAGTTCGCTTTGATCTGTGATGCAGGACATTGCAATTCTATTTTCATTTAAGCGACTTTTCCGCCAACTAAATCAAATGAACTTCTATCCATGTGTGCGTCGGTGTGTGTATGTGTGTGTGTGTATGTGTGTGTATGTGTGTTTGCTCGCAATGTACCGCTTTCTACTAAAACTCATGGCAATTACTCTACTATACAAAGAAACAGAAAAACAATTTGTTGCTAAGTTATTAGTTATTCAAGATATTTCTCAAAAATATTCTACGTATTTATATATTTTACAGGAAAGAAAAAAATTATTTGCCAAGTTATGAGCCATTAAAAATATTTCAAAAAAATATTCTATATATTTACATATTTCTATATATTTATATTATATATTTAAGTAAAATTATTTGCTAAGTTATGAGATATTAAAAATATTTCTAAAAAAAGTTTCTATATATTTATATATAGAAAATAAATTATTTGCTTATGAGTTATGAGAAATTTTTATAGTATTTCGAAAAAAAATAATTTTCTATATATTCTTTTATATATAAAGATATTTCTAATCAGCTAAATTTATATCAAATTTACACGTATTTGGCATGACATGTTCTCGCTGCGTATACGCAATATCCACAAATAAATTATATTCTAATTAAAATATTAATAAAATGAAATATTTAGTCAGCCATGTATTTTATGAATTTTATTATAATTTATTTTGATTATTTGCTGGCAGTAAAAATGATAATTAATTAATAATTGACGAGTTTTCTAAATATCCCAAGATTATAAAAATTTAATTTTTTGCTTTTAGTTTTTTTTTCCTTTAATAATTTACTTATGCTGAGATATAATATTTAGAAAATAATTTCTACACATATCTACACATATAGCGAAATAAAGAAAACGTGAATTGGAAATAAAAAAGGTGCTAAAAATCGCAGATATCGAGGAAAAGATTTAAATAGAAATATGATATTCAAGACAACGCGACATGCCACACAAACTTACTGGATTTCATTACTAAAGTATATCACAAAGCAAAGCACATTAATAATAAAAAAAAATTTAAAAAAAAATATGTATTTAATAGTAACAAGAAGCAGAAAAAAAGAAGTTGAAGCGGCAGCTAAAAATTGAAAGGCAAACAATGAAGTGACATGTAATAAACTTGGATTTCTCCAAAAAAAAAAGATAAAAATATATATAAAAAAAAATATATATATATATATATGATGGGGAGCTGCTCTTGGAGATGCCTGTGCACGAGATGATAACTTGCCACCAGCTCCAGCCCCCAGCTCCCCTTCCTCGCCCACTCATCGTTTTATGCATAAGCAAACATGTCAAGCGCAGCAACGTCTCCCCCGCCCCCCCACCTTGCCCTTCTACCTTCCCTCCTCTACCATCTGGCATTCCCTCTTGTGCTGCCATATTGTTTATCCAGCCGGCAAAGTCGTCGAAAGATGTTTCGCGTGATTTGCGCTGAGTTTCTGCCAAAAAAAAAAAACAACAAAAAAAAAAATGAAATGAAAGGGGTTGTAGATTGTGCGGCAGCGGGCGTGGCAAAGGGCTGGAGTTCATTTCGGGTTAATGCCACAGTGCCACAGGCGGATGCGTGCCTCCTTACAGATTTCAAGTGAGTTATGGCCAAACGAACAGATGGACGGACGAACAGACTGACTGACGAACAGTTGAACAGACGGATGAACAGACGAAGGAGACGATCTGACAACTGTCTCTCTCACTCTTTCTCTCCACACGCCCAGCTGTCTGTCTAGCCACGCCCATATCACACACATGCATACACACACAAATTGAGAGAAAATTGAATTTGCACATTTTACTGCAGTTTGTCAAAGAGGCGTCAAGGGGCGTTCTTCACTCAACGTGACTTAAGGTCACACAGCCCACGCGACGTATACGCAATATTCACAAAAATAATCTACCAATACATACATATATGTATGCATAAGTACTATAGACAATAATTTTTATTTATTTTATTTATTTTAATTATTTTATTTATTTTCTTGATTTTATTTTTTTTATTGATTCTATTTATTTTAATTAATTTATTTATTTTATTTATTTTATTTATTTTAAGTATTTCATATATTCTATTTATTAAATTTATTTCATTTATTTTATTGATTTCATTTATTTTACTTTTTTTTTTAATTTTAATTATTTTATTTATGTTAATTATTTTATTTCATTTATTTTTATTCAAGTCAACTGTTAACAGCCGACATAAATTATATTTAAGTAGAATATAAAATGCAGTTAATTAAGTTAAAATTAAAAATTATGCTATTTAAAAGAACAAGAAAAAGCAAAAATTAGAAATAATAAATAAATACGGCAGACTAACAGTTATTTACTTGATACTTACTCGGTCTAAGCGTGGGAAGTAAAATTTAATTTTATTAATTTATATATTTCAAACATAAGCTCTTAAATTGAATTTAATTAAATTTAAAATATATTAAATTTAATTATTTAAAAGTCGACTGACAAACATTAAAATTATGGAAAAGAGATTAAAAGATACTAAAATTAAAAGAAAAATAAAATTTAAAAAAAAATTAAAATTTAAATTTAAATTAAAATAAAATTAAAATAAAATTAAGACTAAATAAAATTCATTGAAAATTATATTATTTTTTCTTTAATATTTTATGCTTCTATATTTTAAAAATTAATTCACCTAACAGTTGTTAGAAAGTATCCTGTGACAATTTGCTTGGATTCTCTTTAATAATATTACTTTTTTTTTTAAATAAATCTATACCTATATTTTTTTAATTTTATTTTTATAATTTTATAATTTTATTATTACTAATATTCACTGCTTAACAATAGCATAGCAAAAAAAAAATGATTTAAATTAATTAAGAAAGAAAAGAAAATGTGGTTTAGGACAGGAAATCTTTATAGCCAAAGAACTATGCAGAGGTGTGGGCGTGTCTGTCAAAAATTATATCAGAGAAAAACAGAGAGGGAGAAGGATAGATAGAGGGAGGGAGAGAGACTGAGAAAGAAAGAGAGAGAGAGAGAGAGAGAGAAAGAGACAAAGAAGTCAGTTAGCTTATTTTAAAATTCAACGCGAATCATTTTGTTGGAGAAAATGTGGCACATAATTCTTGTTTAAGTATCTTGTAAATTGCTTAATAACGCCAAAGGGACTCTCACACACACATACACACACAGACACACACACAGCCACATCCCTTGCCATATCCACTAACACACACATACCCCCATCAGGTTGGGGAACAACTTTGTATTCAAGTGCGAAAAATGCGCTTGAAAAATTTAAGACACAAACTTTGGCGCCAACAACAACAACAACAACAACACTTTAAATTAATGTATGCATGTGTGTGTGTGTGTATGTATTTGTTAGGTTGGTAAGTTGGCACTTGTTTAATTTAATAACAAAATAAATGTTCGCGAACACGTAAATTTATGGGCTCAAAATGCTTCTCGCAATGCACATATTAACACAGACATACATATGTCACGCCCCCCATTCCCCACACACTCCCACCGCCCACAAAACATACATAACTCTTTGGCGAAAAAGAGAAAGAGAGGCAAAGACAGAGAGAGAAAGGGAGATACATATACATAGAGTGACAGAGAGAGTGAACGAGAAATCAGCGTCTCTTCTTTTACTCTCTAATTATTTATTTACTTTTTTTTTTGGTTTAAATTTTTCTCTTTTTTTTTTGTTAATTTCAGCGAGAGTTGAAATTGCTTGTGGCACGAGATATGCGGCATGTGATTTTGCCAGCTGACTGTGTTTGGCTTCATTTTCGTTAACAGATATATTAAATATCCTTGCGCTTTTCACATCCCAAAGGATATGCCAACATTCGGAATATTTTCAACTTGATGATTTTTGCAGAACTATAAATAGGTAGGGAAATTATCAGAGGTAAAGGTTTAGAGAAAAGTGAGGGAAATAATATAACCGAGAGAGAGAGAGAGGGCGAAAGAGAGAGAAAGAAAGAAAGAGAGAGAGATAGAGAGAAAGGAAGAACGATATCGAGAGGTTAAGCAAATGTGATGCAACCTGATTGGGGATTGGGGATCGTTTATAGGTCTGTTTCGATTTATGGTAGGATATATAAAAAAAGAGAGGAATAGAAAGAGAGGTGAAAGTTGGTGAAAGAGCGATAGAAAGAGAAAAGAAAGTGTGCTTAAGAGGCTACAAAATACTTAGTCATAGAAATAAGAAAACTGTTATGATTTCTTATGGATCCTCTGAAGATTCTTTTGGATTTGCGGACGAGAGGGCTTGGAAAGAGGAAGTTGAGAGACCGAAGAAAGCAATCTGCATAAGTACATATGTATATTCTTATCAGAATATTATATATTTCATCTCTGTTCTTTCTTTCTCTCTGGGGGACTGCCCTCTCTATCTCTCTTCATCTTTTTCTGCATATCTCTTGTATCTCTCTCTATTATTTCACAAGCTCTACCACCTTCTCTCTCTCTCACTATCTCTTCCTTTCTCTGTCTATCTCTCTTCTATTTCTGCATATCTCTTTCTCTCTCTTTCTCTCTTTCTCTATTTCTTTCTTCTTCTCTCTTTCTCTACTTCTTTCTCTCTCTGTCTCTCTTCTCTATTTCTCTCTCTATCTTAATATTTCTGTGACAATCTCGGTTCTTTCGCAACCTCGCCACCCACTCTGCCCCTCTCGTATTCTCTCACTCTCTCTCTCTCTCTCTCTTCTTTCACTACCTCTATCATCCCCCTCTCTCCCGCTCTCTATCCGTTTCCATCTCTGGTGTCATGGGGTGCATAATAATTAGGGAAACATGCCGCAGCAGCTTGACGTCGAAATTGGCAACCCGGAACCCTCCGTCGTGCAGCAAACTGTAAACTCCGTGAAACTCGCAACTTGAAACTTCAGCCGAAGTCGCCGTCGACGTTGGCGTCGCAGTTGGCGCCGCAGTCGCGGCTTTGGCGTTGTTCATCGTCGTCATTATCATTAGCCTCGGCACGCACTTTCAAACAGAAACTGAGGCTGAGACATGTATGTTTGTACACATAAAGAGAGAGAGAGAGAGGGAGGGAGATGGTGAGAGAGGGTGAGTGGCTCCAAGGGAGGAGAGGAGCTGCTCAGCAAGGTGGTGATTGGAATGAGTTGAGGTTTCACATCATTTTGCTGGCTTGCCGCGCCAAATTATGCAAAGTGTTTGACAAATTAGCAAAAGAAACTTGTTAAAAGCGGAAAAGTGGAAAAGTGGAAAAGCGCATGCATAGCAACGACTCGCGTATAAAGTGAAAATTTCACCAAATTTGTGAAAATTGCGAAAATTGTTTTCATAATTAGCATTCGAGACACGAGTAGGAGAGAAGTGTCAGAGAGTGTGAGTTGCTTTCTCTATGATAGATAACAACGGTGACCACATAACATACATATATTATCTATATTTCCGATTTCAAAATTTTGTTAAAATTTTTTAATGCCTATGTTATGCAATTTGGCAAACATACATAATCTTAAAGCCAAACATCAACTGATTTTTTTAAAATTTCACAATTTCATTTATGATGTTGACCCCATGGGAATCTACATAAGAAATTTGACCACATAATCAAACAAATTAAAAAAAATATATATATTTCTCAAAAATATGTAGCAAATTCGCTGAAGAATACGTCTAAACTCGAAGTCCTTCAGGTCCAAGGACAACGCACATACACACACCCATACCAACACTCAAATATACCAACAGACTCACACATAATAGAGTCTGTCAGTGTTGGAAGTTGTTCGTAGAGTCCCGTTGCGCTTATTTGAAAAACGTTTTATTTTTATTGGCAATGCTCAGTGAGTCTCCCATGTGAGGAGTGCTCAGTGTCAGTGGAATGTCATTTCAGCTTGAAGGAAGTCAGGCAGCCACAGATCCCACTGCCAATTCCCCTTTTCACCCCCATTTCAAAACTCCAACCTTGTAACCTTCGGCCGACCCCCCCATCAGTAACCCCGTGTTGACGCCTTCGACTGTAATGTGTCTCTCTCTCTCTCTCTCTATTCCTCTCTTCTCTTCAATTGCTCTTCACTCTTTATCATCGTGTCCCTTTCTCAACACTTTTTTTCTCACTGATTTTTTTCCGATTTTTATTAACTCCTTTTCTAGCTCCATTTCTCTAACGGTTTCTGTGTTGGCTTTTGTACGCCCCTAAAATTCATATAAAAATATCAATACCCTGAAAATAATATAAAAATAAAATATGTATTATGATTATAAATAAATTCATAAATAAATTTAAATATTGATAATAATATGTATCTAAAATTATTTAAAAGTCTTTTGAAAACCCCGGAAAATATAGTAACATATTGAAAATAAGGGAATATAAAAATATGACAGATATCGATATTATCTACTATATATTATTTTAATTTTTATGGAATTCCTTAAAAAGAAATGTATTTATTAATTATTATATTGCTAATAAGGTAGGAGATATTGTTATGTCGGTCAGAAAGTTTTGTTTGCAGCTTCACTGATTTTTTGCAGTGTATCAATAGAGTCAAAGCACGCTAACAAAAAGCTCTGCTTCAATAAGTTCTCTCTTTCTCTCTCTCTGTCACTCACTATCTATCCATCTCCATCATGTGTTTGTGGCAAATGTGATTGCTCTCGTCTGGCCAAAAGCTAAGACCCCTTTTTTTGGATGGGGGTTATTTTTGCATGCTAATACCAACAGGGGAACAGGTGAGACATTCGAATAGACAGAGAGAATGAGAGAGAGAGAGAGAGAGTGAGACAGAAAGAGAAGTAGAGATGAGAAACATTTGTTGTTTTTGTTGTTGGGGACCAAAGGTTGGGCATTTGACAAATCAATTGCGGATCAAGAGAGGCAAAGTAGGTTACAGGGCGACCGAGTAGTAAAGAGAGACAGCTAAAGAGAAAAGAAAGAGAGAAAAAGAGGAAACATAAGTGATAGAGACAGAGACGTAGCTGGCGCATTGAATTGCCATCGATGGTGGGTTAGAGGGGTTGGGGTGGGAATATTTGAAATGAAAATGAAAACGTTGAAGGTTAATACGATGCGATTTGCCAAGAGCCTGAGCGGATTTTGTGCGAACCCCACACAGTCTCAACCTGGGAATTGAAGTTAAGAGTTAAGTTCATGACATGACATGACAACTGGCACACACACACACACACACACACCTATATAATATTCATGTGATTTTAAGTTTTGCAGTCAAGTTTTATGAGCGCAACAGGATTAGGCTGGAAATTCTTATACTTTGGAGTTTCAATTGGAATTTATTGCAAACTAGACAGACACAGTGAGAGAGAGAGAGAGAGATATATGGAATGGGAGTGAGACAGATATACATACATACATATATTTAGGTTAAAGCCACTCGACTGTGAAATCCACAATAATTCCATTTACTTAAGCTAATTTCACGCCATATTCAATTTACCACATCGTCGAATGTCCCCCATTCATTATTTATTCACAACATGTAAAATCAATGGCCAACAGCATCCCAACACCCATCAGCACCATCAACAGCAACAATAACAACAACAACAGCTACACATAAAAAATGAATTGTTGAATGTCCATTCGGAGCACAAGGCGGAAAAAAGCAAAACAGAAAAAAAAGTGAAACACCGGAAAAGAAAAACCAAGTGCGAATCAGAGTATGCCTGTGTTGGGCATATGATGAACTACACAATACCCTATAATATGTATAGCAAGATGATATTACGATATTGTGTAAAAAACTCCAAGACACAGAGACGTTCAACTAAAGGCATAATATTGAAATTAAATATATAACATAAAAATATAATTTATATAGTTACAGATTTTCAATAATTTAGACTGAACTAAAGCAATACGACTTTTGGTGTGAATTGCATTAAATTATCAGAATTAGTTAAACAAATGCAGTACAAATGCATTAAAATTAAATTAAAAAGCATACAACACATACATACATATAATATAATTATAAATGAACATATGTTAGTTAAAATATATTTCTAAACAAAAATAAAAATAAAATGCTTAGGATAAAAAATCTTTAATAAAAACTTGTTATTTTTATTTATTTTATTTTTTTTTTTTTTTGTTATTAAAAAGTTAATTAATAGAAACAGTTGTGTATGAAGCAATCTTGCAGCTTGCTTATAAGTCGAGCATACCCTACCAACAGCAGCAGAAGGGTATGTAAAATAAACGAGAAGAAACGCAGCTCAATGAGAGCAGCTGAATGGACGTTTTGCTGAAGAGAGAGCCATGGACAGGACACACAGACATCAAAAGGCGATGACGTAAGCTTAATTTGGAGCATTCGAATTATTTAAATATGTACATACATACATTCACATATACATACATACACATGCTGTTTACACATATTGCTTTCTCTGTCGCACATATGCTGCAGACAGCCAATAGATAAACTAAAACAGGGGTTAGTAACTAAATAGTTCTAAATAAAAATAGAATTACTTAATGGTTATTTTATAATTTCCTGCACTTCAATTTAATATTTATATCACTTGTTTATATTTTCAAATGAAAAATAAAACTTTAAATAAAGAAAAGAACTCCTTTGGCTCTGAAGAATTGGCCGACCGGGTATTGAACCTAAGTCAACTGTCTTGGAAGGTTAATATTCTCCCCATTCCACCACTGAACATCATTATGAGAGTTTGGCAATTCTGTCATTTAATTCAGCCCTGTGAATTCTAACTACTCTAGGCCAGCGACGCCCAATCCCATAAGAGTGGGTCGCACATTTGTTTTTGTAACTTCGCCGAATATGTACAGTGTACACAGCACTGAGCATAGGAAAGTACGCATTGCAAAACAATTTTTCGTTTTTCCTTCATTGTCGCTATTCGCTGCTTGATCGACGCTGCCATCCAACAACGTTTTCATGTGTTTGTTGTTGTTAATTTAAATCACATGAGAGAGGGTGTATGGGGTTAACAAAGTGTGTGAGAGAGAGAGTGAGAGTGATGAAGAGAATTCTAATGGGGTATGGGGTGTGCCAGGAACGTGCTGAAAAACCGCGTTGCGGCAAATAAGTACGAGCTGCACTTTTTTTCACTCTTACCAGCCCCCCCACCCCGCTTGGAGTCAATGTTTCTCCACTAACTTTTTCCACCCCCAACCCAGCCCCCTCTCAACAGACACCCACGGCTCCTGTTAAAACGTTCAAAACCGGAAATGTTCCATAGAATGTTCGATAAGTGGGTCTGTGGGTAACTCTGTAATTTGCCACCACATTCAATTGGGGCGTGGCATCAGGATGCACATACTATAACAGCTGATTGGATATGTGGTCATTTGTGGCGCTGTTAATGTTTTACCAAAAAGCTGAAATTTCAAAACCCAAAATAAAAAAACTGTACTTTGTACGTCGTCGTTGTCTGTGCTCTGCTTCTTACTTGACACAGTGACACTAATGCCGCATAACTCGTATTAAAAACTGCATTCATATATAATGTATGAATAACATATTATTTAGTTTTATAATTGTAAATATATTGCTGATCACTAGTCATCAGATAGAACATACTGTAAAGAAGAACTATAAACAAGCAAATAATAATAATTGCAAACAATTTAAATTTCAACTAATTGCGAAAGGTCAGGTTTCAATGTGCGGTCGGCGTACAATAAACACACACACATGCTTACAGTCTCAGGTAGGCGAAGAAATGATATTTGACTCGTGCCAATACATTCATAATGCAGTAAGATTCGCATGTATGTATATATGTACATATGCATGTGTATTGGAAATTGCGGAATTTGAGAAATGAAAAAGCAAAGGCGCGAGCGCAAAACAATAACAAACACATTCTCATTTCCCATAGAACTCCGTAAACGCAGCGAAGATCAAATTTGCCTGCACATTTCTCATGGTTCTTCATTCTTTCCATGTTCTTAGTTACGATCAATCGTGGGGGCCACATACATACATATATGCAAATATACATACATACATATACGGATATGTGCATACATACAAATGAACACTATACATATGAATGCTATATGTACGTATGGCTGAAGACAGCGAAGCGACTTACTAATCAACTGACCAAATGCCTAAAAACTAACTAAATACTACATTCTCTCTAAGAGAGCTAGAGAGCAGGAGAGTGAAATAAATAGTGTTGGTATCTTTCTATGCTTCTCTCGACGTTCGTATGTATGTATGTTTGCTTGTGTCTGTGTACATGAGCCTTATCTAAACATATGACAGTCATACCACACACACACACACACCATCGCACCGCACTGTGTTCCACTTCAAGGCAGCGCAGAGAGGAAGCAAACACATACACACATACAGAGCCTGGAAATAGGAATGGATACGCTATACATACATATGTATGTATGTATGGATGTATATGCCATAGGAATGCTTGTGAGTAGTGTGTGGGAAGAGGGTACTGAGGAGAAGGGGAGTTTGGTATGGCAGGTGGGCATAGTGAAGGCAAGTGTGGACAGAGCGTTGACGTTGTGGCGCGCGCGTTACATTTGCGGCGTTGGCATGGGCAATAACGGTACATACGTATGTATGTATACATACAGACATATAACGGTAATGGTAACGGTAACAGCGCCAAATGTTTGCCTGGCCGTCGCTGTGGGAGCTTTGCCAATATTTGCGTAACGTGTTTGACAAAGAAATGAAAACTGAAAGCGCCAGCTTGGAAAATCAAATGAAAAACTCTGGCTCCCATTCCCACTCTCTTTCTCTCTCTCTCTCTATGTTGGACGCTCTTGGTCACTATCTCACTTGGTCACTGTTCCCACTCTCCTCTCACCTGGCCACATGCATAGATGCTAGTATAAACAAATCAAATGGAACACACCATAAATAAATAGATAATAAATAAGTTAAGCAAACATAACACATACTGCAGCAACAACGAAAAAGCGAAACACGAAAAACAAAAAAAATAAGGAAACACGCAAGGAAAACAAAATGGAAATGGAATTTCGAAGCACAACTAAAACAATGTACAAATAGTTCCCCACAAAATAACAAAAAAAAGAAAAAAAAAACAAAATGCCGCAGTTAATTGGTATTATACTGAATTTGTGTGCTATGTAAACCCAAAACTGTGGCATCCGTTATGTACATAAATATGTGCATATATAAATACTTAAGTTTTTCTTTAACCAACATTTTTATACACCCAGAACCGTATATGATGTGTTTCTGATGAGTGTATCTCAAGATATGATCCAGAACTGTGCTGAAATCTTTCACTAACTATGTGATAAGTTATGCATTAATAATTTAAAAAAATAAAAATAAAAATAATTCCATAATTGAATTAAACTAACGAAATTTAATTATTAATACAACACGCAATGTGCCACAATTCGTTTTTAACTCTTTTCGCCACTATTTAATGAGAGCTGTGCACACTGTGCACACTACGCACATAATAAGTATATATGTATGTATGTATGTATGTACATGGATATGCCAGTTAGCTATGTATATGCGCAGCTTGCCAATCGTCCAGCATCCAGTTGCAAGCGGACAGCGCAGATGACAGCGCATCAAAGTGCGTGGATAAATTATTGTCGGGGAACGGAGTCAATAAATAATTAAATACGTGCAAAAAATTGCACGTAACGTGCGTAATTTTGTTAATTGTTTATTGTGTTTCATTAAGTGCTTTTTCTATGAGCAGAAATCGAATATAATTTGCAATTTTCAAATGTATTTGCGCCAAAGCACCGTTATTTCGCGCCTTCCTTTTCGATTGCCATTCCAGGCCATGCTCTGTCTCGCTCACACCCTCGCTCGATCGTTCGTCCGTTTGGTCGGTCGGTCGTGTCACGATGTTGTGTCGATCGCAACTTTTCGTTTCGTTTTCTTTTCGTTTGCGTCTGTGCGCGTCTGTCCTATGAGTTTTACATCTATGAGTTTGCATTCTCTGGAATTGCCATCGTTCCTCATGCAAAGTCTCGCACTGTGGGACAACGTCATCATAAACGTGGTGGTTGTCGATGTTTTTGAAAAACACCTGCCCAAAAGTATGTACTAAAATTCATTTCATTGCTTGATCCAAATGTAACATGATCAATAGAAGGAATACAATGCCGCCTAGATGCAAAAGGGCGGTATACGTGCATTGTATCTTACCAATCTAGCTTTACGGCATTTATATCTGGGGGATCGCTGCCAAACCAAATTATAAACGGCTTCAGGTGCTACAGAATCGGGTCCTTCGAAATATAACTGATTACCCTTGGTATGTACGCGGTTCCGGCTAGACCTTTGAGATGTCTAAGGAGACGTCTGTAAAACTTACAATTGTCATAAATTAAATTTTTTTTAGTTAATTATTTTGATAACAGTTTAATTCTGCATGAAAATTTGGTTCAAATTCGGCGTTTTTAATTTTCGACTTTTTTGTCCAGTTTTCCATACAAGTTTACCTTGACAAAATCATCAAAAATCGAAAAAAGATTTTACCCCGATTTTTGGATTTCAATCGATTCCAGGACTCATAACTAGCATTCTGCTTTTATTTTAGGTGATTCTGATGAGTAATTCAAGAGATATGGCCAAAAATGTGTCAAAAAGAGACCCAAAATCCCAATTTTCCCCAACGTTGGTTTTTCGTATCTTCGAACTGTCATAACTAAGCCAAAAATCAACCGATTTTCATGAAATTAGGCATTTTGGAAAAGGTTTTCATATCAGTATAATTCTGCTTTCAAATTTGGTTCAAGTTCGGCGATTTTAATTTTTCGAATTATTTGTCCAGTTTTTCATACAAACCCCTTGACAAAATCATCAAAAATCGAAAAAAAATTTTACCCCGATTTTTGGATTTCAATCGATTCCAGGACTCATAACTAGCATTCTGCTTTTTATTTTAGGTGATTCTGATTAGTAATTCAAGAGATATGGTCAAAAATGTGTCAAAAAGTGACCCAAAATCCTAATTTTCCCCAACGTTGGTTTTTCGTATCTTTGAACTGTCATAACTAAGCCAAAAATCAACCGATTTTCATGAATTTAGGCATTTTGGAAATGTTTTTCATATCAGTATAATTCTGCATTCAAATTTGGTTCAAATTCGGCGTTTTTAATTTTTCGACTTTTTTGTACAGTTTTCCATACCAACCCCTTGACAAAATCATCAAAAATCGAAAAAAAATTTTACCCCGATTTTTGGATTTCAGTCGATTTTAGGACACATAACTAGCATTCTGCTTTTTATTTTAGGTGATTCTGATGAGTAATTCAAGAGATATTGCCAAAAATGTGTCAAAAAGTGACCCAAAATCCCAATTTTCCCCAGTGTTGCCTTTCGTATCTTTGAACTGTCATAACTAAGCCAAAAATCAACCGATTTTCATGAAATTAGGCATTTTGGAAATGGTTTTTATAGCAATATAATTCTGCATTTAAATTTGGTTCAAATTCGGCGTTTTTAATTTTTCGACTTTTTTGTACAGTTTTCCATACCAACTCCTTGACAAAATCATCAAAAATCGAAAAAAAATTTTATCCCAATTTTTGAATTTCAATCGATTCCAGGACTCATAACTAGCATTCTGCTTTTTATTTTAGGTGATTCTGATGAGTAATTCAAGAGATATGGCTAAAAATGTGTCAAAAAGTGACCCAAAATCCCAATTTTCCCCAACGTTGGTTTTTCGTATCTTTGAACTGTCATAACTAAGCCAAAAATCAACCGATTTTCATGAAATTAGGCATTTTGGAAATGGTTTTCATATCAGTATAATTCTGCATTCAAATTTGGTTCAAATTCGGCGTTTTTAATTTTTCGACTTTTTTGTACAGTTTTCCATACCAACCCCTTGACAAAATCATCAAAAATCGAAAAAAAATTTTACCCCGATTTTTGGATTTCAGTCGATTTTAGGACACATAACTAGCATTCTGCTTTTTATTTTAGGTGATTCTGATGAGTAATTCAAGAGATATTGCCAAAAATGTGTCAAAAAGTGACCCAAAATCCCAATTTTCCCCAGTGTTGCCTTTCGTATCTTTGAACTGTCTTAACTAGGCCAAAAATCAACCGATTTTCATGAAATTAGGCATTTTGGAAATGGTTTTCATATCAATATAATTCTGCATTTAAATTTGGTTCAAATTCGGCGTTTTTAATTTTTCGACTTTTTTGTACAGTTTTCCATACCAACCCCTTGACAAAATCATCAAAAATCGAAAAAAAATTTTATCCCAATTTTTGGATTTCAATCGATTCCAGGACTCATAACTAGCATTCTGCTTTTTATTTTAGGTGATTCTGATGAGTAATTCAAGAGATATGGCTAAAAATGTGTCAAAAAGTGACCCAAAATCCCAATTTTCCCCAACGTTGGTTTTTCGTATCTTTGAACTGTCATAACTAAGCCAAAAATCAACCGATTTTCATGAAATTAGGCATTTTGGAAATGGTTTTCATATCAGTATAATTCTGCATTCAAATTTGGTTCAAATTCGGCGTTTTTAATTTTTCGACTTTTTTGTACAGTTTTCCATACCAACCCCTTGACAAAATCATCAAAAATCGAAAAAAAATTGTACCCCGATTTTTGGATTTCAGTCGATTTTAGGACACATAACTAGCATTCTGCTTTTTATTTTAGGTGATTCTGATGAGTAATTCAAGAGATATGGCCAAAAATGTGTCAAAAAGTGACCCAAAATTCCAATTTTCCCCAGCGTTGCCTTTCGTATCTTTGAACTGTCTTAACTAGGCCAAAAATCAACCGATTTTCATGAAATTAGGCATTTTGGAAATGGTTTTCATATCAGTATAATTCTGCATTAAAATTTGGTTCAAATTCGGCGTTTTTAATTTTTCGACTTTTTTGTCCAGTTTTCCATACCAACCCCTTGACAAAATCATCAAAAATCGAAAAAAAATGTTATCCTGATTTTTGGATTTCAATCGATTCCAGGACTCATAACTAGCATTCTGCTTTTTATTTTAGGTGATTCTGATGAGTATTTCTCGAGATATGTCCAAAAATGTGTCAAAAAGTGACCCAACATCCCAATTTTCCCCAGTGTTGCCTTTCGTATCTTTGAACTGTCATAACTAAGCCAAAAATCAACCGATTTTCATGAAATTAGGCATTTTGGAAATGGTTTTCATATCAGTATAATTCTGCATTCAAATTTGGTTCAAATTCGGCGTTTTTAATTTTTCGACTTTTTTGTACAGTTTTCCATACCAACCCCTTGACAAAATCATCAAAAATCGAAAAAAAATTTTACCCCGATTTTTGGATTTCAGTCGATTTTAGGACACATAACTAGCATTCTGCTTTTTATTTGAGGTGATTCTGATGAGTATTTCCCCAGATATGGGTAGATTCTTTGCCAAAATCGCTTTTCTTCGACGCCGAACTTTGAAGTGTCATAAGTCTGCCAAAATTGAATCGATTTTGATGAAATGATAGATATCGATTCTATAACTTATAATTAGTATTTCACCATTTATTTTGTTGTTTCTGATGAGTATTTTTCGAAATATGTTGTAAGTGTGAGAATTTGGAGTTCAGGCTTTCTCAGATTGATTTAGTTCGTGTTCAGTGAGTTGACAACTTCATTTGATGCATATGTACATATGAATATACAAATGATAAATCCCAAATTTCATAAATTTTCGGCAGCATTTTCCATTTCGCAGATAGGACCTTGCCAGTTTGATTCATTTACGACCGACAAAAGAAATTCCTGTGGAACACCAATGTTGACATAAAGAAGGACTGCTTCATCTCTGTATTTGTATTCATATGTATGTAGGCTGATTTTAATTTCCTCTTTTCCTCGAGCTCGTAATTCTCTCTCTCTCTCTCTGTCTCTTTGTCTCTTATTGTCTTTCATTTATTTAACAATTTGTCGCCGTCACACTTGGCGTATACGTAATGTGGCCCAAGGCAGTCACATGCAATGTCACGCATGCCCGTAATTATATTTATTTTTTGCAATTGTGTAAATTAATATCATTATGAAAATGTATGCCATATTTTCCACCACTGCAAAGCGAATGCAAAAATTGTCTCAATTAAACGGGATCAAAGTCATAAAAATAAAGTACATATAGAGAAATGAAAGTGATTGGAAATAGTTTTAAATTTAAAGAGTAACCAATTTTATACTATACCCTATATGTATTTGGATGTAGGGTATGCTTAAGGATACAAGTGTGACGTCATGTGTCGTCTGCTTTTTCAATTATGTTTTTCTCAAAGTGCAGATAGAGTGGAGAGGAGGCGGGAAACGGGAAGCAACGAATAACGAGGCGATGCAATAACAACAATAAAAAAAAAAGAAGCAACAACAAATAGATTTCAATTTGATTGATAAATACGACACACTGTGCAAGTCCTTTCTAACCCAATGTGACTGTGGTGGGGACACCAGGAATTACATGACTAGTAACAAAAACCATCAACGACATCCTTAAAAGAAATATATACTTACATATCAAACATAAAAAAAGAACAAGACAAAAAAAAAGTTACAACGAATTTTTGTAAAAGTGTGTCTCTCTCTGTCTCTGTGTATGTGTGCCTGTTATCTGATAGGTCCTGGCAATGCCTTAGTCCTGCCCGGCTCACAATCGCAATAAGTGGCTGTTACATTTCACACCAAACATTTCACATTGATGGACCAAAGGGACCGCAACTGAACCCAGGAACTCCAAAAAAAAAGAAGAGGAATATAAAAGAAACACCAAATACAAGATGTGAAGAAGCAATGCCCATGCCATTCCCGAGCCGGAACTACTGAACGGGGGGGGACTGTTCCCCTTTCCCCCTTTCTCGCTTTTCCAACACCCGGAGATGGGTGTGAAACAAGCGAAGAAGCCGCAGAAATAGTCGAAGCTGTTGCGGTCAGGATATGGCTACTAAAGAAAGCGAACAGGAGTATGTTGTGGAGGAGGTGCTGTAAGATGATGGTTAGTAGTTGCCATATTCCCTGCTGTTGCTGCTTCTTTCTACTTCTCCTCCATCAGCTCCTCTTCCTCATCTGTCTCATTGTTGGTGTTGTAACTGTGTCAGCTGCTTGAAAGAAAATCACAGAATTTCACAAAGATGTTTATCATTTTCACTTGGGCGAAAAGTTTTTCAACGTCCGCTGATGCCTCCCTTCCCTCATCCCCCCCCTTTCTCTCTTTCACACTCCCCCTCCTCGCTGTCGCTCTCTCTCTCTGACATTCTGTGTCTTCTGCACTATGTGTAGTTGGAGCAAATATTTTCTGCATACAGATTTCGCAAGTAGATAAAGTGGTATAAAAAAATAATAAATGAAAAAAGAAAAGTAAGAAAAAAAACAGAAGAAGCAATGTGGGAAAAGTGTTGGCGGGGAAAACGAAATAAGCAACTGGCAATAGTTGAGAGGCAAAAGGCACCCAAAGGACATAATCGGCAATGGCCCAAGAACTAAGAGCGGACGTTGTAAACTTACAAGCCCAAGAAAAAAAAAAAAAAAAAAAAACAGAAAAACAGAAAATAACCAGTATAAAAATAGAAATTCCAACTACTACAGGAAGAATGAGAGATAGCAAGAGGGAGGCAAATATACCCTGAGCAAGAGGAGTAACAGCAGGGGGCGGGGAGGGTTGGCAGAAGGGAAGAGGGGAAGAAAAAAAAATGGATAACTGTTGCGAAAGCGAAGCCGGAAATAACGCCAAAAGTGGCAGTTAAAATTGTGCTGGGAATAAATCTATCATATAATGCAATATTATACCGTAATGCCATCGATAAACCACCACACACACACATACATACACACCCACACACACACAGTATATTACAATTGTATAGGAAAAATGGAAGAGGAAGCAGCAGCAGCAGCGAAGGAAATTGTGCAGCGTTTCAGTTAAATGAAGTCGATTATTTGGTTGCCGCTGGGAATACATCAGATATGATTGACCGAATTTCGTTTACAAGCGAGAGACAGTGAGAGAGACAGAGAGTGAGTGAGAGATAAATAGAGGCAGCGAAAGATTGAAGTGAAAACTAGTCAGGCGTAAGTTAAACCTAACGCGCTAATTAAGTTTCCCAGCATGAAACCGAGTGAACCTCAAATCCCCAAATTTAAGGTTCTAAGAACTCTACATGATCTGCAGCCATCTGAGAGTGCAAGGAAAAGTGATACTTCAGTTTCGCATAGTCTAGATCTAGACAGAACTGGGCTTAAACTGCTTAAGATGAAGCATAGAGAAATAAGTCGGTGTGACCTTAGCACTAAGGATAAGGGAGAGTTTGCACTTGTCCTACCTCACTCAGGGTTAATCTGACCTTAGACAGAGAATGAAAGAGAGACAATATGACCGAAATATAAGATAAGAATGTAATCTAACTAAAAGTAGAGTAAATATTAAGTTTGCTAGCAAAAAACACAGAGAGAACCTCATAACATAAATTGAGGTTCTAGGAACTCGGCATGATCTGCAGCAATTTGAGAGCGAAACGAAGCGAGTTTTCGCAGCTTAGGTTCGTCTCAACCTAGACAAACTTGAGCTTAAACTAATTAAGATGGAGGATATGGCAGTAAGTCGGTGTGACCTTAGCACCAAGGATAACCAACAGTTTACAGTTGTCCTGGAGCTCACTCAGGGTTAATGTGACAAAAGGCAATGGTCATAGGTGCTGGACGAGGAGCCACAATTGGTGTTGGCCATTATTTAAACGACGCTCACACAAAGAGAGAGAGAGAGAGAGATAGAGAGAGAGAGAAAGAGAGAGAGAGTGTGTGAGAAAGAGAGTGTGTGTGAGAATGGAAGAAGGAGATGGTGATGAAGGGGCGGGGCGCATATCCTGCAGGCACAATTGAATTAGGTTAGTCATGCTTTAATGCACATCAACATACGTGCAGCCAGGCACAACTGCCACAACCCCTCTCCCCTCAACTAGCTACTACACCCCCTACCCATCTGCCAACATGTATGTACGAGTATCTCTCTCTCTCTCTCTCTCTATCTCTCACTGTGTGTGCGTGTGTGTGTGTGCAGAGTTCTCTCATAAATCTCATTGTCAGTGTTTAACTTTCTTGTTGGTTTAACTTAACTCGCAACAGCAACAGGACTAAAGGCAACAGCAAAAGTCATTTGTCATTTCAGTTGGCAATACATACACACACACACATACACTCATATACACATACACATATACACACACATTTAGCCTGGTTATAAACTCTGCATGTATTTTGTATATTGTATCTAATATGCCTTTCTGCCAGCACATAAAAGCGACACAACAACAACAACAACAACAACAACAACAAAAAGCAACTCTTGCTATGATAGAGCATGCAACATGCAACCTGCAACAAAATTTGTAGCAAGTACAGTGTAGACAAGCTTAACTACAGTGAAGACAGGCTACAATTAAAGGTCAAGTAACATTTTTTTTCCCCTAAAGTCAAATTAAGTTTAATGAAAATCATTTAAATAGTAATTTATGTTATATGTATATATATATATATATATATATATATATATAAATATATTGAATGTGAAAAGTATATGTTTATATTATAGAAAGGTATATAAATAATATGCATAAATTATATGCAGCTGAATACCTACAATTCGAACAGTAGATGGCGCCAGTATGTGTACGATTAGCATTTAATATTTTAAGCCTGCTTAGATATAGATATAGATATAGATATAGATATATATATAGATATAGGTATAGATATAGATATAGATATAGATATAGATATAGATATAGATATAGATATAGAAATAGATATAGATATAGATATAGATATAGATATAGATATAGATATAGATATAGATATAGATATAGATATAGATATAGATATAGATATACATATAGATATACATATAGATATATATATAGATATAGATATAGATATATATATATATATAGATATAGGTATAGATATAGATATAGATATAGAAATAGATATAGATATAGATATATATATAGATATAGATATAGATATAGATATAGATATAGATATAGATATATATATATATATAGATATAGGTATAGATATAGATATAGATATAGATATAGATATAGAAATAGATATAGATATAGATATAGATATAGATATAGATATAGATATAGATATAGATATAGATATAGATATAGATATAGATATAGATATAGATATAGATATAGATATAGATATAGATATAGATATATATTTACAGATAATTCTTAATTTTTTCAATTTTTCATTATAATTTTAACAATCTAATTTAATTTTATAAATTTAATTTTAAAATAGTTCAATATTTGTCGACTCTTAAATTATCGCCTTTATATAGATAAATAAATAAAATTACTTAGTTAATTTTAGCTGATTAGTTAGTGTATGGATTGCCATAGCTTTACTGTTATTCATAGACAACCCAATTGTTGTTGTTGTTGTTGTTATTATTGTTGTTGTTTGCTGCTTCTTCAAGTGCAAATGAATGAAAATGGAGAATTTTTAGTTATTCTTTGACATCGGTGGAGTACATGATAGTATGCCCCCTATTTACAGTTGCCTATATGACACTCGAGCTGTCTCGCTCTAACTTTCGCTATTGTCATTTCTCTATCTCTCTCTATCTTTCTTTGTATATGTTGATCCCTTTATACGTAATTGTTATCGTCCCTACTCGAATTAATTAGCTGCAAATTACTTAGTTCAATTAACATTAAACTAATCATCGTCATCAACATCATTATCAACATGCTACATACTCGTTCTCTCTCTCTCTCTCTCTCTCTTTTTCTCTCTCTCTCTCTCTCTTTCTCTCTCTCTCAGTTTATGTGCATTACACTCCCTCTGGTATTTATTACACTTATTAATAATTTTTCAACTCTTGTTATGCTTGTGGCATCCACACTCTCTTGCCACGTGTGCGTGTGCCTGCCTGCTGTTGCAAGCACACCTTGCCACAACTTGTCGTAACTTTCAATTATGTGCAGATTGTCGAGATAAAAAAGTTCATTACGAATGTGCAACACAATATCATATATGTATGTTGCAAGCATGCATATGAACAAAGAAAGCAAAAGTTTAGAGAAATCATTTTTATTTTTCACTGGATCAGGGAATTTTGAAATTTATAAGATATTGAGTAGATCTTGAAATTTTAAGTACTGTTATATGTATATTGTGACGCTTTCCAAAAAAGAAGGTTAAAATTTAAAAAATGTCAAAAAACATATATTTTTAATAAATTGTTTTTATGAAAACTCATTCATTTAGGAGGAATAAAACATATCTGTAGATCTTCAGGATCAATATATATTTTGGAACTCTTCCTTCGGTATACTCCCATTAAATATCGCATAGTATTGTTTTTTTCAATAAATAAATGAAAAAAGTTAAAGTTTAAAAAACATCGAAAATATGTCTATATGAAAATATTTATTTTTTATGATTATTCCTCATCTTATGAGAAAATAATACATCTTTTGGAAATGTTGTAAGTTTTGAAGTTTCATTCGTTCTTTAGGCATAATCTCACGAAAAATCTATAAAAATTTATTTTCAATTTCTCTTTTTTGAATCTTGAAATGTTATTCTTTGGCCAAGGGATGGCAACAGTTAATGGGGCGTGGCCAACTTATCCAGTTAAGATCCGACCGAGAGTATTATTCAATTTTGTGTGTGGCAAGCGTTGCAAGCGGATGAAATTGCCGCATTGCATTGTGGCACATTGTCCTGGCGCGTCCTCTGGCGCCATTTTGTGGCCACTTTATGGCTGCCCAGCGCAGGATGCGCATCTGGAGATGCCGAGCAAAGTGCTTAAGCGCGACCTTTAAATCCAACTTACCAAAAACCAGGAATTCACTCCATCCCTCCTCACCCACCAACCCCTCGAACGGCATTCTTCGTCTCCATCGCCATCTTCATTCACCTTCAACAACTGCCAACAACAATGTTGTCGGAATTTGCTTTTAATTTTTTAATGACACATTTAGAGAAAGAGAGAGTGAGTGAGAGAGAAATAGTGAGAGAGAGAGAGAGAGAGAGAGAGAGAGAGAATGAGAGCGGGAGTCAACAATGAGAACTGTTTAAGGGAAGAGAATGAGGAAAAGGCAACTTTCAACTTGATTTGTGGCAATGTGAGTGGAGAAAAAGCACAGGCAAGACAAAGACAAGGCGGAGAAAGAGAGAAACAGAGAGATAGAGAGACAGATAGAGAGAGAGAGAGACCAATTTCTATAAGTGCCAAAGCACATAGTGTGCACAAGAGAAGAGGTCCTGCCCAGGGGACATCATTCATAATGGAACGATTTGCAGGTGTTAATCAATTAGGCTATATCCTGACAGCCCATGGCGCCTCCTTCGTCATCGTTTCTCATCGTGTCCATTTGTCAAATCGCGGCCAGGATGCATTCGCCATTAACTTAAGGGGCTATTGAGGCGTGTCCTTGATTCAAATATTTCAGCGCACGCCATTCGCATGACAAAAGCAAATACAGCAAAAACAACAAAAACAGCTCTGAAAACACAGCCATAGACAAGAAGAAGAAAGAGCAGAGAAAGCGGAAACAAAAAAAATTATTAGCAAAAGATCCCAAGAGTCTTGCGTGTGTGTGTGTGCATGTGGGAGTGTGTGTGGGGAGGTGTGTGAAGATAAGCAAAAGAAAACACTTTTAATAAAAGTTTGACATGAGCTGAATGCAAACGCACAGTGGTGCAAACTCAAGTTATAATGCTAAACGAATTATAAATAATTTTCATGGCCTGCGCTCTTTAAAAATTAACAATAAAAGGGTATTATAATCTTTGACTGTATTTTTTTTAGATCTTTCGATGAAAAGAGTCAAAATCTAATAGAATAAAAAGGTGAAACAAGTTTTTTCTTCACTTTTTGAAATTTAATCTTGTGATATCAAAATTTTTATTTTAAATATTATATATTTTTGTGTTATTGTAAAACTTGTAAAGTTTGCGAAGAAGCAAAATTTTCCAGCTTTTTAAACGCTTGACTTTTGCCAAGTTACTGTTACGCTAGTGCCACTGTGCACTACTGCACTTGACTTGGGGCCCCCATCCAAGGCCGTGCTGTTGCCATTGTTGGCATTGTCCTGTAACTGTTGTTGGTGTTGTTTGTGTTGCTGTGGTTGTTGTTGTAGTTGGTGTCCTTTTTTTCTGCCCCACAAACTATGCGAAAAGCGAAAACTATCGGCACTAGGGTCAAACGATGGGGTTATCGAGTTTGCCCAAAGTGCGTCCTCTGCCAGGATACACATGTCTCACAGTATGTGTGTGTGTGTGTGTGTGTGTGTGTGTGTGTGTGTGTGTGTGTGTGTGTGTGTGTGTGTGTGTGTGTGTGTGCGTTGCCCTCTTTGACAATGCCAATTGGTGGCAACGGTTTGCCGTTTGTCCTTTTTACAATTTTATTGCTTGTTTACGAGCTGCTTTTCGAGCTTTACTTCACTTCACTTCACTTTGTTACCCCTCACCCAAGGACCTACGCATAACACACCACTAACTATATTGCTGGCGACCTGCCTTGGGTCGAAGTTTGGGGTTTGTCTCTATGTTATTTTTTTGTTCTTTTCTTTTTTGCTCCTGTTTAGGTTTAGTTTTTGGCAAGGATGCGGTGATAGCTTCTCTCTCTCTATCTTTCTCTGTCTCCTTTTTTTACTGTAGCTCTGCCTCTTTCTTTCTCACACTTGCAGTGTTGCCGTCTCTCTTGCTGTGTGGGTCTCTTTATCACTGCCAATATCAAGAGCGGTTTAGTGGCCAATACTGATGCTGCTGCTGCTGTTGTTGCTGTTGTTGGGGTTTGCGGTGTTCTTGTTCTGCGGTTAAATTGCGGTTATATGTATGTGGGGATAGCAAGGATGCTAAGGACCAGGGCGCGCCGGCTGTTAGCTTGAATTTTGCACAAACATTGAGAAAACTTTTACGAGCATATAATCGAAAAAGTTTCTCCCACCTCTCGATAGCATCGCCGAGTAACCAGAGGGGGGGACTAGCCAAGGAGCGATATAGAAAGAGTGAGAGTGTTGCACAGTCTGTTGACATCGCTTTTTGTTGACTCCACTCCCCCACATTGCCCGCCAGCCCATGAGTAGCGTCATCAATGCGGCTCAAGCTACAATCTGTATTTTGTTAGGTAATTAACAGGCCAAAGCCGTTTGTGAACTACGCATGCCATTAACCCTTTAACCACTATCCAAAAAATATATACATACATACATACATACATATTTATATAGATACTTTATAGAATCCATTTCCATCACAACAAATATGTCTTTGTTTAGTCCTTTTCATTGACATTCACATTCGTATTATTTTTGGGATATAATCTCCCCCGCCCCATTTTTTTTTTTTTGGGCTGTTCTGTAGAAATCAGAATAATAGTGTTGGCAGCATTGTTTCCACTTTGTGGAAATTGTGGCTCAATTACATGATTGAAATACCCACTGGTCTTATATTTTTCATGCCCCTACCTTCCTACCTCCATCCTCCCGCTAGTCAGCTAGATATCATATCTTTGATAATAATAGCGACAATGTTGTTAGATGACATAAGTTGATAACTGACCAAACATAATACACAATGGTCGAGAGTGTGAATATCAGAAGTTATTTAAAAGATTATATTAATATAAATTTTTATTGCATTTAAAGATCATTTTTTTTAATAATTTAAATACTTTTAAAATGCAAAATACTACATTTTTATTATTAACAAATGTATACGAGATTATTATGTATTTTCAATAACTCTACAATATTTTTTTTATAATCATTATTTCATAAATAACTAATGTAAAATACTCATAATAATAATTATTTGATTTCTGAGATGAGGGGTATTCAAAATTATGTGTTGTTTCCACAACTGGACAAAAAGAAATTCCATATTAATTTCCGTTATAATAGTATAAAGTTGTATAGATGTATATTTATCTGAATTAACTAAAATTATTTAAATTTTTGAATATCAAGTATATTATGTTTTTCTCGTAATCATTTCTGAAATACTTGTCTCAAAGTTGCAACTTAAGGCTGTTGGCAGAATCGATTGAGTGTCACCAGCTGCAATGAAGTAAACTGTAAGAGAGTGAGAGAAAGAGAGAGTGAAAGAGAAAGAGTGTGATTGAAAGAGAAATAACAGTGAAGTGAACAGCTTACCGCAAAATTCATAATTAATTCAATTAATGACGATATTTTAAAATCATAAAATAACCACGAAACACGACACCAAACACAACCAGTCTCCTTGTTTCCTGTCCCTCTCTGCTCCCTATGAGGGGGGGACCACTGTCATATCGTAAACAGAGTTCTCTGGCGGAGAGGGAAACCTAACTAAAAGCATTCTGTGTCAAGGTGGACAGAGAGAACGAATATGAGCTGGATAATTTGATTCCACAATGATAGGCAGACAATGAGGGAGTAAGAGAGAGAGAGAGCGAGAGGGTTAGAGAGAGAGAGAGAGATAGAGAGAGAGAGAGAGAGAGAGAGAGAGAGAGATAGAGAGAGAGAGAGAGAGAGAGAGAGAGAGAGAGAGAGAGAGAGCGAGAGAGCGAGAGAGCGAGAGAGAGAGAGCGAGAGAGAGAGAGAGAGAGAGAGAGAGAGAGAAAAGAGAGTGAGAGAGAAAGAGACAGAAAGATATAGAAAGAGACGCAGAGAAATCCCTGAATACTCATTGTATAACTGGAATTGTATGCAATTTCATAAACATTAAAGATACTTATTTATGCATAACTCATATAATCGTCAATTTTACAACCAATCATGAAATGATTATATTTATAGTACTTTTAATGTTTACCTCTAGAAAATTTCTTGTAATAGAAGAATCTCGAAAAGGAATAAACAGAAACCGGAAGAGGTTCAAAAGTATAAACACATTTTAGCCGTTCCCCAGAAACTTCCCTTTATAATTAAAGAAATTTTAAACGAATTTTTGCTCGATTTAAATTTTTGTTACAAAATCGCTGAGTGTCTAAAAAAAAAAATGATAATAATTAAATTCGAGACAGAAGTGTAGACTGTTTAAACTAGTGATGTTGTTGGGGTAGCGGAAAGTGTGGGCCACTCGCTGTCCATCTCTTTCTGTTGCATTTGACAAAGTGTCGAGGCAAGTTTCGATTTATAATTAGCATGACACACACTCCAAGAGTGAAAAACTGTTAAAAAAGTCTGTCGAAAAATGCAAAAGTTTTTCCAAAAATTTTCCTTACTTTCAACTAAGAGACAGGCAGACAGAGAAAGAGAGAGACAGAGAGAGAGAGAGACACAGAGAGAGAGAGAGAGAGAGAGAGAGAGAGAGAGAGAGAGAGAGAGAGAGAGAGAATTCTGAGAACTAAACGCGTACTGAGGCTAGACAAGAATCAATATTTCCGGAGGACTTTGGCTTTAGGTTCCTTCTCTGCTCTGCAGACAAAGTTTGCAATTTTCGTACCTCAATTGGTTTTATGCTGGTGACGACGGCAACTTGAAGTTCCATTGCCAAGAAAAACAATTCGAAGAGTTTTAAGGACGAGCAGAAGATACTCTAGGAAATTCCAAAGCAGACACATTATACAATTCTTTAGCACAATGCTAGAAATTTCAAGCAAATATAAAAATAAAAACTATTATGATATATTTAACATGATTTCTTAATTTGAGTAATTTCAAAATATTTGTAGAATATGTTAAGATATTTTCAGAAATTTCCTAAAATAAAAGTTAAAAAAAAAATATTGTCTGTAAATTTGTGTAAAGAACTACAAAAATAAAAATATGAGATGATATTATAAATTAAAATTCAGTTAGTTGCCATGTTCTTAAGTGGATCAACGTCCGAACATACCTCATTGCTGAGATCTCTGCCACTTGTGTTATATGGACAGCGCAGTGCAGAGGAAGGGAATATTCGGATATTGTGGAAGGATTGGTTGACTTGGTGGGTTGTTGCCTGCTAGGTTTTAATTACAACTTTCGTAGCGATTTTTGGTCAGAGACAATTCAAAGCCAGAAATCAATGAGTAGCCAAAGTGGAGCTTCTCAACAAAAATCAACAGCAGCTGAGGAAAAGCTGCGGATACCCTCAAGTTTTAGTGGGTTAAACGCCGACTCAAGGCTGTAGGTGGAGCAGAGGCAGGTTAGATAGGTACCTCGCGAGTAGGTCTCCATGATGCTTAGGTATACCCTGCTGACTGACCTCTGGGCCAAATGGCAAAATCGAGCGTAAACTTTATCAAGAAGCGAGACTCTCTCTCTATTTTTCTCTCGATTTCTCGCTCATTTCCGTGCTCATCTTTTGGCTTTTTAAGTTGTCTGTCCCATTGTATTTTATTTTATTTTATTTTTTCACTTTTTTTTTGTATTATTTGAGTAGTTTCTTGGTATAGTAGTCGGCAAATTTCTGCTCAGCTTCAGCGCAGCGAGCGGCATTTAAAAGTTTATCTGGCGCGGAACTGCGACGCGAATGGCGCTGAAGGAGTCAAGAGAAGGACTAGGAGATGGAGGAGCTGCCTCTATGACTGAGACTGAGGCTTTATAGCTTTTGCTTGGGAATTTCCCTTAGCTTTGCTTTTGGCAAAAATAATTTTATTACTTCTTTCAGTTCTTCGCTTCTCGTTTACAGTTCTCTGGCTTCCCTCTCATTCACAATGTGTTTTTTTTAGTGCGCGCATTGCAACTTTGGTTCAAATTGAGGAAGTCCTCGGATTACAGTAAATACTAGCAAACTGAGCTAAAAAGAGACAAAGCGAGGCAGATAAGTGAGAAGGAGAAAGATAGTTGGGGTTAGAGCAAAGCCAGTTAAGAGCAATCCTTTCACTGTTTTCTGCAGCTCAATGCAAACTTTAAATGCTTAATCACGCAAATCATTGCTTACTCGATTCGCTGCTTAGATCGATTATGAAAACGCAAAGTGAACAAGTAAGCGCTATATAGGTGGCAGTGCTCGACTATGAGATACCTTGCTTACATTTTTGCAGACTTTTTCACTGGCCGCAAAAGCTTATGGTCATTGTGCACAGAGTTTCTGAGTTATACATATAGATATGTATATATATATATCTGCATATGAATGACAGCGATGTCATACATAACACACGACCTACATGCAACTGAGCGAGACCACACCATCAGTAAACTATAGTCAATATTAGTCTATTCGCTCACCACATTCAATTAAATCAGTACAGAATAAAACTGCTGTGAACCTTACGAACGTAAACGTAAGCAAGTGCAAAGAAAGGATTGAGAGCGCATAAGAGAGAGAGAGAGAGAGAGCTCATATCAATCTTACTCCGTCACCTCCATCAGTTGATGCTAACAGGCCTTTGTCTTTGTGTTTGTGTTTTCGGTTGTGTGTTTGCTATGATTGCAGTTCACACGCAAATTCTGATCTTCGCTTTGTCTTTGTTTTTGTGTTTTCGGTTGTGTATTTGCTATGATTGCAGTTCACACGCAAATTCTGATCTTCGCTTTGTCTTTGTTTTTGTGTTTTCGGTTGTGTGTTTGCTATGATTGCAGTTCACACGCAAATTCTGATCTTCGCTTTGTCTTTGTTTTTGTGTTTTCGGTTGTGTGTTTGCTATGATTGCAGTTCACACGCAAATTCTGATCTTCGCTGCGGCTGCCGAAGCTACTTCGTAACTTTCAGCTTCGGCAACGAAAATCAATGTGCTTCGTCATTGTGCTATATGTATGTGTGTGTAAGTGTGTATAAGATGTATGTGTATGTATGCATTACCATATGGATACAAATTCATGCGTGACTCTCTAAAATAGTTCTTGTTTTGAAATCTGATCTTGGGCAATTATTTGAAATTTCAATTCTATAGAATTATGATTTTTGCGGATTATTTATTTTTATAGCAAAGTCTTCAGTTTTAACAATTTATTTATAAAGTTACTTAAACATTATTTTTATTTATATATTAGTTATATTAGATATGTATTGAAATATACCTCAGATATTAAGATTATTCATATCTTAAAATATAAATCTATATTATATTACATTTTATTATTATCTGAACAACATATCATTAACAATTAATTATTAAAACTTACTAATGATTGATTAATTCTTCAATTTGTAGGTCTGATTGAAGAACTTTATGTTCGATTTCTTTAGCAAGTATTTTCTATAATTTAACTTATGTATTTTTAGTCAAGAAGTCGTCAGCGCTTTAATTGATTTTGCGGTAATTAGCTGACATAGTGTTTTTGTCTTCAAATTATGTCCTCCATATACATACATATGTACATATGTTTTTCTTTCTTATGCATTCAATCATCCTAAAGCAAACACACAGATAGTTGTGTGTGTTTGTGTGTAATTGACTGATTTCTATGGACATTGCCTGACAGCGTTGCCATATCAGCAAACACAAATCAAGAGGGGGAGCTGTGCGACTTGTCGTGGATTAAGGGAACGTCGAAAAAAAGGACATTAGTGGCCGTTGGCAGCGGCGAAAATCTATTATGACATTTGCGCCTTTGACAAGTTGACGAAAGTCATTAAGGATCTCGAAAGGAAGCAAGGAAACAAGGAAGGAAGGAAGGAAGCGGGCGAACAGACGACAAGTAGGCAATGATTGTTTTTTGGTTTGATGTGTTCAAAAATAGATTCCGGAAGCGGATGTCCAAAATGAATTATGAACAACAACAAAAATTAAAGAAGAAAAAGGAAAACATCAAACCAAAGCAAAGCAAAGAAACAAAATAAACAACAATCGGTAGAAGAGCCAAAAACGAGGCGTGAAAATCAACACGACAAAAAAAGAATCAAAACTCAAACAATTATTGAAAAGTGAATTATGAGTTATGTAACAATAAACATTGTACTCCATATGGGGTATATCAGCTAGGACAGCTGTTAGACAACTCTCCCTCATAAAACCAAATATCCTCCCCAAGAAATATTTTTAAGTGCATCAAGTATCTAGAATGCCTTCAAAGGCTTTGATTTGCTTTTAGCTGAAGTTCTTCTTGTGTTTTTCACAGTTTTTATTCTGCTTTTTTTTTTTTTGCTTATTTCCACACTCAACAATAATTGAATCCTTTCGCTTTTCATTGGCTTGGCGTAAGGGTAGTGTTAAAAAAGGAGGAGGTCGGGTTTATAGAGGGTTTGACTTTGGCAGTCACTCCACATGCGTCAGTGACGAGGACGATGATGACGATGACGACGTTTGTCTTAAGATTGAAAACGGCGCAAGTTTTTTGATCTTTCGCAAAACTCTTTTGCCAGACACACACACACACTCACACCCCCAGACACACACACACACACACTGATATGAGGGTTACGCTTGGTTGTCGTTTGTTGGGTTCAGGGATCAGGGGTCATGGAGAGTTTTTTTTTTTGTATTTTTTATTTTTTAGCTTTGCGCTGAAAACTTAATCGGATTTGGCGTGCGCTTGTTTTTATTTCTTTCTACTCTATATATACATTTTTTTTGCTCCTCATATTGTAATACTCTATAACTACAGAGTATATCAACTTGGCAAACTTCATGCAAAGATTTAGATAATATTCTTGTGGGCTATAGTTAATTAGAAAATCATTGAAAATTTAAATATTTTTCAAACCGCCTCAGCATTAGAAAAGAATTTTCTGATATTGAAGTGCACTGAGAGAAAAATTTAGAAACAAATTTATTAAATATATTATGAAGAAACGTATTTGCAGAAAGTGAAGGTGTGAAATGAAGTATGTGTAGGAAATTAATATATACGAAAATGATCAAGTAAAATACAATACAAATTTTAAAATTTATATGAGTAGAAAATATAATATTATAAACATTTTCCAAAGTATCTATAATATACCAATGAAATTGGGCAAGATAAATTATCCACTATTCTCCTTTTTACAGGGTATTTATGTGTCGTTACTAGTTTAGTGTATTTCTTTTATTTTTTGGATTGATGGTGAAGGGGTACGAAGGATTGGAGAAAAAAAAAGCAGAAAAAGAAGACTCAAAACAGCAAAGCAACAGAAGAATTTTTAAAATTCAACCGGCATAAATCAAACACTGGGTAACGTCAGTTTTCGTCCGCTGCCTGAAAGTGTGCCGCGCATAAAGGATAAACAGCACAACCTACAACCTACAACCTACAGAGACCCCCCTCATCACATCTGCACCATGGGCAGCATCGTCAGCGTCTTTGCTGCTATTTAAGGTCCTTGCGGCATCCTACGCCTGTCCTGGCCCAGGCTGCCACAAAATATTTACGCCTCAGAAAACTTTTTTGCCGAAACTCATATTTAAACTTTTCTGCGTGTGGGTTAAGATGGGTGGGGGCGGGCCTTTCGGGCAGGGGGAGGCAGGGAGGGAGGGAGGCCGGCATGGGTTAAGCAAAGCAACTCGTGACGTGCACTAATGTTTGTTGTGTAGTCAGTCATGTGTGTGTGAGTGTGTGTGTGTTGGTTGTGTATTGTTGATTTTGAAAATCTAATTTTGACTTAAATTGATTTTTACTTTGCACATTTTTTGATGCTGTCGAGGACGAAAGGAACAGAGCAGAGCAGTGACTGCAAATTCAAATTTATTAAAGAAATTATAAGAATTTATACAATATTATATTATGAATGTCTATATAGAAACATATGTATGTGAGTATGTATGTGTACTTGTTGCAATTCATTAGATTGATTCCGTTATGGGGTTGAGAGCGGCCAGCTGTATTCATATTAAATTGTGATCCTTTGGGTCAAGAAGGTCCTTTTATGTATCTGCGCTTCAATGCGTTTCACAGTCAACATTTTATCTGTGTGTATGTGTGTGTGTGTGTGTGTGCCTCTGGTCACTTAAGCAAATTAAAAGCAACTGTGGTTAGCAACAATAGAGAAGAGTCCTGCAATAACATATCCCACCATCTCATCCATTGAGTAAACGCTACGAATTTCTTAAGCCATGTAATCACACAATATCATCGTTGGCATCCATTTGTCACAGAAAAACAACTCAAATAATAACAATCAACAGTTATTTTGGCCATGTTTATCAATCATCGCAACCGTATCTGTTTGTCAAATATTTCTGCATTCATTCCACCCTTTTCATCAAATTCCGTATACCCAATGCTGTCACTCTTTTCTAGAATGCCCCCTACATATGTTATCTTAACTACCTAACTTTACTCTTTGATACAAAGTCAACTGAGGGAGCTAACTTACAAAAATTTTTAGAAAATATGTAACATTTTTTGCCATTTCTCTTGAAAAACTCAACAGAATCACCTAACATAAAAAACACAATGCTAGTTATGAGTCCTAGAATTGAATGGGATCGAAAAATCGGGCTTAAAAATTTTTTCAATTTTGGATGATTTTGTCAAGGGGTTAGTATGAAAAAATGGTCAGAAAAGTCAAAAAATTTAAAATTGCGAAATTAACAAATCTTTTAATGCAGAATTAAACTGATATGAAAACCATTTCCAAAATGCCCAATTTCATGAAAATCGGTTGATTTTTGGCTTAGTTATGACAGTTGAAAAATACGAAAAACTAGCATAGGGGAAAACTGCGATTTTGGGTCACTTTTTGACACATTTTTGGCCATATCTCTTAAAATACTCATCAGAATCACCTAAAATAAAAAGCAAAATGCTAGTTTTGAGTCATAGAATCGATCGGAGTCAAAAAATTGGGGTCGAAAATTTTTCGGATTTTTGATGATTTTGTCAAGGGGTACGTATGAAAAAATGGTAACAAAAGTCGAAAAATTGAAAATTGCGAATTTCACAAAACTTTTAATGCAGAATTAAACTGATATGAAAAACATTTTCAAAATGCCAAATTTCATGAAAATCGCTTGATTTTTGGCTTAGTTATGACAGTTGAAAGATACGAAAAACTAACATAGGGGAAAACTGCGATTTTGGGTCACTTTTTGACACATTTTTGGCCATATCTCTTAAAATACTCATCAGAATCACCTAAAATAAAAAGCAAAATGCTAGTTTTGAGTCATAGAATCGATCGGAGTCAAAAAATTGGGGTCGAAAATTTTTCGGATTTTTGATGATTTTGTCAAGGAGTAAGTATGAAAAAATGGTCAGAAAAGTCGAAAAATTGAAAATTGCGAATTTCACAAAACTTTTAATGCAGAATTAAACTGATATGAAAAACATTTTCAAAATGCCCAATTTCATGAAAATCGCTTGATTTTTGGCTTAGTTATGACAGTTGAAAGATACGAAAAACTAACATAGAGGAAAACTGCGATTTTGGGTCACTTTTTGACACATTTTTGGCCATATCTCTTAAAATACTCATCAGAATCACCTAAAATAAAAAGCAAAATGCTAGTTTTGAGTCATAGAATCGATCGGAGTCAAAAAATCGGGGTCGAAAATTTTTCGGATTTTTTATGATTTTGTCAAGGGGTAAGTATGGAAAAATGGTCAGAAAAGTCAAAAAATTTAAACTTGCGAATTTAACAAATCTTTTAATGCAGAATTAAACTGATATGGAAACCATTTCCAAAATGCCTAATTTCATGAAAATCGGTTGATTTTTGGCTTAGTTATGACAGTTCAAAGATATGAAAAACCAACATTGGGGAAAATTGCGATTTGGGTCACTTTTTGACACATTTTTGGACATATCTTTCGAATTACTCATCAGAATCACCTAAAATAAAAAGCAGAATGCTAGTTATGAGTCCTAGAATCGATGGGAGTTAAAAAATCGGGGTCGAAAATTTTTTTGATTTTTGATAATTTTGTCAAGAGGTTGGTATGGAAAACTGGACAAAAAAAACCGAAAAATTAAAAACGCCGAATTTGAACCAAATTTGAATGCAGAATTATACTGATATGAAAACCATTTCCAAAATGCCTAATTTAATGAAAATCGGTTGATTTTTGGCATAGTTATGACAGTTCAAAGATACGAAAAACCAATGTTGGGGAAAATTGCGATGTTGAGTCAGTTTTTGACACATTTTTGGCCATATCTCGAGAAATTCTCGTCAGAACACCTTAAACAAAAGAGAGAATGCAAGTTAATCCTGGAATCGATTGATGTAGAATTGATCTGATACTGAATCCATTTCCAATAACTTAAATTTCATAAAAATCGTCAAACTTATGACTTCTTTTTTAAAAATGGACTAAAATAGAAGAAAAGTGATTTTGAGTCACTTTTATTGCATTTTTCCAGTTGTTATCGAATAGTTTGGTTTGTATGCCTGATGGAAAGTGAAATACCCTATAATTAATAGCTGCTAAGGATTACAAGATTCGTAGTAAATGAATATTACATATAGAACATTGGAAATAATAAAAAGAACAACAATAATGAAGTGAAATGACGACGAGGAAAACAAAGATGATAAAAAAGGAACACCAAGTGAATAATTGAAGAGCTTTCTCCGTTTCTATTTTTGTGTATGAGAGTGTGTGTGGATCTGCTTTAAAATTGCACAAAAGGTGCAAATAATGAAATTCTTGGCGTGTGGTTGCTTGCCGCTGTGGCATGCGGCATGTGGCAAGTGGCAAGTGGCAAAGTGGCAAACGTGAAGCGACCTGCGCTTTGAATACCAAATAAATAAATGAAATGAATACAACACCAAACAAGAAAAAGAAAAAAAATAAACTGGGTTCTGCCAATTTTAAAGGCAGCAGGTCGACAGGTCGCCGGGTCGACAGAGTTGCCAGGTCACAGGACCCACTATAAGTCCCCAAACAGAGTTCATTGCTGCCGTTGCCGTTGTTGTTGTTGTTTGTTGCTTGTTGTTGGTATTCCTCTGGCGAAGGACGTTCAATTTTTAGCAGCCACAATTTGAAATATTTCTCTAGCATATTTGACAGACAGCTAAAGTTGCGGTCTCTACAGCCAGCCAACATACAGTAAGAGATAGAATGAGAGACACATAGAGAGAGAGAGAAAGACAGAGCGAGAGAGAGAGAGAGAAAGAGATAGAGAGAGAAGGCAACAGGACAACTGACAGGACACATACACGGGCATTACAATGCGAAAGGTAGAGATCTAGAGCATCTCTGCATCCCCGTTGGGGGATTTTGGCTGTGAGAGAAAAAGAGATTAGAAGAGGAGATTGACAGTGAGACAGGCATATACGTGCTTCGTTTTCACTCACTCTTTCTTTCGCTCACTCTATCTTTTTCTCTCTCACAAACAATTCTACTTTGCGCTCAGTCTTTCTATCACTCTTCACCGCTCTCTCTCTCTCTCTCTTTGGCTTCTATATATCTCTCTATCTCTCTCTTTGGCTTCTATATCTCTCTCTCTCGTCTCTCTCTCTTCTCTCTTTTTCTCACTATATCTCTCTCTCTCTCTATATCTCTTTCTCTATCTACTCGTAAGTGTGAACAAAGAATGTGAAGGACAACAATTGAAATACTTGCCTCATGCCACAGTGGTTTATTGCTTGTTGTAGCACAACATTATACGAAATGCATAAAAATATTTACTACAAACTTTAATTCAATCATATGTTTATTATATACTAAACTCAATTCGATTAGGAAATTGACTTAGAGCGCAAAGTAGTAGAATAGACGAAGCTAAGAAAGTTTTGACTTTTAATTTTTTCTCAGATCTTTCCAAAGAAGTATTTATAGGTACTTCAAAAAATTTCAATACCTATTTTAAAATTAATGCTTATTCGACACTTATTCTAACACTTAGAATATTAAGATTTATTCATAAACTATAGAGTTAAGATTGATATATATGTACATATATCATGCATAATAAATGGAGTAACTTTAAAATTATAGAAAAGTAAAATAAAAAATCAAGAAAAGAGTATTTTTAGATGATTGACCAACAAAGGAAAAACTCCACAGAAGTTTCCTCACAATATACACGTATGCATATATGTGTTTGTGTGTGTGTGTTTCTGTGTGTGTGTTTTGTGTGTGTTTGAGTGTGGGTGTGGCAGATGGCAAAAAAAAAGGTGACCATACAATGACTGTAACGAGTTAGTCCAGTGGACATACAGCTTATGTGATTTCCGAGTTAAAATTCTTACATTGCAACTTCTGCACACTTGTTGCCCGCATATACATACATACCTTGCCACATATGACCGCCTCTGCCACAGCTACCCCGCCTCACCCCACTTCAACACTGGCCAAATCTTCTTCACATTTTTGTTTTGCTGTTATGGGGACTTTTTTGGGGAATACCCTGTAAAGAAATAAGTAAGAAATTATATGTTAACTAAATGTAGATAATTGATACAAGAAATGTATTATTTTGAATACTTTATAAAATGAAATTTTCAAATATTAAATTAGTAAATTAAATTATATAAGTGAAGGTATTTGCCACAAATATTTTAGATTTTTTAAATTGTATTAAATTTGTTTATATCTACAGCTATTTCAAATTGATTATAGTTCATTAAAAAAATATTACTCAATTCGTTGTATTTTTTGATTATACATAGTTGTATTTAATATGTGTAAGTTCTGAGAATTTGGAATTTTACTCGCAGTTTATTAAAATTCATACAACTTATAGTCTTTGCTGAAATTTTAATGAAAATATAAAATTCGTTCGTCATTTTCTATTCTCTTTCTAATTCAAATTCGTTTTCTAGATAATTTCTCTTATCTATTTTCATATTATATTATCTAATTCCATCTTTGGTTTTCTATTATAATAAACTTTTTTTTTTGGCTATTCTTGTAACTCGACTTTCACTTTCATATATACATATATTTGTATATAGTTTCATTTCTCTCTGTACAGCGTATTCTGCAGTCGAGTCCTTTTAGCATACTTTTCTCAACGTGTGTCTCTTTCTGTTATTGTGCCCTTCTCAGTCTGTCACTCTCTCTCTCTCTCTCTCTCTCTCTCTCTCTCTCTCTCATCCTTTTTGACCCGGTTCATTTCACTGTTGCTGTTCGTTTCGTTTCGTTTGTCATTGTTTGTTTGTTTGCCTGTTTATTTGTTGGCTTATTTGCTCATCCTCCATCATTTACAATCACATGTGTCTGCATGGGCGGCATCTGGCTGGTGGGTGGACCTGGGGATGGGGGGTTTGTGGACACTGAGGGGCATGTGGAGAGTGTGTGAAGAAACCTTTTGGTCGGTTCACATTGTGTGAAATTCCTTGCTTCCACTTCATTTGGCATTTTGTGCCAGGGACACTACTCAACAAATTCACTCGACTTGACCAACATAGAAAATATTTGCGTTTTTCCCAGTACCCCCATACCATTAACTCTCTCTCTCTCTCTCTTTCTCTCTGTGTGACTTTCTCGCTCTCTCGTATCTGTCTGTTTTAGTGTATCTATCGGATTTATACGAACAGCTTTTCCAACTCATCTGATTGGTATCTTTCTTGATTGACTTATTGACCTGCCTCTGAACACACGCTTCGTTTGTATAACTTTAGTTGGGAATTTTTGTATCTAATAGATACATATGTATATATGTATCTTCGCCTCGTTTATGGAATTAGCCTAACTTAGCCGATTTCTATTTAATTTCTTGAGTATTACATGGAATCTTTCATATACATATATCAAAATAAGCCTTGGGGTATTACCTTAGAAATAATTAATATTATTATCTTGAATCCCTTATAAAGAAAACCATTACAATTGGAAATATATTTTACCTTTTTTGATCTTAAAAAACTTGTCCCATATATTTTATTTTAAATTTTTTTAATTTTCTTTTTAATATGCTTAAATGAAACTTTATTTTTTTAATCAACTTCAATTCTGTAAAAGTGGAGTTCCAAAAATGAAATCAAAATTTGAGAAATGCATGTCAAAATAATATGTGGCACTATTTAAAATAATACAAAGAAAAGTATGTCACACATAATATCATATATACATAGATAAAGTTATATAAAAAATAACGGATAAATGCAATGAAAAACAGCATGAAAATTGTAGAAAACGTGAACGCAGGAAAAATAAATTGCGACCCGGGAAACTCACAGACTGATGTCGAGTTGATGAGGAGGAAATGAATACTGCAGCTGTAGATTGGAGACTGGAGAATGGAGACTGGAGACTGTCCGCAGTCAGATAAATTCTCAAAGAATTTTACTGGAAAAAACAAACAAACAAAATGTGGCAGCTGTTGAAGGTCAAAGGGCAGCCCCAGAGGCTAAAATAGTATGAAGTAGTTGATAGTTATGGAAGAGGGGTGGTAGGAGTAGGTAGGGGTAAAAGAACATTGAGTTGAGAGTGGTGGAGGAGGAGGAGGAGGGGGAGAGAGCGTTGTCCGTGTTATGTAGCCGTATCGTATCGTATAGCGATTCAGCTTGCCGCATTTTACCGTTATGTCTGCCTCATAACTCTCTGCAGCTCACTCTGTGCCACACGCCGTCTCTTTGCCGCTGCAGCTATCACTATCTATCTATCTCTCTCACTCGCTCTTTGTCACTCTCTCTCTCTCTCTCTCTTTCTTCTGTGTATGTGTGTATGTGTGTGTAATATGAGCAAATGAATTTTTAATAAAAGCGCCACATGTTGCCAATAGAAGTGCAAATACAAATGGAAATGGCCAGACCATGTCATAGCACTCCATATAAAGCTGCTGCCCTGCCCCTCCGTCACCATCCCCAACCCCCCTTTCTAGCTTTCCTTTAGGCCTGCCATCTCACTCTCTCTCTCTCTCTTTCTCTCTCTCTGTCTCTCTGTCTGTGTCTGTCTGAGTCGTGCCTCGTCAGGCCAGGCATATTCTGGCGCTGCACTGACGAGCCATTAGTGAATGACTTTTTATGGGGGACGCCGCCCAACGGCAGGTGGCGCCAGCCACTGTCAGTGCCAACATATTCAGCGACCGGCTGGGGCATCGTTGCCTTTTAATGTTGCCTCAAAGCGTTTTGTGCTCCATTTATCTTATGCACATTTGCAACCCAATCCCGTTTTACTCTTCGACTCTTCGTCAACACCCCAACCCCCCTCGCCCCATACAACCTCTCTATCTCTAACTCTCTCGTTCTCTGGCAGTTGTTACTGTCAGCAGAGACTCGTCTCGTGTCTCACTTTTAGGCTGGTGAAAGTTGCTCTAGAGCGATATTGAGTAAGCCAAATGTACATACATACATACGTATTTCTAAAAATAAAAAAATATTATACAAAATATGCTTTAAACTAAAGATTATATAGAGTGCTAAAGAGAAGAGGTTGTGTGAAATCATAAACACTCCTTAAATTCAAACATTTAGTATAGTAGAGATTTACAAATAAAGAGAGAATTAAAGAACAGAATATAAGGTTTTTTTTTTAGATATAGAATTATTTCAGAGAACAAATCACATTAAAAAAGAAATCAATTTAGTGTGTATGCGAATTTCTTATAAAAATTATATGTAGACTATATAACTATATTTTTTTAATATATATATATATATATATATATATATATATATATATATATATATATATAAATATATTCAGCAAACTTATCTAATAAATCGATGAGGAAATAACAAAATATTTAACATATCCCTAGATTTTAGTATTTTAGTATTTTTTTAGTATTTTTTTTTCTTTCATTTTCAATGTTAGTTCAAGTACTTCAAAGAATGAAATTGTTTATCATGATAATTGAATTGATTCTATTGAGCACTGAAAACTCTTGAATCTCTTGACTTGACTTGAAGCCAAAGCAACCTGAGTTGAGATGAAGTCCAGAATGCACACTATATACATATATATCTTTTATAATGATATCGCAGCTGTATTGAGAATGAGTTTAAGTGTAAAGCAGAACTTCTCTTGGCCAATTCCCGTCCAATCCCCCCATTCTCTTTGCCATAATGTGTATTTGGTTTTTCAGCTTTCCGATTTCGCAGTTGAACAGCATTATCATTGGCAAATACCCTAACCAGCAGAGGAGTATATAAGTTGACAGAGACAGTTTGTCTCTGTTTCTTCTATTTTTCAGATTTATTGTTAACAGCAGCAATATAAGTCAAAAGAGAAGTGTATATTTAGAATGCTATGTCTTTATTCTTAGTATTTGCGTAAAATTTTCTTACACTCTTCCAGTAAGTGATTTTTCCTTTCCACAAACTTACGATTTGATGCGCATTATGTTTTCCAAGCGATTGCAATTCAAAAGCAAAATAATATGGAAATCATTTTCAGCACAAGATTTTCCGACTGATTGGAGAGTTCAAAGTGCAGTTAAGAGGCGTTTCATTCGAGGTAATCTTAGTTTGAAAGTAAATATTTATAATTTTTAATATTAAAAATAGTCGTTTCGTGAGTAGTTATTGCTCATCTCTTCCAACTTTTCTCTTCCTCTCGCTCTCGCTCTCTTTGTGCTTCTGATTATCTTTATAGAAAAAAGTTGGTAATATTCATAGTTATATGTTGTGTTTCAAAAGTGTACTCAATGTTGAGTCCTTGAGGTTGAGATTTCAATTGCAGTTGCTGTCCAATTGTCGCCAGCTTCAATTGTGTTTATTGTATTTAAATTAACTTATTTATTGTTATTGCCAGAGGCACAGCAGTTAACAAAAATAAACCCAAAAAAAAAAAAAAAAATTAAGAAGGAAGTGCACGAAGCTGAGGGCAAAGGCACAGAAAAGGACGCGTTGAGAAGCAAACAAATGAAAATAATACAAAAAAAAAAAAAAAAAAAAAAAAAAAACAAGAACAAAAAGTTGGACAATGAATGTAATAAAAACTGAAATTTGTCGCCGCTTGTAAATGGAATTGTTTAAAGGTGAAAGCGACAACTCGGCAACTGAGCAACGCCAAACAAATAAACAAATTAAGAGGCAACACAAAGAGAGAGACTGAGAGGGAGACAGGCAGGGGTAGTAGACAGAGACAGAGAGAGAGAGAGAGTGAGAGTTGAAGAGAATCCGCAACGGATACGCATTATTTTTGCCACACCAACGAACAGGAGGAGAAGTCCACAGGAAGCTGACGACGCCGCAACAATAAGCCAAAAAGGGCTCCTCAATTCCCTCCACCCTTCTTTCTCCCACTCACTCTCTTACTCTCTCTCTCCTTCTCTTTTACTCTCTGATTCTGTCTCTGTCACACACAGAGAGAGTTGGGCTGGGCAGGTCAAACGTCTGGGAATTGCAGACGATGTCGGCAACGGCTCATGGCGATTTAATCTTTGCAGACATTTTTATTCAAATTTATTTTAATATTTTTTCTCCTCTTTTTTTCTGTGTGTGTGTGTTTTTTTTCGTGTTGCCTCTTCTGCTTCTTGTTCACTGCGGATGCGGACGCACAATGCACGGGAATTATGGCAAACGACAAGCATAACACTGCGTCGAGCGTTGAGGGTTTGAGGTACGGTTTGAGTTTAAGGTTCAAGTTGTGCGACAATTTTCCAATCTCAATCCCCAACCCAACCCAACAGCAATCCACTTTGGCCCCGCCCAGACAATTCGCCTTTAAAAAAGTCGGTCTGTCTGGCAGACCTGCAGCTAATTGATCTATCTTATCGTTGAACCTACTTTGAGAGTTAGTTAAGGTTTCTAACATAACCTTTCTGATAAAGGTTTTAAGGGTCTCTGATATTTTATGTTTCGCATCGAACCTACTTTGTAGCCTAGTTAAGGTAACCTTACTGTTGAAGCTTTTAAGAGGTTCTTTAAATTATCAGCTACTTTCTGTTTCATAGGAAGAAGAAGGTCGGTCTCTTTTGGAAGATCAATCTTTGAGGATTTCCAATTTATTCATTCTCTTTAAGCTACATATTAAGAGGTTGTTAAGACCTATCATGTATATAGTGAAGATTTCTAACAAATCCATTAGTTTTCTTCTTCAGGTCAATAATAATAGAAAGAATTTCTTGTTTATAACTTTAAATTTTTGTACCTTAAATTATATGTTTCCATAAATTGTTATTGGACTGATATTTGGGGGTAAAAGTATCTCAACTACTTTGGTGATATGCTGGTAATGCGCTTAACAAGATGAACCCTATTCCTAGAGCGAGTTACATATCCACATGGGTATATGTATAACTCCTAAGTAGAGAGTCTGGCAACAGCTGCGACTCCAAATGATTTTCGTAAACTTCTCTAAAAAGAATACTACAAAAATTAGCGAAAAATCTGGCAAATACCCTAGAGATACTGGGGTGAGGTGTTAAAAATGATTTCTTATGAAATTTACATTTTTGGGGATATCACGAAAAAAAAAAATTTTTATAATTCGAATAATCATTTTAAATTGTTTACTTTTTGAAATAACTACTTTTTTTTACTTTTTTTTTCTAATTTCTATAAATTTACTATTATTACTTTAGAAATTTATGTTTTGTAAATGAAATAATATTAAATAACGTTCTTAAATAATATAATCATATAGTTCTAGTTATCACAATAGTTTTTGAAGAACATTTTCTAAAATTAAACAAAAGTATGCAAAAATGTATAAAGATATATTTTGACACCCCACTTCAAACTCGAATCCAGGGTATTTGTGAGCTCATCACATGAATATAAAATATATGTATTCATACATACAACGCAAAAAAAACTAAATTGAAACTGTTCACGGTCAGAATAAGGAAAAAGTAGAGCCTCATATGGTTAAACATATAACGGCATGCTAAGGGGTGGCTTGCGTTAGGTTAGCGTGGTCGGGTTGGGAAGGCCTGTGAAGTGGTGAGGGGATGTGGAGGGGAAGGTTGGAAGAAGAAGGGGGTATGCCAAGTGGACTGTTGGACAGACATGTTGTCAACTCGGCAAAAAGCGGAAGTTAGAAATTTCACAGTGCACTGCGACTTCACTTGCTGTCTCTTCCTCTCGCACTCAGTCTCCTTCTCTGTCTCTCCTTTCTCTCTCTTTCTCTGTCTCTTTCTCTCTCTCTCTGTCTCTCTCTCTCTCGCTCTCTCTCTCTCTCGCTCTCTCTCTCTCTCTACAGAGAATTCATTACGGCGGAAAATGTAAAAGGCATAAACAGCATCGCACAACATCCGTATGTCCAGTTGACACACACACACACTCATACACTCACAAATTCACACACACACACACACACACATACACACGCATATCCGGGACAGGCGAAGCGCAGGACAGCGAGACGAACAATAACAGAGAAGTGGCTACCAAAAAGTAGTGCAACCTGCAAGAATGAGACAGATGAAAACAGTATGAGAGAGAGAGAGAGATAGATAGATAGAGAGAGAGAGAGAGAGAGAGTGAGAGAGTGCGAGAGAAAGGGCGTAGGTAAACGAGTCCGGATTTATGCTATAGTTCAACTTCAGTTGCCCCGTCCGTTTAATATGCTAAACGTTGAAATTTTGGAAAACTTGCGTACAAATTTAATGCAAGGATGCAAGGAGGATTGTCCCTCCTTCCGCACGTCCGTCCGTCACACTCGAAGGATCCCCTAAACTGTTGTAAGAGTCGTAGCATATTACGAGGACAACTGCAGGATTTCTATTTGGCAGGAAAGTCATTAACAAGTGCCCTGTAAAGACAGACCTGAAAAATGTGATCAACTTTGAATAGGTTTCTGGTGAAAAACGATTAACGATGACGTGATATTATAATATTGTGATAAAATTTAACTTTAACTTTAAATAACGAAAATTATTAAAACTAGACATATTATTTTAAATATTTTAGTGGCTATCTGTGATAATCTGATATTATTTCTCTTTTTTTTCAATTATTAATGAGACTGTTATTCTCTTTTTATCCTAATATAATGTATAATTTTCTTAACTCTTTTCTTTTCAACTTTATTTATATGCACATATGTGTTTTATATTTGTTCTTTAATACTCTGAGATGGTTCGAAGTGCTAAAAATTTTCACTTTTTTAACTCTCGTTATATGCAAGTAAAATAATATCTCCTAGTAACTTAATTCTTATTTACTGATTACATTTTTTAAATTTTATGCATTCCAATTTAATTTGAAATTAATTTGAGTATATTTTTAATGTGGTTTATCTTTTAGTCAGATTGAAAAGGTTTCGTTGGCCAAAATTGTCAACATTAAGTATTTGGTTAAGAGTCAATTATAGATGGGAATTGGAATTTCGAGTTTCAATTCCTTTCCATATTTCGATTTTCGAGTCTGATGATAATGCCGCGTTCAAACCTGGGAGAATCGAGAGTAGACTAGGCACAGTATGAGCTGCGGTTGCAACTACAATTATGAGGCAACTTATTCTCTCTCCCTCTCCCTCTCTTCCTATATTGCTATAGGTATGCAAATGTTGTGGGGTTGCGTGGAAAGAAGAAAGGTTGGTTGGGTTCGTGAAAAGGGGGCTGCAAATCGAAAACGAAATCGAAATGAAAATCTACAACTTGTTGGCGATGGCAAAAGAAAAATGAATACAGATTGTTAAAGCCAATAAACTTGTTGAGCGAGAAAGAGACAGCGAGAGAGAGAGAGAGAGAGAGGCAAACAGAGATAGCTAGTTATTGATGTTGTATGTGCGGTTTGGGGGTGTCGATATTGAGGTTGAGGTTGAGGCAGCTCTAAACTCGCCGAGATTTCGCCAGTTGTGTTATCGACGCGGCCATTGTCAGGCTAATTCATGTGTCGCCTGCAGCAGTCGAAGCTGCTAAATCGATTAAAGAGTCGAGTCGAGTCGAGTTGAGTCGAGTCGAGTTGAATTGAGTCAACAGCAACAGCAGGATTCCAAATGCAAAAGCTGCCGCAGGACATGAAATATGCATGGATATTGTCAGCATATCCCTCTCTCCTCGCTCTCCATCACTATTCTTACTGATACTTGCCGTCACGCCCACCACAGCTGATAACCGCCTCATTAATAAATATGTATATAACATACATATACATATGTATGTGATGTTCATATATTTGATAATGAGAACAAATGAAATGCATAAATGAATGCAACCTTTAAAATGCATTTCAATTACATATAAACAAACAAACAAACCGCAAACAATTGAATTCAAATGTCACATATACATTAATGCACACACCTGTGTGAGTGTGTGTGTGTGTATCCTGGAGGATAATAGGATATGCATACTATTTAATTGTAACTGTTTATCCGCGTAATTATTTCGTGTGAATGATTATTGTAAATGATGCAATTAAATTACTTAATAGGCCACATTTCATAAGGCACTCAATTTGAATCAGTAATGAGTTTGTCAATGCCAATGCCAATGCCAATGCAAATGTGGAAGTTTTATTTTAAGAAATTGTTTTTCATTAATAAAAATATGTTTTCTAAATGAAAATTATAATGCCACTTTGATGACTATTGAAACAATGAAACATTAATGCATTAAAAATGAAAATAAAAATGTAGAAACAGATAAGTATTTAGCTATTGAAATATCATAAAGTAAAATATTGAAAGCCAAATATATATAATAATGTCAATGTTAATGCTAATGGTAATGAAATCATTAATGGCCAATATGATTAGATGGTTTGTTAAGTGTGTCAATTTTTAAGAAAATGGAATTTATATGATATTTACAATTAAAATAAGATTGTTTAATGAAAATGATAATGATATAATTGTTATGACTAAATTAATGCAATAATAATGCATTAAAAAGAAGTCAAAATAATTGACACAGTCAGAATTGAACTTATCAATCTAAAACAAAATCTATAACAATGCCAATACTTACAATAATATTATCAATAATTATAGTAATGATAATGCTAATGTTAATGAATTTATTTTAAACTTCAACTGAACTTAAAGTAGCATCTTTAATGTTACTTTTAAATTTTAAGTAATTTATTTATTAATAATACAAGGCATGTACTGAAATGACTATTGTAGATGTTAAAACTGATGAGCAAGCTAATAAAATGAACTGAGGTTACAATTAATGATAATGCTAATGAGCAGCCTTGATATTTTATTAAGTCTGGAGAAAATTTAAAACATACTTTCGACAGCGCCTATGTCAAGTGTTTTGACATACATTCAGGTCAACATACTCACACACACATACACATATATAACACACACACACAAACACATACATGTATATATATATGTACTTGTTTATATACATTAAATAACATCAAGTTGTGAATTCTCTTCGCATCTTGTCGTTGTCATTGTTGCTTTGGCTTTATGCCACTGCCACATACAAAAAGGGGCATGCAACATACATGCCACAAGTGTAGAGCTCTTCAAAAACAACACACCCACACACACACACACATATGCATATATGTATACAGAGATGAGTGTGTGTGTGTGTGTGCGACAGGTAAAAATATAAATCCGCTGCTTTTGTGCCAACGCAAACAACATTTTTAACATACTAATTAGTCTTTAGTAAGATTCATTATCATAATTGTAATTAACAACAAAAACGCAGCACACAACAGCACATGGATGTCGGGGGAGGGGGCATGGGAATAGGAGGAGGTATATGGCAAGCCAGTGCTAGAGGCAGCAAGTGTTGATAATGGATAGGCTGAAGAGATACAGAGAGAGGGACACAGACAGAGAGACAGAAAGAGAGACAGAGTAGCGAGTGGGAACGAGGGAGAAGCTTGGCAAGAGATGAGGCTTGTTCGCGGCCATGTCAACAAAAACGTTTCACATAAAGGACACGTAAAAAGGACGCACATACATATCCTGCCACACTTGCTGCAAACTCAAGCTCACTTTCATACGCTCTCTCTCTCTCTCCTGCTCTCTCTCTGTCGCCACTCTCCACGCATCTCGATTCAACACAATTTCCTGTTGCTGCGGTCGCCTAATCCCCGCCAGAGATTTGCTCCGGTTTAAGCAGCAATGGAGCAAAGGCGCAGCCAACGTAGTTTGTCAACGCGCGCACCCAGCAACAAATCACATTAATCCGTTGATTGCGTTGACTTTCCCAGCCAGGCTAGAAATTAACTTGGTCTACATTGTTTTATGGCCAAAAGCCAATTGATTGCCGCAGCAACAGAAGCTCCACTCTCTAAGCCCCTTTTTAAAACAGGCCAAGAAGTTAAACTAACCTACATACATTTTAAGGGATTTGTAGAGGACGCTGCAAAGTATGCTACGTTTTAGGAATTTCACCAATTGTCAATTTTGCATCAAAAAAGAAAAGAAGAAGAAAGAATAATAAATAGCAACTTTAAGCTGTACACATTCAACCATTATTAAAATTATTCAAACAAAAAAGAAAAATAATATTAATAAAATGAAAAATGATAACTAAGTCAAGCCCCATATATTTGTAAATATGAAAAAAAAATTTCAAAATATTTGTAATTCCACTTAATTTGAATAACATTTAATGTAAACATAAAATGATAAAGAAAAACTTTTTAAAAAACATTCAGAAAACAAAATTGAGAAAATAGAACCAAAAGCATTTATTTGATTTTCTAATGTTCAGAATTGAATAAATCTCATAGAGCAAAGATCTCTTCAAATGGAATACTTTTTATAAAATTAAATTGAATTTAATTTTACAAACAAAATTTGAGAATTTCTAATAATTAAAAACAGCTTATTTTCTATATGTTGATCGGTCATTTTAAGAATTGAAAAGTGAAATCATAAATTGTTTGCTTGTGCTAAAAGTTTAACTGCCTTGTTAGCTTATTGAAATATTTATATGTGCGCTAAACGAACTCGACATATGTCAAAAAGAAAACAACAAAAACAACAACAATAACAAATGTAACAGTGGGGAAAATCATTTAAGCTTAATTAGAGAACCCCGTCAATGGGAAAACAAGCCAAAATCCGATTAGTTGCAAATGATATTTAATGTGGTTTCAACAAATACGAATCCAAATCGAAACAAACCGGATTAAGCACACATTTTCAATATGCAATATATATGTACATACATCCATATATATATTTCGAAATGTGTGTGCAAAGGATGGCTGGCGTTGGTCCTTGTTGACAGGACAGCATAAAACAATCAGCGAACGTGGCTGAGTTGTGTGTTTACAATAACATGGCTGGCAAGAGAGACGCAGAGACACTCGTTTATTCATACTCATATTCATATTCGTATTCATATTCGCATTCATATTCATAGTCATATCCATATTCATATTCATATGCCATTCATTTGCACAATGATTTATTATGTAATCGTTTTAATGAACTCTAATTGAATTACAGAGTCTCAAACTGGATTTTGTGTGCTCTCGAATATGATTACAGCTGTCATCCATTTGAATGGCCAAGTGATTGTTTCATGACATAAATAAATGCTTATGAGGCAAGGGAATATAAAAATAATATAGTATATTTAGTAGATAGAAAAATTCGAAGGAAATTTGTTATGTCTTGAGCTACGACATTACTTTATAATTGGTATATCTGTACTAGACAGATTAATAATAAAGAACAAATTCTAAGCACATTTCTTATAACTATAATTCATACATTACTGAATATCATAACATATTGCAATATTTTATAGTTCATTTTGTAATTATTAGAGATATAGGCAACTAATTATCTACCTAGGATCTATATACACATGTTAACTAAGCAAAGTATAGGTTATGAGAAATTCTAAGAAAATTAGGAAATTTCTCCATTCTTTTGATTTATGATAAATAAATGTATCTGTAAATATTTTAAACTTTAGATTTTGCAATTGTAGCTAAATTTCCAAAATAATGATTTTCGTTTTCATTTGTCATATGTTTGCTAACCTTTAGAGCATCTATTAGTCGTATAGAATCTGTCTGCCTCTCTCTCTCTCTCTCTCTCTCTGTATCTATCTTTTTGCTATCTCTTTCTATAGCCAGGCCATAAAATTTCAATTAGGCAAAAAACCATTGAAGAAATTAATTGACAAAAGGGCGCCATTTCTTGAGCTTGAGCTGCCGCAACCCCAATGAACTCACACACATAGCTCTCTCTCTCTCTATCTCTCAGTCTTTCCTATTATATATGTCTATCTCTGTCTCACATATACTGAGTGTGTCTCTGTCTCTGTTGCTCAACGCAATTTGCAGCTTTTCAACATGAAAATTAATTTTCGACAATTTACTGCGCAATCTTACGCAAAAGTTCAACAAAAGCGACGCGCTCTTAACTCTACCCAACCACCCATCCCCCTTTTACAACTCCAGCCACCACTCACTCCACCCACACATACACACACACAGAGAGAGAGAGAGAGAGGGAGAGAGAGAGACTTGCCACAGTTAAACCAAACAATCTGCAGCTGCGTGAGGCAAGTGAGCGGCATTTAACGGCGAAGCGTTAAAATTCCTTTACACTTGGACTGATGCCGCGAGTGCCAGACAACAGCAGACAAGTGTTTGGCCCAAGGGTTGCCCCCCCCCCCACACCGCCAGCTAGCGGCAGGTTAAAGGTTGTAACCCCACACCACACTCCACCAAAGTCAAACTTCCCTCCGCACAAAAAACGAAGAAAGAGAAAAAAAAACAGCAGCAGCAGCAGAAATTGCATAAAACTTGTTGAAAAATTGTTCAACTTGAAGCTTGCTCTAAAGGCTTTTACTGTTGGCATATGAGGCAACTTCCTCATCCTCATCCTCATCCTCTGTCTCTGCCCCTGCCCCTGCCTCTGCAGCTTGCGGCTCAACGGATGAAATCATCCGTTGCTTACAACACACTTGAAGCTCGTCTGGTGTCTGGCATCTTCTTCTCGCTCCTTGGCTTTTCAACAACATTGTCATTTAATTTTGGCAATAAATGTGCTTGTGGGGGTGTGTGTTGAGTGTGTGTATGTGTATTTGTGGGGGGTTGGGGCTTGGGGGTTGAGGGTGCGTATGTCAGTGCTCCCAACTCCAACTCCAGATACTGTAAAGACAGGATGAGCACAACATTGTGTGCAAACTGTCTGATAATCGTCTTCCGCCTATTTTAACGTGACCTGCGTGCAGCCTCTGCCCCCCTCTAACCCACCACCCATCAATAACCCACCCATCAACTACGTCCCTGTGCCACTCCCCTGCCAGTTGGTTGTTGGGCCACTTTCAGTGGCTCAGTCCTGGCAGTTTCTTAGGCAGTCACATGTGCGCGGCGCTTAAATTATTCAAAGGAAGCGACTCTCGACTCCCGAATACCGAACCTCAACCCCGAACCTCGAACCTACTGAATTCTGAGCTCCTATAGCCACATTGTTTCCTCAGCTGTTCCCTTAACATACACTCTCTCTCTCTCCCTCTCTCATAGTCTTTCTCTCTCTCTTTTTCTCCAGCTGCTGCTCTCTGTGTGTTTGTAAAATATGATATTATGGCGCTCAAATAAATTACGCGGAAAATTATTATGGCCGATTCATAGCTGGATTCTGGCATCAGTTTCAGTCTCCTACCAATCTAATGGCGTCCTGTGTCCTGCCTGTATTTCTCGCTGTTCCCTCTCTCTCTCTCTCTTTTTGATGATAATACATTAAGGTCATTGCTGTGGGTTATACGAAATGAATGAACCTCCACTCGAATAATATCCGCACTTTGAGACTACATAACTCTGCCGAAACTCAACCGATTTCGATTGACTGTATATAATATTGAAATTTATATAATATTTAAAGTAATTCTTCTACAAACTTGAATAGAGCTGAGGGTTATGTGACTTTCACCTTACAAATTGCTTTTTATTAGATTTTTTCTCAAATTTTTGTATATTATTATTTTTTTGATTTTTTAAGCTAACCATTTGTGAGTCAAAGACAGATAGCGGAAGAGTGAGAAACTAAGGCAAGGACCAATAGTTAAGGGATAGAGAGTGTGAGAGAGAGAGAGTGATAGCGAGAAAGTGAGAGAGTGAGAGTTTCTAAGATTGGGAGACAAGAAGGAATAGCCAATAGACTGTTTAAAATTTTGTGCTGGCCATTAAACTGGCAACACAATCAAATATTAGCACAAGGGTTATGCGAGCAAAGGGTCTGTTCCTCACTAA